>QRFJ01000032.1:1843786-2204067 GCA_006176705.1 Cocos nucifera | reverse complement strand
GGAGATCTTATCTCCTGCGGTCGAGGTTGATGCGGGCACTCGGAGGAGATCTTATCTCCTGCAGTCGAGGTTGCCTCGGGGAGAGATCTTATCTCCAATGGTCGAGGTTGATGCGGGCACTCGGGGAAGATCTTATCTCCTATAGTCGAGTTTGCCTCGGAGGAGATCTTATCTCCTGCAGCTGAAGTTGGCCCAAACCCTCGGGGGTTATCTTATCTCCTACGGTCGAGGTTGTCTCGTAGGAGATCTTATCTCCTACGGTCGAGATTATCTCGTGAGAGATCTTATCTCCTACGATCGAGGTTGCCTTGGAGGAGATCTTATCTCCTACAGCCGAGATTGATGCGGGCGCTCGGAGGAGATCTTATCTCCCATGGTCAAGTTTGCCTCGGGGGAGATCTTATCTTCTGCAGCTGAAGTTGGTCCGGATCCTCGGAGGAGATCTCATCTTTTATGATCGAGGTTGTCTCGGGAGAGATCTTATCTCCTGCAGCCAAGTTTGCCTTGGAGGAGATCTTATCTTCTACGGTCAAGGTTGCCTCGGGAGAGATCTTATCTCCTACAGTCGAGGTTGATGCAGACGTTCGGAAGAGATCTTATCTCCTACAGCCGAGGTTAAAGGTCTTTGACCTGCTCGTGCTAGGATGAGGTTCTCCTTCTGTTCCTAACATGGTAACTATTGACTGCTTCTTCCTTATCATCACATAGTTTTTGCACCCAGGAATAATATTATTGAATAGAAAAAATTTTATCGAGGGAAAGTTACTGGCAGCACATCCCCATTTCAGAGTCGTGGGGGCGTTATTCCTCCGAATTTTCTTGGGCAGCTAGGCTCGGGCAGGACGATCTTCTCTATCTCGTGCTGGCCTTCTCAATTTGGAGCAAGCTTCTCTTAGCTTTATCGCTGGAAAATGATGAATCATCGATGTACCGAGCTCCTCTCAGGGGTAACATTGATGATGCTGTGAGGCGGCCGACCTCCTTATCATTTCTGACTACGGCAGCATCTTTGGCCGATCTTCTACTTCAAGTTGGCATCGGAGGAATTTACCTAGTCCTTTCTGACGAGTCCTTTTCTGACGAGCTCCTCAATTTCGTCTCGGAGCTAAATATATTCCTTAGTATCGTGGCCGTGGTTGCGATAGTAGAGGCATTACTTACTTCGATCGTGCATGTTTGGGAAAAATCGTAGTCCTTCTGGTCTTGGCAGTCGGTTCTTAACTTCCGTGAGAATTTGAGTTCGAGGAGCATTGAGGGGGGCATAGTCACGGAACCTTTCGAAAGGAGGACTTCTTCGCGCCCTTCTATCGGGGCTTTCTTGGTGGTGAGCTCGAGGAGTTCGGGCCTTGCTTGCGCTGGGGAGATCATGAGCGTGGCCGAACTTCCTGTGAAATCTTCTATGGAAGAACTTCATGCTTCTTTGTTAGAACTTCCTTGACGACGAGCTCGAGGGGGAGCTCGGCCTTGCTTGTCCGAACTTCATTCCACCTCCTATGAATTCTTTGTAGGGGCTTCCTTGAAGATGTACTCAAGGGGGAGTTCGTCCTCGCTTGTGCTGGGGTGGTCGTGAGTGCGGCCGAACTTCATTCTACCTCCTATGAATTCTTTGTAGGGGCTTCTTTGAAGACATACTCGAGGGAGAGTTCGGCCTCGCTTGCGCTGGGGTGGTCATGAGCACGGCCGAATTTCATTCCACCTCCCGTGAATTCTTTGTAGGAGATTTTCTTGATGACATACTCGAGAGGGAGTTCGGCCTCACTTGCGCCAAACTTCACTCCACCCTCCTGTGAAGCTTTCATTAAGAGAACTTTATGCCTCTTTCTCGGGACTTTCTTGATAGCGAGCTCAAGAGGGAGTTCAACCTCGTCTGTGCTGGGGAGGTAGTCGAACTTCATTTTGCCTCCTATGAAATCTTCGTCGGAGTTTTCTCGATGGTGGGCTCGAGGGAGAGTTCGGCCTCGCTTGTGTTGGGAGGTCATGAACGCGGCTGAACTTCATTCTGCCTCCTTGTCAGACCTTCTGCGGGGCTTCCTTGATAGCGGGCTTGAGGGAGAGTTTGGCCTCGCTCGCACTGGGAGGTCGTGAACGCGATCGAACTTCATTCCGCCTCTTGTGAAGCCTTCTTAGGGAGAACTTTTGCTCTGTTTCTCCTCCCCAAGGGCGATTGGTATGCTAGGCCAAATGCTTTATTTTATGGTCGGTTCCTGACATCCTCATAGCGGGTTTGCTGGCAAAGTCTCCGTCAGAAGTTGTCGCACGGTCTGCATTATCTCGACGAAGCCACGAACTTGCTGGATCAGCAGGTTGAACTATTCCACATCTATGGTCGCTTTAGGTGGAACCTAGGCTGCCGAGGCCGAAGCGGAAGCAAATGGACCTGGCATGGGGGCCGTTAATCGCCGAGTCGAAGCTCTCCTGAGAGGCATTTTCTCTTCGAAAAAGAACTCTAGAGAAGGAGGGAGATCTTCGGAGAGGAAAGAGAGAAATCATCGTCGAGCACTCCTTTAAAAATAAGAAAATCTCGAAGGTTCGATCCCTTCCTCCAGCGCCAATCTATTGGTGCAGAAATCGATCATCATCGGATTCGACTGAAGCAGAGAAGGATGAGGTCACCATCGGGGATCTACAAAGTAAAGTCTCATCCGGAGTCGGTGGAGGGGGGGTAGCTCCGACAGGATCCTCCGATGATCAAGTCAGCTTTGGCCAACAGAAATGGAGTGCTCGAAAATGAGTTCCGCGGAGCTTAGAGGAGGAGATGAGAGCTTAGAGCTTAAAGCTTAGAGTTAGCATATCTGGAGGATCCTTTTTATAGGTGGAGTTTGATGGTGACAGCTGCAGCTGCCTGATGGTGGGCTGCTCGAGGCTGCATCGGGTTTGATGTGGAGGGAATGGTATCGTCAGATCGAAAGCGATAGCCACACCGTCCGATAGTGGTGGGCTGCTCGAGGTCTGGTGGAGCCGTCTGTAGTAGATTAATGGTGATAGCCATCGTCGCCTGATAGCGGATCGCTATCGCCTGTAGCGGACTGATGGTGATGGCTACAGTTGCCTTGATACTGAGCCACTCGGAATCGAATGAAGGGTTGAAGAGCTTTGACGTGTATCCATTTCGGAGGAGTTCGGACTCTCTAAGGGAATATGGCTGGAGACGGTCGCCCAGGAGGAACAATAGCTGAAGGAGCCCGGAAGGAGTTTGGCTTCTGCAGGGGTTCGTCTGAATGAGAGATCCAAGAATCCGATCGAAGGAGGTGTCTGGGAGGAGTCCAGCTCTTGGAGAAGTCCGATCGAGGGGATGTCTGGGAGGAGTCCGACCAGAGTTCGGCTATTGAGGAGTTTGGCCGCTGAGGAGTTCGACCGAGGGATAGCCGTTGAGGAGTTCGGCCGAGGGATGACCATTGAGGAGTTTGACCGAGGAACGGCCACTGAGGAGTTCGATCGAGGGATGGCCGCTGAGGAGTTCGGATAAAACCTGACCGTTGGGAGTTCGAAGGAGCTCGATCGCTAAGCAGTTCGACCGGCTGAAGGGGTTCGAAGGAGCTTGACCGCTGGAAGTCCGAAGGAGCTCGACCGCTGAGAAGTTCGATCGACTGAAGGGGTTTGGTCTGACCGCTGATAGTCTGAAAGAGCTCAACCCCTGAAGAGTTCGACCGGCTGAAGAGGTTCGGCTAAGATCCATCCACTGAAGCTCTTCTGCGTCTACTGGTTGTATTAGACTGAGCATCGAACTGAACTTTGGCAGGAGCAGGGTTTATCCCCAACAAGCTTATTAGTGATGGTGAGATTCTATTAGTGATGGCTTATGGTATTAGTGATGGCTTATAGCATCACTAATAACTAGTAATTTCTTTTTTTTTTATTTGACCGGCAAGCTTATTAGCGATGGGGCTATAGCCATCGCTAATAACCTCTAAATTTTCCTGCTATCGATTTTCCCCCCTCCCGCCCCTTGGTTTTTGTTAAAAACCATACGTTTTCCCCACCACCCACTTCTCGTTTGGATCCCCCACCGACGACCGACCAAACCAACCCCCCCTCTCATTCTCTCCTTTGTTTCCCCTCCCCCCTCCACCGGCTCTCGATTTTTGTCTCCCCTATTAGCGACTGACCGACCCCCCTCCTCTCCCCCTCTCATAGTTTCCTCGTGTGGTGCTGCCACCTCTCCCTTCATCATCCTCGCACCGCTAGAGTCCCAACGCTGTCGGAGTCTATGTGCCGTCGCCCCCCTTGTCGGATCAACTCTCCCCGTGCTAGTGATGCCCCTTTGCCAGATCCGCCAACCCTCTTGATAGATCCGCCCCCCCTTGTTGGTGAGACGGCAATCATTGGTCTGCTGGGGCTGACCAGTGCATCCTGCATGGAGGACTCTGTAGGTCCAGGAAGGGGTCTCGGCAACTACGTCGAGACGACACCATCAAGGGGGGCAAGCTTACGAGGTGGCCACTGCTTCGCCACCTATTGTAGATGCTGGGTGGCATTGGTGAGGACCTGGACTTGTCGGACCAGGTCGCCGAATTGTTAGGGGTTTGCAACCATGGGCAACTGCATTTGCTCCACAAGCTCATTAGAGGCGGATGGCTGAGTGGCCCCATCTCAACTCCTTTGGGTTGACTGTCGGTGGGAGGCAACAGAGTGATTTCGGTGTGGCATTCTTCCTTTCCCTTAATTGGGTTGCTTACGCCCTTCCTCTATCACCAGACTGTTGCATCAAGATTTTAGGAGCTTACGTGGCTGCTGAGTGGGCGTCAGAAGTCAGTGATAGCTATGGCGCCAAAGACCTGCAAAAGAAAGCCCATATGCTGGGGGTTCTCCAATGGGGGACTCTTCGATGCTTAAGTTAGCAGGAGTTTTGAGCATAGTGAAAGAAAGAGGAAAGAATGAGTTGAGTAGCGTGGAGTTGCGTATATTTTTCATTACACCTCAAGAATCTCCTTGTTTATTTCTTTATATAGGAGATCGTTAGAGTTTGTCATATCTTTAGCCCGCAGACTGTCAGGATATATGACATAATTTCTTGATCGTGGGTGTTTGTCGGACGGTCACCTATCGAGTTTGTTAATTATGGGAATCTGCCAGCCCACATCTTTGCAGATTGTTAGAAGATTTGGTGGTGACCCAGGTGGCCGGAGGACTAAAATTATGGTTCAGCTGAAGAATCATCATAGTCGTATCCGCTTTGGATCCTACTATGGGATCTCCTTATATCATCAACATGGTCCCGACTCGGAGGCCGGTCTAATTCTATCCTAGAGGTCAGAGGGGTCATCTTATTATACTAGTCTCGAATCTCAGTATGGAGATTTATCTGTGTCGCCAGTGAAGTACTGACAATAGGGTCGGTGAATGACCGTCCACTAGATCAGTAGACATTCGATCGGGGTTGAGCTAGAGTTAAAGACGGACCTGGTCTCTTTCATGAAGTGGCTATCTGTCTGGCATCATTGTTGTTACTGCTGGATGCATCTTGAATTGTGGACTCTAAGAATCATGGTTCGGATGGGTCACCCCCATAATACCAACTTTAAAAATAAAGTCAGCGGCAGTGTTTTTGTGGAAGAGTGTTCTTGTTTGGAACAGGTCCAAGCATGCTGCAAGATAAAAAATTGAAGTTTTTAACAGTGAAGAATGGAAATGATGATGTTTTTTTAATTTTTTTGTTGAAGACAAATATAGTCAAGTCTTACTAAGTCCTTTGTTTGCACAGAAAGAAACAGGAATTCTTCAAAAGATACGCAAAATATTTCATGTTGCTTGCGCTGTGAAGCATGACCGGTTGGAATGATTCTACTGTTTCAGAATTGATTTCCTTAGAAGATTAAAAAAAAAAAAGAGAGAGAAATTTTATTTATTTATCTATTTATTTATTGTGAGAGAGAGAGAGAGAGAGAGAGAGAGAGAGATTTTATAATGGCAGCAAGGATTTTTGCTTTCCTCGCAAACTCGAGCATCTTGAGAAAATATTTTGCACCTATTGTTTCATTTTTGTTTTGTTTAATTACTTGCATGCCAGACCCTTAGCTTGCAACTATCATGTCCACGGGGATAATTAGGATCTTCCCATTTGTGCCACATGACATGCATCAAACTCCACAAGGGTAGATGCAGTTTTCATCCTACCAACTATTGAGAAAAATATCTTGAATTCTTCCATAATGAACCAACAGTGAGATTTAGAATGATGATCGAAATCCAACGAGCCCAAGAACATCTCAATCGAAGTCCAGATGGCAAAAATATGCATGAAGAAGCATACGGAGTCATCGGATGGGACCTGTAGACCTGCATAGGATGGAGTAGGCCGTGCTGGCCAGCAAGGCCTTGCATGTGGATGGAGCCCAGTGCACAGGCGGGCCCAGTGCATGGGCTTGCTAGCATGCGAGCACAATCTAGCACGCAGGCGGGCCCAGCACGAGGGCACGTGCTCTCGTGTGGCCTAGGTCGGGTTCACGCTGTGCAACCCAAGCCCAAGCAGTCATCCACGGGAGCGATGCGCTAGAAATTTTCATAGGGTCCACGCTCACTATACGTGTGGACCGGGCTCTTTCACAGGGTCCAGGGACAAAATTGTGTGATCTAGCGGTCAGGAAGAGCTGCGATCATGATCTAATGGGCCAGAGACTTTGTAGAGTTGTAATCGGAGAGTCATCTCCAAGCTAGACAGTGACTGTGGCCTTTAAAAGATCTAGAGTAGGTTGAGAGATTGTGTGGTGGTGGCTTAGGCATTTTGGTGAGATCTGAGATGACAGTGAGCAAAAAAAGAGCACTAGTGGACAGTAGGAGCAAAAGCTTCAAGCAGATAGCTAGGCAGCGGTCTATGGTCATTTCAGAGGATCTCCAAGAGAGAGCTTGGTAAAGGTAGCTTCTTGTTGAGAGGATTGTATACGTGAGTTGAGAGTGAGTAATCTCCTCTTGTATCTATTCCTTTTTCATAGTAAAGTTTTGCATGTCTCATGGAGGCGAGCCTTTAGACTGATCCATGTACTTGATTATGTTCTTATTTTATTTTCTTCTTTCTTTCTGCCATAATAATTTGGTATAAGATCCTCATCAAGTGGCATCAGAGTGAGTTTTTTTCATAATAAATTGATATCAAGTGGAGATCAATAGATTTGATGGAAAGGATAATTTCTCCTGATGGCAAGCAAGGATAAAGAATATTCTCATTCAACATGGATTGATCGATGTTCTCTTGTACGATAAGATATCAACCATAATAGAGATAAAGGATTGAAAGCGGATCCAGGTGTGGGCAGTGAGTATGATTTACTTGTACCTAGTAGATGATGTCGTGATCTATTTACTTGGCTAGACTTCTCTGACGGTGCTATGGTCGAGGCTCGAGAAGTTGTACATGGCAAAGTCGCTCACCAACATATTATTTCTTTGAAGGCAGTTCTACCAGTTATGGATGGACGAAGGCCAGAGCTTACAGAAGCATCTATCCAACTTTCAGAAGATCCTCACTGACCTCCTCAGCGTTGGTAAAAAAGTTGAGGAGAAGACTAAGGCATTGATCTTGCTATCATCACTTTCATCCTCTTTCGAATCTTTGGTGATTGCTCTTCTTATAGATAAGAGCACTATTAAGATGCAAAAGATGACTTCTGCACTACTCTAGAATGAGGTTCTCAAGTGGAAGAACTGAGCCTTTAGTTCAGGAGATAACTCAGTCCTGATGGTGACTGGAGATGATGGTGGCAGAAGACAGAGTGGCAGAAGATCATGAGGTGGGCGGTCCAGGTCTAAGATGAGGGATCAGAGCAAAATTAGGTGCTACCAGTGCGACGAGTTGGGGCATCGAGTCAAGGATTATCCATAATTCAAAAATCGGATATATGCTACTGTGGTGATGGCCAATAGTAATACAGAAGATAGTGATAATGTCCTTCTGGTTATTGATGAGGTATTTATTTCTTCTTTCCAGTAGATTATAGATTTTGTTTATTCCCATCATGTATGTTATAGAGAAGAGCTCTTTGACTCTCTGAAGATCGGTGAGGGCACTGTATTCTTGCCAGATGGATTGAGCTATGAGATCAAGGATAGTGGGACGATCAGCATGAAGCTTTATAATGGAATAGTAAAGAAGTTGGGTAAGGTCCGATATGAAAAGCTGAAGGTCATGCACGGTAGTAGGGTGGTGATAAAAAGAAGAAAGTATGAAGGATACTACCTCATGCTAGAGAGTTCAGTACGAGATGGAGCTCCAGATGGAGATGGATCGGACACAAGATGGGAGACTTGAGAGGACGACATGCAACGTCGCAAGATAAAGTTTCTATTACCACAGGAGGCTATCCCGAACAGATCTTAAGCCAGGAGGATTACAGCAATCGATGAAGATGGGATCAATTTGCTTGGCTTGACTCCCATGTTTGCCCATTTATAATCAGCAGACGATTGCTCCAGGGCATTGGGGCGTGAGACGAGCTCTTAGATAGATGAAGACCAAATATTAAATCGAAATAGAGATTGTTAAGAAAAATATCTTAAATTCTTTTATAATAAGCTCATAGCGAGGTGCAGAACGACGAACGAAGTCCAACGAGCCCAAGAATATTCCAATCGGAGTCCAAATGGCGAAAATATGTATGAAGAAGCATGTAGAATCGTCGGACGGGACCTACGGACCGGTGCAGGATGGAGCAGGCTGTGGGGGCTAGCCAGGTCCAGTGCACGGGCGTGGCCCAGCGCACAGGCGCACATTCTCGAGTGGCCTAGGCTGGGCGTGCGCCGCACAACCCAGGCCCAAGTGGTCATCCGCGGGGGCAATGTGCTGGAAATTTTCACGGGTTCTACGTACACTGTGCGCGTGGACCGAGCTCTTTCATGAGGTCCAAGAATAGAATTGCACGATCTACCGACTAGGGAGAGCTGCGGTCGTGATCTAACAGGTCAGGGGCTTTATAGAGTTGTAATCAGAGAGTCATCTCTGAGTTGGATAGAGACTGTAGCCTTTAAAAGATCTGAAGTAGACTGAGAGATTGTGTGGTGGTGGCTTAGGCATTTAGGTGAGATCTGAGATGACAGTGAGCAGAAAGAAGACACCAGCGGATAGCAGGAGTAGGGGCTTCAGGTAGACGGTTAGGCTGTAGATTGCGGTTATTTCAAGAGGTCTCTAAGAGAGAGCTTGGTAAGAATAGCTTCTTGTTGAGAGGATTGTAGATATGAGTTGAGAGTAGATAATCTCCTCTTATATCTATTCTTTTTTTACAATGAAGCTTTGCATATCTTATGAAGATGAGCTTTTAAATTGATCAACGTATTTATTTATATTTATATTTTATTTTATTATAATAATTTTATATAATATTTTTTATCAAATAATATCTGATATCATAATAAATTAGTATCAAAACGATATCGATCAGCCAAGCACATAGCTACGACGCGTCAGGTTGGGCCACAACATCGCTCCTTGCAAGCACACAAACACAGGGAGGCCCGCACAGACTTTTCCCTGTCTAAAACTCCATCCGGACTTAAAGTGGGTAAGAGGGTGAGAAGCAAGTACCATCGAGGATAAGGAACCCACCAGCATTGGCGCATCGGCAAGGGGACCATTTTGTCAAGGGCTTAACCTTTCGTTGCATCGAACCCATGTGATGCTCCAATGTCACCCGCACAGGAAAGCCAATGCCTACCGATAGTGAAAAATTGAAGCGCAATCGAGATAAAACAAAAACTATGCATAGAGAAAAGCAAAACAACGTACTCATATATGAAACTATAAAAATAAAATTTTTATTAATACAAACAAAAGTATTACAAATTTAGACATCTTCCGCTCAGACAATAATTATAAAAAAATTCTCGAAGGCAAGAGAGGTAATAATAGACACTAAAAAGATCAAACTATGTGCCTTCATCATAACAGGCTGAATGGGTTGTTATGGTGGATGAAAGAATCCATAGGATGATGTAATTTGAAAGTGATCTTTTATCAATAGTCACCGCTCAATCTTCGTCCTTTATCAATAAGCTTGGTCCCATGGCGACCAACTTTTTTACTGCAATCAAATAGGAGACCCGTGACCGAAAGAGGATGTGGGATAAACCAGCCCAAATTGCAATTTGCAAGAACCTATTTCAGTTTCGGATAATACCGCCTCAATAAAAAAAAAGAAAAAAAAAAAGGTTATACATTACATCAAAGGGCAAAAAGAAAGGAAAAAAAGAAAGACAAGAAAAAGTCGTCTAAACGAGGTCGATAGAAGAAAAAAGTAAACAAGCACGCATATTAGGACTAGCCAACCCCAAAATATGGGACATTTTTACCTTTGGGTGGAAAGAGATTTATAATATCGAGCAGCAAGAAGTTACAGGAGGAGTGCGGTAAGGTTATACATTGCCCCCCCCCCTTTTTTTTTACCTTCTTTTTGACTCAAAAGCGTTTAGGATTTCTTGGAAATCTTAATGTCTTTTGACTGTGGCGAGCAATTGCTTATACCAAAATTTAAAAAAAAACTCCAATCATTGATGTAAAATTTGCACATACGTGAATAATTGAGCTGACATACACCGAGGTGGATGGTGAATGATTTCTTAAAGGAGTAAGCAAATCCTGATAAAGACAATCTGGCAATGTGTGTTCTACTCAGAGCCTATGTCTCTCTCTCAAGTAATAACCAATCTGTATATTAGGATAAGGATTTCTCAAAACCTCTTAAACAAATGAAAAACATTGCTTTGTGGTAAAAATAATGGATCGATAATCTCATAAAATTTGTGAAAAACCCAGTTCTAACTTAAAGATAAATAACCTAGTGTGGATGGGGTTTTTATGAAAAAGAAAAGCCCCGTGCGTACACTTGATCATGAACACTCAAAATCTGCATTAATATATAGATTGGATTAGGAATGGGAATGGATAAGATCCCCACAAAATTTGCCCTACCTATATCTGAACCCATCCCAAAATTTGATTAAGAATTTATCCAAAAATCTCACCCATCCTATAAAAAAAAATGAGGTAAATTCATCCATTACCCAAGTCCATCCAATTTTGTCCCCTCATTATATATATATGTGTGTGTGTGTGTGTGTGTGTGTGTGTGATAATCGGGTTCGGATAGTGGATACTTAAGAGGCAAATTCTAAATTTGTATTAAATCCTCTAGGATTTGCTAAATAGATCCTTTTCAGGTTCAGGATGGATTGGATATCTAAAGAAATCTGTCTGATGCCTTTCCTAAATTGGAGTTTGTTTGATTTTCGCCTCACATGAGCAAATAACTCCCAAGGATTAGGCCCAACGTGACCTCATATTGAACCCTACTTGGCTTTCCTACATTTGTTATAGGATATACGGGATAAGCTATCATCATAAGTTATGCAGATCATTCAAATGACAAGTACTCGACGCAATAAAACATATAGGCACATCTTTTACATATTATAATTGAGGCCACCAACTAGCTCTTTGGTTATTTGTGGGAGCCTCCTCCAGATCCTACAAACTTATTCTAAATTTTTTATATAAATCATTTATTTTTGGGGTACAATAGATAGAAAAGAAAAGAAATATCAATGAGAAATATAAAACAGTAGAAGATTAAGCTCTTCAGGATGAATAAAATCTGCATGAAACTTACAACTAACATCACTACCCACCACCAATATGCCATAAAGTTGGCTTCCCTTAACATATGTTCAGCTTTGAAATAATTTAGGACCCATTTGGTTCATGAAAAGTAAAGATGGGAAGAGATGGTTACTAAAAAGTAGAGAAAAAGCCTCTTATTTAATTATAAAATATTATCCTAATATTTTTATTAATATTAATATAGTATTTATATTAAAATATCAATATTTATATTAATATAATATAATATTTATTAAGATATTAATAGATTTATCATATTAAAATATAAATATAATATAATATATATTAATATTATATTAATATAATAAATTATTATAATTTAATATTATATTATAATATATTAATATTATATTTATATTAATATAAATATAATATTATTATATGTTGGTGCAGAATCTGGTTATCATCGGATCCAGTTGGAGTGGAGGTGGACAAGATCGCCGTCGGAGACTTGCAAAATAAAATTTCGTCCGGAGCTGGTGGGGGTGGATCCGATAGGATCCTCCGACGATCAAGTCAGCTCCTCTGGCCAACAGAAATGGAGTGCTCTGGAATGAGTTCGGCAGAGTTTAGAGGAGGAGAGAGGAGCTTAGAGCTTAGAGCAAGCGTATCTGGAGAGTCCCTTTTTATAGGCGGAGCTTGATGGTGACAGCTGTAGCTACCTGACGGTGGGCCGCTCGAAGCTGCGTGGGATTCGATGCAGAGAGAATGGTATCGTCAGACTGATAGTGACAGCCATACCGTTCGGTAGTGGTGGGCCGCTCGAGGTCTAATAGAGTCAGTCACGAAGGGGAGCACTGCCTGTAACGTCGTCTGTGGCAGACTGATGGTGACCGTTCGTCCAAATTTAATAGCCGTGGCTCTAAGAAAGCAGGCATCGATCAGTGGACTTCGGTATGTATCAATTCCAAAGGAGGTTGGACTCCTGGAGGAGTTCGGTCGAGGGAAAGCTCGGAAGGGGCTCGACCGCTGAGGAGTCCGATTGACCGAAGGAGATGTCTAGAAGGAGTCTGGCTCCTAAAGAAGTTTGACCGAAAGGAAAGCTTGGAGGGGGTTCGGCTCCCACTGGCGTCTGGCTGGAAGAGCATGGAGGAAGTTCGGCTCTCGCGGGAGTTCGATCGAAGCTCGACCGCTGAGGAGTTCGATCGAATGAAGGAGTTCGACTAAGGTCCGACTGCTGGGAGTACGAAGGAGCTCGGCCGCTGAGGAGTCTGACCGGCTGAAGGGGATGTTTAGGGGAGGAGTCCGACTCCTGAAGAAGTCCGACCGTAAGGAAAGCTTGGAGGGCGTTTGGCTTTCACAGGCGTCTGGCTGGAAGAGCGCAGAGGGAGTTCAGCTCTCGCAGGAGTCTGACCGAAGTTCGACCGCTGAGGAGTTCGGTCTGATGAAGGAGTTCGGCTAAGGTCCGACCGTTGGGAGTACGAAAGAGTTCGGCTGACTGAAGAAGTTCGGCTAAGATCCGTCCACTAAAGCTCTTTCGTGGCTACCGATTGCATTAGGCTGAGCATCAAACTGAATTTCGACAGGAGCGGGGTTTATCTCCAACATTATGTATATAAAATTTAGGAACAAAATGTATGATCTTATATCTATTAAGAATATAATGGGTATTTTAAATAGTTTTTTAGGAAAATAGATGCTCAACCAAAAATAAATCATTTTTCATGGTCTAACAAACATACAAAAATTTTATTTTCAGAAAATAACTTTTTAGAAACTGACTTCTTGGAAAGTTACTTTGTAGGAAGAAAAAAATTTTCCACGAACCAAACAAGTTTTCAGTGAAGAAACAATATGCTAAATTTCATAAGCAAAGGAATGGAGGGTATAGAATGCATTTGCACATTGATCTATGTAATATGATAGTGAACGAATCATCCTCCAAAATTATTTTCTCGCACTGTAAATATTTGATGGCATTGATGAGCCCTTAACCTTAACTCTGCCATACGAACCGATATAACATGAAATTTTCTTGAACCAGCGAGAAGCATATGGATATTATAGTCTCTAACAATGAAGCCTACTCTACCTTGATTACCTTATAGAGGCTCATCAAAGTTAATTTTGCATTGGGAGAGGGCACCTAACAAACCTACAAAAATAGAAAGAAGGGAAGCTACTAGAGCTATTGATCTCTCAGTGCCATGAGTCGCTTGGTGGACCATTATGATTAAGATCATAATTTCTGAAGCCAACCTTATAGCATGTTCAACAATCAAGAGAAGATTAGAAGCATTATTTTGAAATATTCAGCTATTTCGAGCTGACTAAAACATTCAAGTGGTATAAGCAATAATTAGCTGCGTCACTGAGTTGCCAATAGAAACAATAAAATCTAACAGGGCTTGCAATGAAATATTAGAGCCATAGTATCCAAACCTATGAGAGATCATCCTCCATGTATGCTTCACAATATGACAATCAATCAATACATACTCAATGTTATAGTGGTAACGTAAGCACCTTAGATCGTCCAATCAGTAAACTTGTGAGAAAGTTACCATAATGCTCAGCCCGTATACATCAACATCCTGAAGTAAGAAAGTTACCATAATGTCCTTCGAGCTAATAGTCAGGTTTAGACGAATGATCCGAGCCACTCCCTTCGGAAATAATTTGTCTAGTGTTTAGAATTTCTGAATCGCCTTAGACAAACAACTCTTCAATACCCTCAACGGCTCTTATTGCGAATAAACAACGATCCAGCCACAAACAAACTATTTTTCACTCCGCCTAAACTTGTGAGAGTAGATAAGGCATCTCAATCCTGCCAATAACGATCTTTCCATTCTGGAAAGATGGCCCTGATTTCACCACAATGTTATTAGCGGCCTGAGATTATCGGAGCGGTGTAACATCCGCAGTACATCATCTTCTACAAATATTATAAATCCTGAAGATCCAGGTAAAAAAGAAATTTTTCTCAAAGAACATGTTGTTGCTTGATCATTTTTTGCTGACTTGAGCATCGGAGAGTTCTCGCTGGAGTCAAATCCTCCGGTCCGAACTTTATTTTATAGGTCATTCTAACACCTCTTATGAGAAGCCGACCGCTCCGCTCTCGAAGTGAACCATTTTCAGCAACAATACTCAACATCTTTAAAAAAATCACGTACATCACAACTAGCTGAGTGCTCATCAATGAGTCCTTGTTTAGCCAACAAAAATTTATAAGGAAGTCTATGCCACCCAATTTTCCACAAAAATAGCCAAACTCTGGGAGCTACAACTAGCTTCCAAATAGTAGAAAAGCTTTCATTAGTGTCAATATCCTCCTTAGGGGTAGCAAGAAGATCTCTATATACATCCCAAGCTTTCAGTTTATTTGAACCAGTCTTATACCACACTAATGTATTTTTAGTTGGATACTTTCGGAACGAGAAAAGCAATAATCTATTGGATTGTTTCTGAAGTAAAAATCTCCCCTAACTTTGGCGCATCTCATTCATAAGAATTAGTAATTAGAGAAGAAAGTTGCATACCTTCCGACTGTGAAATGCTGTCTATAAGAATAAGAGGTTTTCTATTTGGTGTACCATCAATCCATGCATCCTCCAAAATATTGATATTATCACCATTGCCGATTTGCCATTGAAATAAGTACTGAATAGCATCACCCTCCTTAGCAATAGATCTCCAAATAACCCATGCCTTCTTACCACAACAATAATCCTCCAAAGATCTGGTGAATTTATACTTAGCCGCAATGACTTTAGCCCACAACGAAGAAGGAACAAGCACAAGATTAGCAGCTGTTTTGACTAACAAACCGAAGATCATGAATGCCCAATCAAGTTACATTCCTTGGTACATATCCCCCAAGCAACAAGATGAATGCCTTGCTGACCAATATGATCATGTCCCCAGAAAAAGGATTCGAAAACTCGTTGAAGCCTGTTGACCATTGAAAGAGGAATACAAGTGTTGGATAATAAATACATGGGGCTCGTAGTTAGGGCCGATTGCAGTAGGATAAAGGAGTCAGCTTGTGGTAAGTGTCATCATTTCATCCACTTAATTTACCACAAGCCTTCATACACCTTCCTAAAAGAGGAATACCAAGGTAAGCAAGTGAACCGACTTTCTAAATAACATGTATAATAGAACAAATACGTCGCCGAGTTTTTTCACCGAGTTTTGGGCTAAACATCACCAAAGACTTTTCAGCATTAACTTGTTGCCTACACTGATTACAGTGAGCTATCATAATATTCTTCAAGGCATTAGCATTACGAATAGTGGCCTTAGCATTGAGAAGTAAATCATCTGCAAATATAAGATGAGATATGCATGGTCACCTCTAGCCAGCTCAAAGATTATCAACTCCCCTTTAAAAATAGCATCTTGCAATGATCCGCTTAACATATTGGAGTATAGAACCAACAAAAAGGGGGACAAGGGACAACCTTCTCTCAATCCAATGGTTGAATCAAACCAAGAAGTAGGTGATCCATTTTTTTTTGGTGATTGAAATGAAAAATGGAACAAGGCAGGCATAACAAATTAAATAAACAAACAAACTACATGAATGAGAGGCCGAGGGCGCGTCGACTTTCAAGGTGAATCACATTCGATTAGGAAAGATCGAATGTACCACGGGTTCCAGCCAACCAATCAGCAGCAAAGTGATCCATTTACTAACATAGAAAAGCTCGGATTCATGGCACATAACATGATCCAATCAACAAAAGGCTGCTGGAAACCATAATGGTGAAGGACTGCTTAAAAGTAGTCCATTTCACTCTATCATAAGCATGCCCCATGTCCACTTTGATCACCATCAAGGAATGTCTCTTGGATGTAATTTTCATAGAGTGGAGGATCTCCTATCCAATAAGAATATTTTCAGAAATTTGTCGATCCTGTAGAAGCATCTTGCTCTTCAAACACTAGTCAGAAGGCAAGCACTGCAACCTATTGACCAATAGTCATGTAATAATTTTTTGTATAATTCATTACAAAGACTTATTGGCCTAAAATCTTTTAATTGCTACATATTAGGTCTCTTCGAAATAAGTGGTATAAAAGTTTGCTTCCAAATCGATGGCATAAAATCAGTGGAAAAATATACCTTCTGCATAGCATCAACAACATCATACTTGATAACATGTGAGAATGCCTTATAAAATACTAGAGAAAATCCATCTAGCGTATGAGACTTTGGAAGCGAGACTTTTAACAACATCATCGATCTCTTTAGCTATGACTGGAGCTTGCAACATGAAATTATCTACATCAAAAAATTTATGAGCAAATAGGAGGTAGCTCAAGAGGTGTCGTAGGATGTTGCAAATTCCATTTTAGACTGAAAATAGTCAAGAAAATAATTTCAAATTTCCTCTTCATAAGTGATCTCCTCACCATCCCCCATTATCAATTTGAAAATTCTATTTCCTCCTCCTAAGTATAATTGATATGTGAAAAAACCCCATATTGGAACCACCATCTTTGAGCCAAATAATCCTAGACTTTTGGTACTATAGAATTTCTTATCCACGAAGTACTTTATTGTATTCCTTTAATTTCTTGAGAAGCACAGTATAACGAACAGTTTCCAGACCACCAATTCTGGTCCTCTTGGTGAAGGGCATTTATCCCCTGTTGAAGTTTATTTGCCTTTATAAGAAGACTGCCAATGTCCATTTTATTCCAACTCAAATACTACTAGAAATAAGGGCTTCACTGATAGACAATTCCATCAAAAAAAGTCATAAAATTTGTTAAAAAAATATGTTTGTGATGGATTTTCTAACGAATTTTCATTTGTGAAAAAAATCATGTTATTAATTTTTCTGATAGATCATATCCGTCAGAAATTTTTTTGACAAATTTATGATGGATAATCTATCAAAAATATTCTTTCAATCTTTTTCAACAAATGTTATTTTTCTATCAAAAAATATAATTGTGACAGAATTTTCTGATAGTCCATCATAAATTCTTTTAACAAACTATCCATCAGAAATTTTTTTATGACTTGGCACTCATGCTGACATATGTTTCATCGAAAAAATTTCTAATAGAATATTTGTCAAAAATCTATCATCATTGTGTTTGAATTTCTTTCCATTCATCGATAGATAATCTATCACAAAGTTTATAAGTGAAAAATTTGTCAAAAATTTATAAATCTAAAATGATTATCAAATTTAACAAAATAAAATATTAGGATTCATTTATTAATTTTCAACTAATTACATATTTAAGATCTAAAATTTACCATCAAATGCATTAAAATATATTAAATACCATACCATAAAAATTCTTCACATACTTATAAAAGTGCATTACATATATAAATGTTAAATTCAAAATATCAAATGTCTAGTAAATCACCAGCTAGAGGATCATTGCCATCAGAAGGAGGAGACAAAAATTGGCCTGAAGGTGGAACCTCTATGCCCCTTGAATGTACCCAAGCTTTAAATAAGGAATTTGGACTAGTATCTAAGCTACAACTCATGCCTCAACTCGTGTATCTATGTTAATAGTCTCTACCTGCAAGTGCTCCTCCATCCATTTGTTAAGCATCTCCTCAAATTGCTCTTACATCCAATTAGACTTAAACGAGGAGCTGCCTAGCTGCATGCATGAGCAAGATGCGAAAAGATCTCCAAGCATAAATGTTGTTTTCATTATGGACTCAAAGTCATATAATCGATCCTTATTGGGCCTCTAATAACTTTCACCCATGCATCAGCATCAAAAGAAGACTGCAATGAGACATCGTCACCATACTTGGCCAAAATGGTCGATGCATAAGACTCCTATAAGTATAATAAATAAATAATTTTTTAAGAAGCAGTAAGTGGTATATTAAAATAAAATAAATGCATGACTCATAATAGCTTTGTTTGACTTGGCATCGATATATTCTGACTTTTTCTTTAGTGTATGAGCGTGGCTGAACAACTCCATGTGATTTGGTTCTCTATCATATTCTTGCATCTAAACTCAACAACATATTATATTATTGAATAGTAAAAAAGATTCAAGACCAAGTATCTAAAATAATTAAAATTACGTTTATAACTTATTAACTCGCCATTCTTTTCTTATACGTCATAATAGATATCGAATTACATGAATGTTTGATAATAGATCCCTCATCCGTCATTTGATTAGCATGGCTAGCTTTAAATCTTTTTAGCCATTTTTTGTTGACCTAATAATCATCGATGGGCTTCTAGCATATGCCAAAATTCATCCATTTAAGATCTAATCCTTTTTACTCCTCTATAGAAACTTTATAATCCTGGTCCTTCTCTTTCTTTACTTTATTTTTTGCCTTTTTTTATTCTTCGTTGAGAATACTTCTAAATTTTTCAAATATTACCATATGATACACTCCAAGAATCTATGCATGCATTTCTAGAGTCTATATATATGTGGTCTGCTATCATGTCAATATAAAACTATAAATTAATGGATAGCATTGATCTGTATTATGTAATATAAATATTTATATTTGTATTTTACAGCTCATCTGAAATCGGCGCCAAATGTCATGTTTGATGCTTTCTGGCACCAAACTCCATACAGGCCAAGAATTAGAGTGCAATTCCTTGATTGTGGCCGTGATCGCTCTGGTGACTTTAGGATCATGAAATTTACATAATTGTTCATGTAATATTAGAATATAATACTAGTAATTTTTAGCAACTAAAAATAATTTAATCATCGCATTCTTTCTATCTTATGCCATGATACATTGTCTTGTTGATGGATCTACAGGCTCTGGAGTCTCTTGATTTAGCCCTCTTGCCATAGATGATGTAGATGGTGGCGGATTGGTCTCTAGCATCTGAATGATAGATCACCATCTAAAGTATTTATAAGATAAGTAGTATCATCTACAGTGTTAGTAGTACCATTTTGTCCCTGATGGTAGGAAGAAGTATATCCTATAGGCCCTGCATATGGGATATAGAAGTATCCCGAATATCTTGCGGGTATAATGGTGGCCTCTTATCAAGCCCATTAGCAGTAGTATAACGATGATGCAATGGTCATCCTCTACCACCTCTCCTGCCTCCTCGCACGTGAGCTATTTGCACCATCTCGTACTACCATGCTGTTTGATAGAAAATATTATTAGTCAAATATAGAAATATGGTGAAAATTGCATAATGACAATAAATATCATAATAGAATCATTAGTTGGCAAAGATAATATCTTAGTTAAATTTGAAAAATATTTCTTAACAATTTCACAATACCTGACATATGTTAAAATTATCTAACAAAGATAGTAATTTAGATCAATGTATTTTACAAAAATCCAAAATTATATACATTACTTTTATAAATTAATCATCATCACTATCAAATAATTCAAACTCATTTTCTTTCTCTTCATTAGAAGACTACAATTCAAAACCTTAACCCTCATAAGAGCATTAGATTTGCATCAAAATCCTAACCCTAGCAAGCATAGAGAGGGTCAAAATCTAAGATTTTGTTCCAAAATCAAACCTTGAAATGGTGGGGTCGAAGATAGGGAAAGGGAGGGAAAAAAACTCTAGAGATTCAATAACATTTCCAAACTTTTAACATGGTTTGAGGACTTTTTACTTTAGGGTTTGAAAAAAAAGCACAAAAAAGAAGGATATTCAAACTCTAATACCAGAGATTTCCATTGACGAGACCCCAAATACGAGAAGTTTGAGAGGATCAAAATTTCATTTAGAAAAAAAGAAGCAAAGAGAATTTTTTTTGGGAAAAGGTCTTACCATTTTAATTTTTTGTCTTTCCCTTGTTTTCCACTGATTTTTCTGAACTTTTCCCCTAGTTTTTCTGGAGTTTTCCCCTGATTTTTTCTCTATTTATTCCATCCTTAAGAACCTCAGTCGGGTAAAGCTGGAGTGACCAAACAGGAAAATGCAATAGCTGAATAGAGAAGCTTAGTCGATGGGATAAGGATTTTGAGTTGGATTTATATGTAAGGGTTTAAATGGTGTAAATATTTTATCAATTATGACAAAAATAAGCCCAAATTAGGCCTTGATAGCTAAGGTAGTGGATAGGCTATCTAATGATTTAGAGTTCAAATCCTTCCATCTATCTATTATAAATTTATTTTAAAAAATATAAAATATATCTCATGAAAATTTTCATCTGAAATGGATAAATAATTTATCACTAAATCGATCATAAATATTTTTATATATTTCTAATTTTTTTAAAAAAAAGTGATGGAATTGTTTCTGAAAAATAATCCATCAGAGATTTTGAGATATGTCAATGAGTGATCCATTGTCAGAAACAACTATTCCAATAATTTTTAAATTATTGAAATAATACTTCTAAGAAACGTTACTTATAAGTAATTTATCACTAAATCTATCATAAATATTTTTTATATTATTTTGAATTTTGTGAAATATTCTAAGGGATTTTATAAAAGAGTTATTTTTGACAAATAATCTATCAAAAATTTGTGAGAGATATATCAATTATATTTTATTATTTTTTTAAAGAAAATCCGTCAGAAGTAAAGTTTTTATTTCTAGTAGCAACAAAGGAGCTTTTTTTCATAGCCCAAAGAAGACCGATCACCCGAATTGCCTTAGATTGATTTGTACCCATGCCAAGCTCTTCGTACCGCTTTCTTTACACCATCACAATGTATCTAAAAACTTTTGAATCTAAAAGGCCTCTACTTTCGACCAAGAGTAGGCACCGTCTAAATAAGAATCATATAGTGATTTGATCCTACTCCCGGTAAAAGAGAAACACATGCCTCTGAATGGATTAACCCAACAACTGATTGCTAAGGCTCGATCCAGCCATTCCCAAACATGTGCCAATCCTTGCCAATTATTGCACCAAGTAGGAGGAATTCCATTCCAATCCAGATTAATGAGACCATTGCTGCAAATGAAATCTTGAAAATCAGTAACATTACATGTGCAATTGGCCTCACTACCATCGATTATTGCCCTAAAAAAGCTTTTCAGACTAGAAGATTAGTGGGGGATGATGCAAATACTAACCAACCATTATAAAATAGCTCATGCGTTCCATCAACCCCACAAGTCCTGATCAACACCTACACCCGGCCACGTCAATGTGAAGGCTCCTTGTAATCAACCCCAACATTCCAAGATTCCGCTATCAAATCAATGGCGACGTCAAAGCACCTGTTTTGGACTGGACTACCTTGTCCTATATTCCTCTGATCGTTCTTGTCGTCTAAGCTAGCCTTTCTCCATTGTTTTCCCAATCTTTTGGCTTCCTGAGGATGCTTGGAGTTCTAATCAACCGTCGCAGCACTCACCGGTGAGGAGGAAAATCTAGAGTATACAGTCGTATGAACCTGACTTTGTGTCAAATAGTTTTCAGTTTATTTTCAGAAAACTCATTATTTAGGTTTTAATGATCTGTTAATTTTTTTAAAACAAGTTTTGTGAAAAGATAGCTAATTAAGCATTTTCTTCACGGTCGTTCATGTTTATGTGAGCTAAATTATATTGGTGATAGCGGTGTATGCAGTGGACAATGACTTGAGGTTCATAGTTTCGGTTTGGGTTGTTGGCCATAGTATTTGCAATCCAAGTTTGCGGTGCCGTACCTCGCCCAGCTTACAAATATGAAGAGATATATCTTTGAATGATTGCATGCAATCGTCTGAAAGATTTGGGATCTTATTGAAAGTGAACGAGATTAGCAGTCTTAAAATACTCATATTCAATATCAAGGAAATAAGGTACTTAACCCATGTTAAGTGATGAATAGACTCCAAGCACCTTTAGCAATAAAGAGTTCCCAAAAAGTTAATTAATAAGAGAAACCTTTCATAAACTTCACCCACTCAAATCACCAAGAATAAAGAATTCTCACGATAAAATATAAGATTGCTATCAGCATATGCCACTTTATTTATCTATTCATAGAAAAACCACTGAAAATAGTTCAATTAAGGGCCATAGAATCTACTGTTAAACAAATATCTCATAGAATATTTGAACCACAACAAGTGTCATCATATTCTGCAATGATCATGTCGAAACATGTGTTGCTCGTGATCCCTAGATTGATGACACGGGCTGCCTTCATGGATTTACAAGGCAATGAAGGGATTAGAGGATTCGTTAGATTGGCTCTAGCTGGATCTTGTGATGCTTCAGTTAGACAGAATTTTTATATTAAAATAAAGAAGAAATTAGAGGGGTAGTGTCATTGTAATTGTAGTGTAGCGAATACCTTTCTTTCAGGGGCTCATGGCTTATATATAGCAGTAGGATTTTAAATCTTTTGTAATCATATCTTAACAGCTTGGAGTTGTGCTGTAACCATATGAAATTATGCTAAAGATTCGACGCAACTATTAGAGGTTGTTATGGCATTCTTCACTTCTGGCACGATGGAGGGGATACCTTTCCATGCAGAGCGGGAAAACCATCAATGGATGTGAAAAGATTCAGATCAACTTGGAATGAATGTCGAGTTAAAATATCTCTCAATCCAAGATTTGGAATTTTATGTCAAATAACATGTAATCTTGGAAGTCGATTGCTTCTAGTCTGCTTGTCTCGGCCTTTGAGTTGGCAAGGATAATCTTAATTTGATGGTCTTAGAGCATTTAAAATATATCTATATTGCCATATTGACTACAAGCTGGATCGATTTGATCATGCCATGTTATCAAGCTCATTTTTCGTCACATCAACATGCTTCTGCAGAATATACTTCATAGCACTACTAATTAAAGCACATGAATTCTTCTCATTAAAACCTTCCATTAAATCTTTCGAAAGTAATTCTGGGGTATGATATATATATATATATATATATATATATATATATATATATATATATATATATATATATATATATATATATATATATATATAATGGTTAGGGTTAGCCCAACTATGGTTACCAAAAGAAATGGTCCACGCGACTCCGCACAATGTTCGCTGAAAAGATTAGTTGTGACTGCTTTTTGTTTTTGAGAAGTGGTCAGGACTGTTTTGCCAGGGAAAGTATTGACGCAAGAGTAGATGAAGGGAAAACCGCATAAAAATAAGCTTGTTTTTGAGAATAAAATTCTGTTTAAAATGAACGCTTTACAGGCGTTAGAATAACAGTGCTTGTTTTACACGTACCAGAAGTGGCCGTGCAAGTTTTCTTGCGATGACCATTCCGAAACCCCTTCTCCCATGCTTCTTGATGCAACCAGTTACTTCAAGCTCAGTTGTTTGGGAGGTCAGGTTGGTGCAAGTAAGCAAGCCTACTAAATATATAGCTAGGAAGGGAAAAATTATGTAAACTAAACCACTAAGACCATATATATACTAGGTGCTGTTTGCCCATATATTGTAGATATCTTTAAAGAATAAAATATAAATGTTGAATTTGAACATTCTTGAACTCGCTTGCAGCCACCTTGAAGCTCACACATACAAACGTCCCAAGCATTAATAAAAGGGAATGCTGCTTTGGATTGCAATACGTTAGTATTTAAATTGAGGACATGCCACATTGTGGGCCATGAATTTCCGAAATGTCCAATTCTTTTGCCTCATGGGTATTTTAGGTTTATGCTTATAATCGATAGTATCGATGTTCAATTTATATAACTCATGAAGTTATCAACAATAATAAAACTTGAATTACAAATCTCATAATAAGATCCTAGCTTCTCTCTCTTTGCACAGGACATATATATGTGATGATTTGTCAAGTGAGTCAGCTAAATGACTCTGACAAATCAATTTTTTAGTAAAAAAACTAAATCAAAGCATGTAATATATTGAAATAGAAATAATGTAAGTATAAAAAGGAAATTGAATAAAGAAAATATATACTTATTCAAAACAAAAAACATTATAAATTATTCATAACTTATGATAATTATTTTGATACTTAGTAATTATCTGATTTAACAACTTAGAGATTGTTAAGGCATGCTGATTCAGGGGGGGGGAAATGCCTAGATCGATCACCTAAAACTTATATAATTAAATCTTCTAAACATTTATAGTATTCAAAAAATAAAAATATGGAAAGTATACATTACTAAACATAACAAAATAAGCCATAATCTACGTACTATGGAGATCTACATCATTTGAGCATCAAAGATTATGCATTATTAGTTTACCAAAAGAAAAAGAAAAAAAAAAAAGATTTTGCACTACTATTCAATTTAACAAATAAATATCGTTAAGAGATTTCAAGAAATAATGTAGCCTAGAGACGTTAAATATGTAATCAAATAGGAACTCTCATTCTTTCTGTGTGTAATGCGGACCCTCGCTTGTTCCATGCACATACAATCATAGTCTTTCATTGCTCAAATCAATACGGAAGCTCATCAATAACATGATATTTATAAACATCATTTGATACTTGAATGCAAGGGAGAAGCCAGGAGAGATGATCCACGGATCCTGGTTGCAGTTGCTTGCCTGCTTCCTGGACTCGGCTTGCGGTCTAAGACCCTCGAGAACCTTCCTTTTTAACGAGGGATCCTAATGAAGGCCAGGTCCAGCTACACGGCCAACCACAAAACTCTTCAGTCTATTCCCTGTTGGCATTGCTTTTTCTCTTTTATACTTTCCTTCTGTTCGGACAGATACGTGAACACTACTGTCAGCGCCACCTTTCACTCTTTAACATGATCATCTTTTTATGTTTCACAACTTAGGCTCATGTTAGACACGACGACATCGCATGTATTTGTAAACGAAGAGGGTTCGAGAAATCAGTCCAACTTATGTTCATAAAGAAATAAAGACAGTCATCAATGAGCTCTCCCGAAGCTAGAGAGAGAGAGAGAGAGAGAGAGAGAGAGAGAGAGAGAGATCATTAACCATAATTTTATACTATAGCACATACTTGGAATCTAATATTATCAGAGTATGAAGACCAGATCATGTACTAGTACGGCCATGATAGTGCTCATGTGAGGCAACGTGAAGCGGAGCGCATGAGAATCTCTTCCCATCCTCGCTCTCTCTCTTTTCCCTTTCCTGTTTCACCGAGGAGGGCAGGGCCAACTCATAAAGCTAAAGCTGCTTCCTAAACAGAAGAGGGTCCCCTTTTCTCTCTCTCCGTGTGTGTGTGCGTGTGTGGGGTGTATGCCCACACCTCCACCACCAACACCCTCTTTATAACCATGTGGCCTACTACTCATCGGACCAAACAAGGGTTACAACCTAGCATTTAGCTTGGAATTCCGAGCCCCTTCTCTACTGGATTGCACCACTGGTACAGCCTCCCTTTCCCTTGCCTTGCTTTATTTTTCTCTTCTAATCTCTCGCTCTTGTTTCCGTTTCTACTATTATGACATCTCTCTCCCTCTCTCTCTCTCTGCCCTTTTTAGTTGTACATGGGCAGGCTGCCTTTATTCTCACCAAGGGTGGCGGGAAGGGCGAGATAGACTGCCTTGGTCCTCGGGAAAGCAGAGGAGAACCCAGATTCCCTCTGGCATGGACCCATAAAAACAAAGAAGGGAGGAAGTCTTTAGCCATTTCACCATTGCCTTTGCCTTCCCCTATTCTTTTGCTTCTTTGGTATTTTCCTTTTTCATTTCTTGTCTTTGCTCCGGTGCAAGTGTGTGAGGGTATTCTTCTACGACTGTCGTCGGTCGTAGGTTAAATATTCTAACGAATTCTTGGGGCTGCATGGATTTTAGTGAGATCTTGGCTTTTTTTCAGTCCCCCGCCTTCCCTCCTCTCTAGCTGGCTTGCTCTCTCGCACTCCTATTGGTTTTCAGATACAGGTCAGAGTGCATAAATATGCGAGTCCAAATGATGGGTCAGATTAAAGAGGAAAAGAGAGGATAAGCAGTGATTCGAGGCAGAGCCCAAATCAAATCCAATAGTACTATACTGCTCAAATAAAGTGCCTGTCGTTCTGTCTCCCGTTTGTATTTGTGGATGCCCATTTATGCACATGCATGTAGGTGTTGTAGCCAATGAGCAAAAAACAGCATCAAAACTTTTGGAAATTAAAGAGGACAGGTGCAGTCCGTCCCCGTAATATATATATATATATATATATATATATACCAACCTTCTTCCTAGCTCTTATTATGAAACTTTACACATAAATATATCAAATAGTTGATGATTTAACTCTCTCTCTCTCCCTCTTTCTCTCTACACCCACAATTAATATTACATATCTGCATGTGCTACATTTATATAGGTACGTACATAATAATATATATGGCCCTACAAAACGATAAGTTGAATTAGAAAGCATTATTTAGTTGTGGAGGCTAGGCTCTCCCTGACTAACATAATGACATTTAAATGGTGGGAGCCGTAATACTAGGGACTTAATTTTCAGCCTCCAACATGAGGATATAACATTGAAACTAAGATTACAGGAAACCTGCATGTGTAACAAAAAGGATCTCTCTAAAATAACAAATGCACCATGCATGGTAGTGCATGAATGAGTACATAGTTACATGAAAAGAATGTTGGTCAAAGATGACCATGCGAGTAGGCAATGTCTTGAAAAGATGAGAAGAATACTTCATAAGAACTTTAATCTGGATGCAGTCATACCTAAATAGTAGAAAACGGTTCAAAGTCGGTAATATCAATCTTAAAGTTGGACAAAGTATTTCATGTAAGAGTTTTTTCATAAAGGTAGAGATAGCAAAGTTGGGAGTAGCTACATACACCTTCCAGTCTCCGGATAACAAACAGGCGGCGAGGCTTGAGGTGGAGGGAGAGACCGGGGGGTGGGGGGGTGAGAGAGAGAGAGAGAGAGAGAGTTTGAACACCTGATCAGTTGCAAGATCACGAAATGCATAAAACATAGCTACTCAATGAACCATCTCAGAGAGGGATCTACGCTCATCATATTGAAATTATGCTAATACAAATAAATCCTACTCATTATCAAATGAGGTCTAAACAAGTCATTACAAATGTGGACTTGCGTTTGTCTCATGGCAATGGCGAAGACATCTTGAGCACACACAGCGCAGACACCACTCATACTTCTCAGTCCAAATAGCAGATACAATTGCATCTAATAGATAAGTATGCAGTCTAATTAATCATTTGTATCAATACGCTTGTAATGTCATTTGGTTGCTACGATTAACGGAGATCATCACAAGATGGCAAAACTGAGTGCTAATGTTGACAAGAAACTCGCTATTCCAAAACAACCGAAGTAGAGTGCTCCTGCTCATTTGTAACAACTAACTCTGCATGTCAGAGATACTAAGTTCCATGAACACTTGCAACACAATTTTGTAACCATACTATAAGATACAAAAGAAAGAAAGAAAGAAAGAAAAGAAAAAGAAAAAAAGGGAAAAAGACAAGGGAAAACACCAATCCGAAATAAATCAAAGACCAGAGCCTACCTATTTCTAAAGTTCTTCACAGCTTGTTGAACAGATGTCACTCCCCATTTTTAGGCCCGTTGCAAGTTCAACAAAGCTTGCAGTAATCAGTTGCTGCTGCTTCGTCCTTTTCTCCAGTCAAGCAGTTCCTTCTTCGAAGCCATAGCAAAAAATGAAGCTTCCAAGTATAAGGTCACCAGGAAGAGCATGGAACTACAAGAGATTGCCAGCTGACGAAGAGTTGAAGCCCGAGAGGTCTGGTGGCCATCCGCTGCCACTGCTGCTGCCTCCACCGCTGGTGCTGCCCCAATATTGATCATTTCGAGGAACCCCCATGTACTGCCTGGGCAAAGGCAAACCGAGCCCGTGTCGGTTGTCTTCCATTTTCACCGAAGCCAGCTGCGTGATGAGCCCGGAGCCAGTTGCCTTGGCGAACGCTCCCCCATCGACCCCGCTACCTTCTCCATCAAAAGGGTAGAGCCCAGAAACCGGTGCAGGTGACGGAGGGGGGGGTTCCAACCCTCCCAAGAACGGGAACTGCTGGATCTGCGGAAGCCTCCACTGCTCCAAGCCGACACCGCCGCCGGCCGAGCTGCTGCTGGCCCCGACCTGATAATCCACCGCATCAACTGGTTGGATCCCGGCGAAGCTCAGGCCGATGCTGGGGGTGTTGTACTCCGCCAGCGGGTGCAACGTGGCAGCTATGAACGGCATCTGGGGCGGCATGGAGAGGTTGGACGGGTTTGCACCGCAGATACCCACCACCGATGTGGAGGTGGAGGAGGTTGAAGACGAGGCCCCGGCCTGGCGGTCTGCGGTGGTGGTGGTTGAAGACTTGGAGGTGCTGCTGCCGGCGGGCTTGGTCCTCTTGTTGCGGCGGCAGCCACCACCAACCGGGACGTTGCGGAGCGCTCCACCGCGCGTCCAGTAGCGGCGGCACGTCTTGCAGAAGTGGCGAGGCTGTGACAAGGAGTAGTTGTTGAAGTAGCAGAACTTGGTGTTGGTGGAGTCGCACCGCGGGCACTTGAGAGCCGGCTCCGGCTGGGGGATCTTGGCAAGACGGCCACGGTCTACCATCGATCCTGGCCTGACTGAGCCTGCCGCCGGGCCCTCAGGGCGTGCTGCCACCGCTCCGGTGTGGGCCTGGGGAGGCTCGCCGATGCCGCCACCGCTGCTGCTTTGAGGCTGATGATGCGCTTGCTGCTGTATTAATTGAACACAGAAAACAAAAATAGAGCATGGAAATCATAGTAACTGGTATATTCAAGAAGAGAAAAAGATGAGAATATTTTTGCCTTTCTATTACACTTTTTTGGTGAAGAAGCTATGGAATAAGAGAAATTTTTGGGTAAAAGAAATGAAGAAGAGAGGAGAGGGAAGAAGGGGACTCACCTGGTTCCAATTACGTGGATCTAGGTAGACAGGAACGGTTGGAAAAACCATGGTTGGATGGAGGGTTTTTTTTTTTTTTTTTTGGGCTTTGCTTCTTTCTTTGCAAAAGGCCTATGGGGTTTATGAGACGGGGAAGAATCACATCCACTAGGAGTTGCAGAGAGAGAGAGAGAGAGAGAGAGAGAGAAAAGGAGAAAGGAAAAGGATGGGATTTATTTCCTTTGGTGGCTTTTATATTTTTATTTTCTAAGGTAGGGTTGGATGAGATGATAGGATATGAGAGAGAGAGAGACTTCCTTAGCCTTTAAGCTTCTGAATGAATTGCTGTGGAGCAGTAGGAGAGGTCAGTGGATGCTTCATGCATGGAAAGTTGAGATAGATAAAGGATATCGACAAGGAGGAGGGGGCCATGGAAGCCCTAATAGTATTATTATTTGAAGAAAAATGGTAAAAAAATGGTCGAACAGTAAAGAAATTGATAATATAAACGTGAAAGGAAGAAAAAAAGATGGGGCTTGGTGGTGGGGTGTGGAAGTGTCACCGTCCACTTTCTTTCCTCTCCTTCCCCGCGCTTGCATGTAGGATATATGAAGACACCAGCCTTGCTGATCTACTATGTTTTCTTTGTGTTTTCACTTCTTTATTCCTTCCTCCACATTCTGTTATTTGTATGATTCTATAAGGGATGTTCGGAAAGATATGCACACCAGGAATTACTAATTTACCCACGCTCTGTGTAATTATTTAAGTCAGGAGCAGGGAAAGCTTGGTAAAATATTGATATTGAAAGGTTTTTGACGGTGTAATTAATTTGTAACTATGAGTGGGATATATATATATATATATATATATATATATATATATATATATATATATATATCTAGGTGTCAACCATAACAGATTCACACACTTGATCTAATTCAAGTTTTTGTGTATAAAAGCTGCAGTAACCTGGAAGCAAACTAGAAGCAATTAAAACTGGACAAGTTTAGCCACTAATGATATAGTTCCTAATATAACTTAGTAGAGAGGGAGACAGGAGCTACTTCTGTCCAGGTCAATGCCAATGCTTAAAGCTTTAATTATTTTCTGAGAAAGAGTGTCTAAGGCATTATTTTTTACTTCAACATAGGTATGTGACTAAAAGTTGATAATTTTTTTCTTTGAACTTTGCTAGCCACTGCAAATTTTGCCTTTTGTACAACTCTGTCTCCATTTTCTTTTTTCTTGGTGTATTGTGATCTCCATTTTCTTCGATAAATATTTTTGATGTAGCACGAATATATTTGTGAAGGTACACGGATCAAGCATGCCTTTCATATTTGAGGTCTCAAACTCCAATTTTTGAGAGGAAAGAGGTAATACCGTCCCCAGATTATGCTAATTAACAGAAGTGATCCTTTTAAGGTTATCATACAACCGAAAGAATTGGGAAGAAATTGCCCAAAAACAGCACATACCACCACAAAAGTAGTAGGAAGTTGCGAAATCCAGAAAGCATCACGAAACATTGAAGGGATCCTTCTGGCAACTTGAGTACTGCACCATCTTGCTCAGCGTGATACTTTCCTAGTTCAAAGCCAAGCAATGTTCATGTCCAATTAAACCTTGGAACTGGGCGTCTGATGCAACGTGAGTTAAGCTTAGGATTAGGATAACTGTTGTACACTTACTTTCTCATCATCATTGTACTACTGCAAAACAAATTAGATAACTCCTATTGGAGAGTATGTTATAAGAGGGCCCTTAAGGCACGGCTTTGTATGCATTGTTCAGTACTAATAAAATTTTTGCTATGAGAGATATTCACTAATAAACAAAACAATAGGGAACCTTCTTATGGAGGAACATAATCTTTGTATTCTATCCATATTATCACCTCCTAATTATGCACCCATCTGCTGGTTATTCAACTGTAATTACAAGTGCAATGTTCTAGCTTAAGCATTTCCAATATGCTGTCAGAATCTTCTCTAATTTCAAGTCAGTCATTTTTTTTTTTTTCCTTCCATTTTTCTCATGCAAGAAACCTGTGAAAGCTTTCTAAACAAAGATGGACCTATAACGTGCTTTGTCCAATATGTTCATGCCATAATTTCTATGCAGAGGGTAAAGTTTTAATAGTAACATATAGCTCTCTACGGTTTCTTAACACGTGGAGGTCACTAAAGAAATTCAATGACAATGAAAGCCACATATTATAGGTAAAAAGAAAATGACCCTAAGTATGGTTTCTTGCAGCTGAAATCCTCACCAACACTAACAAATGTTAAGCTTCATGCAAGAAAGTCTTTGCAATATCACTTCCAATTAAGTTTGTGTCGATGGGACGGATACGTTCCTGTTCCAACTAATTTGGTGATTAATCTGTTAATCATTTTGACCATAATAATGATTAGAAACATGGAATCATGAGTCAATACAAAGATAACTAATCCAATTAATATAAAATAGTCTAAAAAATATAAATATCATATTGAAATAATAATTATATAAATTTAAGTGCATATAATATAGATGACAAGTATTTTTATAATGACTGTTCTAACTGGATATATTGAGTTGGCCTGTTGATCCATTTGAAAAATGTCTAGTTATTGTCTTGGATCACGGAATTCTTGATTGAATTGTTCATTCAAGTATGAGTGCTGTAACCAAGAATCCGATCAGTTCGATCCAGATTTGATGATTCTTGAGGCGGATCACTGAGTTTTTTACCCACAGACCATACTTACCCATGAGAAGACTGGGTCCTTGGTGTTGTTGGTCCATTGACTATTTTGTTTGAGCATTAGGTGTGGACTAGACAAATACTAGTAGTGTTTAACACATGACTTCTTTTAACTTAGTTTAACTGAAATTGGAGTTCCCTTCTTCAAAAATTAAAGTTTTATTCCTGGGAACCGCGGTTGAAATATTTTTTTTGAGTGGAATGGAGGAAGCAAAAGCCTCCCCGGTTATAACCGCGGTTGAAATATTATTTGTGGTTTCTATTCAAGTAGACAGATCCAGCGTAATTGTATTCTCTTATAGCTAAAACCTAGTGGATGAAAAGTCAAAAGGGAAAGCAACCTTAAGAAAAAAAAAGATTCAGGAGAAACCAAAGAAGCCCTTTCCAAATTTTCTCCCTGGGCCAAAAGAATTCCGGCGGTGGAAAGGATGGAGGCGCTTATATGGACCATGCGAGAGAGAGAACGAGATATAGAGCCGTCGGACGTAACCACAGCGGGAGAGGATGGGGCGGTCATCAGATTCTCCTGGTCGGGGAATTGCTGCCAGACGTCTGATTTGTGGGGCCCTGTCCGAATTTATGGACCAGCTCAGACCCCACCCACGTTGACGCCTGCCCTCGCCCATCCCCATCCACGCTCTACTCTGCCATAACCTCCATCGACGCAAGCGCATTCCGTTGTTCCCTGTACCCTTGCCATCTGGGCCTTCTGATTGATGGGACCATCATAAAGAGCCCTTCCAATTCATCCATGTCTTTTAATGACGTATCCACGAGACTAGGTCCACGGTTTAAATTTCAAATCATTGCCGCATTATAATGCTACAAACAGTGCACTTCCGAAAATCCTACATGCTGTTGATGTCCTTGTTGCTAGCTATTTCTCCTCGTATTGTGTATGTATTTGAATGGCCAAATAATATAATAATTATATTGTAATAATTATGATTGATGCCAAAATGGTAGCATTATTAATGATTTAGCTAGCTGTACAAATCCTATATGGCAGCAAGGAGTTGATGAAGTATATAGGAGATAAGTGGATAATGATTTTTCATTCAATTGTTTACTAATTTTTACATAGAATCGGTGAATCAAGCAGCAGTTGCACAGATGATATTTAGCATCTCTCTTAACGAAAGTTATACTCGTTAATAGTTTGTTATATTCATTATTAATATGAACAAAGGAAGATGCTTTAAATAAGGGGCGGCAATGCTTGATCCATTTAATCCATTAACAAAATTCAACCTATAATAGGTCGATTTAGATTATCTATTTAATGAAATAGTTAGATTCATATTTGAATTTTGACTTATTTAATAAACATGTTAGATTTGGATTGATATATCTTTGACATTTTCTATACCTAACCTAGCTCATTGTTGCCCTAATTCAATTTGATTGCCACCTCTATTTCAAATTCAGATATAAATATTAGTTGAAAAATAATATTTTTAATATATTAAAGATAATTTGAGATAAAGATGCAACTAGTCCAACTATTCAAGCTAGAGTAGCTCGAATAATTTTCCAAGTCGAGATACTCAATTTGAAATACGAATCTACTTAAATAACAATATTATTTTTATTTATAATAAATATTATTGATGCAAAATCTGGTCATCGTCGGAGAAACGTCAGAGTCGGAGAAGAAGAGATCGCCGTCGGTGACTTGCAAAACAAGCCTTATCCAGAGCCCTGGGGGATGGCTCCGGCAAGATCCTCCAATGATCAAGTCAGCTTTTTTCGCCAACAGAAATGGAGTGCTCGAGAAAGAATTCAGCAAAATTTTGAGAAGGAGAAGATAGTCTAGAGAAAATGTATCTGAAGGATCCCTTTTATAGACGGAGTCTGTAATAAACTGATAGTGACAACCGTAACTGTCGGGTAGTGGACTGCTCGGAGCTACGTGGAGTTTCTTACGGAGGATAGTGTTTGTTATCATGAGATGCTAGTCCGTTTGAGATTTGATAGTTAAAGTTCGAAGGGATAGATGTCGGTTGGTGATGACCTTTGAGCTATATCAATTTTAGAGGAGTTCGGACTCCTCTGAGGTAGTTTGGGTGTGGATCGATTCATGCCGTGTACGGGATCGACTCGTGCGGAGACCTTTCTGGATGACTGTAGAAAGTTTGGCTGCTGGAGGAGTCTGAAAGGAGTTCGACTGCTGGAGGAGTTCACAAGGAGTTTAACTGTTAGAGGGGTCCAGAGGAAGTTTGGCCGTTGAAGAAGTTTCAAAAGAAAGAATTTTCGATCGAAACTCTTCTGAGATTATTAGTTATATTAGGCTAAGCATCATACTGGACTTCGATAGGAGCGAAATTTATTTTCAACAATAGTCCTCCTACTTTCGAGTTCGAAATTTGAAAGAAGAAAGAAAAAAGACGACTGTCGAAGTTCGATCTCGGATTTTCGCACTTGTCAGGATGAGATATTTTGATGTTTACTGTGCTAGCACTGAAGCTTTCTAAGTCTGAAATGAGTTCGAAAAGATGGCTCTTCGAATCTTCCACCGAAGCTCTACCCTAAGTACGGTACCATAAAGACTCCATCCATCGCCGCTTCTCTATCATGATGAGTGGGACATGCGGCACGCGCTGATCGATCGAAATCGATCCGCAATCATAACTATCATGGATTACCTCTGGCTATTTAAGGCCTTCTCCTATTATTCGAAAGTCATTCCTGCCTGAGTCTTCTCCTTTCTTCAGTCTCCGTTCATCTTTTTTCCAAGGGTCTTAACCTTCTCTCATCTTCCTGAGCTTCGGACATCCTTTCGATTGGTCCTCATCGCGTTCATCATTCTTTCATTCTTCCTGGATGGTTTATGTCAGTTTCCTAATCCTTTTCTTAGGTTATTCGTGCTTATCACTTCTGGCTCCTTGCTTTTCTGATTTTTTGGTGGCAATCTTTGCCCTGCATTATATATATATATTTGGGGATGGGGTTCTTGGGGTTTAATCTCGATCCGAATATCTTCCAAAATCTTCCACTCCATCAGTTCATGGGGTTCGTCCGGATCGATCTTTTTTAATTCTGCACCTTTAGCCAAGGTAGAACCCAGGAACATGTCCTGCTCGTCTTTTGCTCTAGACACCATCCCTCCGTTCTTACCTTGGATGATTTTTCTCTGATTCGAATTCAATACGGAATCCCTTCGTAATATGACCTTGAACTCCCTAGCTCCGACGACTGGGTCAGCTCTTCTTCGATCGATCGATTTTGTTTGTACCTAAAAGTTTTGTGCATCGGACTTAGACTCTCGCTGCCCCCATTCGTAGTTGCCCTCTTCCGATTTATAAACATCTTCTTCACATCTATCGTACCGAACTTTTTTTGGTTCATCATAGATTTTTTCTTTCTCTGTCGATTGACCGAAGTTCAGCCGACCATTTTGCTTTTTAAAAATTTCTATACTTTCAAGCGCCATCTTTTCGTGAAGGATTGGTGGTACTTTTCTTCCAGATCGGCAAAAAGGGATTATTGAAAAGTGCCCCTTCTTTCGTTCACAACTGAAAGAAAAAGTTCTTTTATATACATTATCTGACCTTGCCATTAGGTCTTTCTTCATGGGGTTATATTAGAGAGTTAGTTCAACGAGCTCCTAGCTTAGACGGAGCCAACTTTGATTCCTCCAATAAACTCAAGGCATACTGAGCTTCTCTTCTTTCCAACCTTCAAAAGGAATAGACCTTGTTCAACCTGAGTCTGAGTCCCCGCGATCCCATTGGTACATCTTTTGATTTTTGAATCTACATGGTTTCGCACACGTATATTGCTACTGACCGTGCTTCTCTTCCTGTTATAGAGATGGACGCACAAGCTATCGAGATACTTACCAAAAGGCTCTACACCAAGAAGAGAAAAGGGAAGGTGCAAAATCATGGATCAAAGAGGGTCAAGGTCGGTGTTTCTAGCTCCGAAGTCTTCACCTCTACTGCCCCTGCATCTGAGGTCATCGCTGGCGTCGAGACTGTCCCAACTACCGACGTTGGCACCGCTAGCATGGGCCCGGTGCCTTCCATGCCCTCAAGTTCCTTCGGCAGGGATCGAATTTTGGAGCTCCCTATCAAGAAAGGGATAGGGAAGGGAAGAAAAAAAAGCCATTGCGAAGACGTCCTGCAAGGCTCGCCTAGGCGGATCGGATGGCGACAACAACGAACGAGGGGAGAACCCCTTTGACAATTCAAAGATCGTTCGGAATCTTGCCGATAGATTTACGATGTCCGAGGTGGTGGACCAGATGGCCGACCTGGATCCACGGTAGCTCGTTTGGGATTCTCTCAGAATCATCCTCAAGGTGATTACTCCATTGCTCGACTCTTTCGCCTCTTCTAGCTTTTCTTCTTCTCTCTCTGTTTTTTTAACATCAATCATTTGTTGCAGTCGGATCATCATATACTCATCCACATCAAGAGGGCGCATCGTCAGGAGATGGAGGCATAGAAGGCTCAGGAGGATCTTCGAGCTGAGATCCATCATCTTCAAGAGAGGGTCGATGAGGTAGAGCACCTTGCCAAGGAGAAGGCGGCGGACATCAAAAGTCTTCAGGGCATGCTCTGCAAAGAGAAGTTCATCTCGATCGAACGAAAGACTGCACTAGCCCTGAAGGAGGAAAGGAGGAAGAAAGTCAAAAATAGGATCGTCGAACTAGAGACCCAAATGACAAAATTGATCTTGGAGGCAATGACCCAGACCATGAAAGAGTTTAAGACCTCTTCCAAGATGCGGAACCTGAACGTCGAGTTTGGCTAGGAAGCATTTATCAAGAATTTTGAGCTCTATGAAAGCATGGTAGCTCGGAGGTTCTCCGAGCATCACTTCAACTTTTTGGAGGAGGAGGAAGACGATGTGGATGTGGGACCATCTAATGCCATAGTCGACCCAACCTTCGATGAGCTCACTTCTGGCCTGTCAAAACCTGCCACAGAGGCATCTGAACTAGTTCAAAAACCTGAGATGATCGAGAGCGATCTGGCTCTACCCTCCGTCGTCCCTTTCGAGGTTGAGATCCTCGAGTAGTTGTACATTTTTTTTCTCTTTTTTTTTATGCTGATGTATTTAAAAACATCCAAGTAAATAAAAGATAATTTTTTTTCTAGTCTTACACTTTGTGTTGTCGTTTGCATGGTTCAGAACACTTTTGATGACCTAGGTCATGACTCTCCTCTTTTAGTTGATGCCGATCCTTTGCCTTATAGGGTTCCGATTAAATCACTAATTAGGAGCTTGAAGAAGGAGGTTCATTGGTTGAAGAAGTTGAGAAAAATCGAGGATGATCTCCAAAAATTAAGAAAAAATGCTTCGAAGGCAACTATCGAATTTACCCACCTCAGAAACCTGCATAGGAAGAACTCCACCAGTTTCAACATTCGGAAGGATAGCTTCGAGAAAGAAATGGCCGAACTGAGAAGAAGCGCCAGCAACAAGTCTTGAAAGTTAATGGCAAAGATCAGCTCCCTTGAGATCGATCTTACAGTGGTGAAAAAAAAAATTCAACTATTGGAGGAAACTTCATCATGGTCTATCGGTAGGGCCCGGTACGATTGGGACTGATTCAAGAGGTTCTCCAAACTTCAGAAGCAGCTTCACGACATCGAAGCCTAGCATAATGAGCATAAACTAACTTAGTCGAAGAAGGTGACCAGGCTCGAGCATGAGCTCCAAATAGCTAACAGAAAGGTGAGCCGTCTCCAACAATAATTAACTGATGGTCGGTAGGCTATCTCTAGTGAAGAGTCAAAGAAAATTGCCTCCTTGAAGAAGACCATCGACGAGCTTTCAGAGGTTATCGGGGTAGAGAAAGCCAAAGTTCAGCGGTTGAAGCTCCAACTGATATGTGAGCAACAAGCCATGTAGGATGCGGAGGCTGAGGCCGAGGTCCTAAGGAGGCAGCGGTGGGAGCTCGAGAGCTAATTCGGACATATCAATAGTGTGTACATAGATAATTTGTATAAAAAGAAAAAACTTGATCGAGAAGAAAATTATTAGGTTGAAGTAGGCCTTGGTGATGGCCGGCGTCGATGACTCGAAGCCTAAGGAGTCCAGTCCGTCTTAAGGCTTCGCCTTCTTTTATATGTTATTATTATTATTTTTATAATCAGCCTTATCGATCCTTACCGTATTGATTTTCTTGTAATATGTAATCGATTTGGCCGACCTTCATCCTACTTGTAATAAATTTAAACTTGTAATAATATCTTGTCCATCATTATCTTATGTGAATGCAATGCTCGCCTTTAATTCTTCTATCTTTTTTTTGTAATCGGTCTTGCTGATCCCTTATCCGTCGTTGCCTCATGTGGATGCAATGCTCGCCTTCAATTCTTTTATCTTCTTCTTTTTGTAATCAGGGCCTCTTCCCTCATCTCATCTAAAATGAACGAGGTCTTCGACTTTGCTCACGTTAGGACGAGGTTCTCCTTCTATTTCTAATAAGCTGTAGGGATACATTAGGACCATTATCGGAGCCTCTTCCCTTCTCTCATCTAAAATAAACAAGATCTTCGACTTTGCTCACGTTAGGATGAGATTCTCCTTCTATTTCTAATAGAATGTAGGGGCACATTAGCATCGTTGTCAAGGCCTCTCTCTTCTTCTCGTCTAAAATAAATGAGATCTTCGACTTTGCTCACGTTATAATAAGATTTTTTTTCTATTCTTAACGGACTATAGGAGCATATTAGGGCTGTTATCATAGCGATCCTTCATCAAATGGATGCTTTCAAAGGAATTGCAAAATGGACTATTGAATTAACAGAGTTCAACATCAACTATCAACCTCGACCAGCAATCAAGACTCAAGCACTGGCCGACTTCATAGTTGAATGTACCATCCTAGATGATATTAAGCTTCAAAATAAAACCAACATTTCATGGTTGCACCCAAGCTCCTCTAAAGAAAGAACGGATCTTTCTGAAGATTTCTGGGCCCTATACGTCGATGGCTCCCCCAACGCTTTTCGGAGCAGATGCTAGGCTGATCTTGATCAATTCGAAAGGAATCATCGTGGAGTATGCGCTGTATTTTAAATTTTCGATGATAAACAATGGGGCAGAATATGAGGCCCTAATAACCAGGCTCAAAATAGCCAAAGAATCAGGAGTTGATCGGCTTCAGGTTTGTAGTGACTCCCAACTGATCATGGGACATATCAACAACAGTTATGAAGTCCGAAAAGAGAGCATGATAAAATATCTCGAAAAGGTGAAGAGCTTGACCCTAGCCTTTGGCAGCTTCAGCATTCGATAAATCCCAAGAGCGGAAAATGCTAGAGCCGACCTTCTTTTCAAGATAGCCATCCTAGCTCCTAATGAGCTTTTGAAAGAAGTTTATTATGAGATATTGAAATGCCCATGCATAGAAGAATCGCAGCCCGTCATGCAGGTCGGCCAGGAGCCCTGCTGGATTGACCCACTGATCGCTTATCTTAAGGATGGGGTTCTTCCTTGTGACCCGAAAGAGGCTCGAAAGTTGAGAAACCAAGCCTCCTGGTACATTTTTTATGAGAATAAGTTATATAAAAGGTCGTATTTCCTATCATTATTGAGGTGCCTCGGATCCTTTAAGGCTAATTTTGCACTATAGGAAGTGCACGAAAAAATTTGTGAGAGCCATTTAGGTGCCAGATATCTGTCTCATAAGCTACTTCGACAAGAATATTACTGGCTGACTATGCATAATAATTGTATTAATTATGTCAGGAGTTGTGACCGCTGTCAAAGAAATGCAAATGTCCAAAGACAATCGGCCACCGAGCTTGCCCCGTTGAGTGCTCCTTAGCCGTTTGCAAAATGGAGAATGGATATTCTTGGATCCTTTCCAATGGCATCTGGACAACAAAAATTTCTCCTAGTCACCATCGACTATTTCACTAAATGGATCGAGATCGAACCTCTGGCAAAGATTACCGAAGCTAAGGTGCAGGACTTCGTCTGAAAGTCGATCATTTACAGATTTGGACTGTCCCAAACTATCATAACAGATAATGGCCGATAATTCACCGAGGTGAGGTTCGTCGAGTTCTGCGAAGGTCTGAATATCCATCACTTTACGTCGGTAGCTCATCCACAAGCAAATAAAAAAGCTGAAGTGACCAACCAGATTTTATTGCAAGGCATCAAGACAAGACTTGAAAGAGTAAGAGGAGCCTGGACGGACGAACTTTATCATGGTCTGTGGGCATACCATACTATCCAAAAGCTGCCAAATGAAGAAATACCGTTCGTCTTAGCTTTTGAAATAGAGGCAGTCATCTCGATCGAACTTAAGCTTCCATCAGTGCAGGTAGTGGCTTTCAATGAGCAGCATAACCCACAGGACCTTAGAGCCAATCTCGATCTATTAGAAGAAAAAAGAGAGAAATCCCAAGTTTGGATGATGGCCTACAGGTGAAGGATGGTCCGATACTATAACTCTAAAGTCCGAGGTAAAATATTCAGAGTGGAAGACTTAGTGCTTCGGTGAGCCACCATCTCTCAGCCTCAGAGCTAAGAAAAGCTTGTCCCAAATTGGGAAGGATCCTATGAGGTCATGAAAGTCATCCGACCTGAAATATACTACTTGAAGGAACTCGAGGGGACGGACCTACCTCGACCATGAAATTTGGAAAATCTACGAATGTATTACCGATGATTTGATTACAATGAAATTCTCCTACTTCAACATCCTAATCTTTATCGTATACCGATAATAAAGGAAGACTATCTTTCGAACTTAATCTCACGATAAATATGGCCACATTAGGAACAGGAGGAGAACCTCATCCTAACATGAGCAAAGTCGAAGACCTCGTTCATTTTAGATGAGAGGAGGGAAGAGACCCTGACAATGGTTCTAATATGCCCCTACAGTCCATTAGAAACAAGAGGAGAATCTCGTCCTAACGTGAGCAAAGTCGAAGGCCTCATTTATTTTAGATGAGATGAGAGGAGAGACCTTGACAATGGCCCTAATATGTCCCTACAGTCCATTACGAAAAGAAGGAGAACCTCGTCCTAACGTGAGCAAAGTTGAAGGCCTCATTCATTTTAGATGAGATGAAGGAGAGAGGTCCTGACAATGATCCTAATATATCCCTACTGTCTGTTAGAAATAGGAGGAGAACCTCATCCTAACATGAGCAAAGTCGAAGATCTCGTTCATTTTAGATAAGATGAGGGGAGAGACCCTGACAACGGTCCTAATGTGTCCCTACAGCTCGTTAAGAATAGGAGAAGAATCTCATCCTAATGTGAGCAAAGTCGAAGACCTCGTTCATTTTAGATGAGATGAGGGGAGAAGTCCTGACAACGATCCTAATATGCCCCTACAGCCTGTTAGAAATAGGAGGAGAACCTCATCCTAACGTGAGCAAAGTCAAAGATCTTGTTCATTTTAGATGAGAGAAGGAAAGAGGCTCTGACAACGATCCTAATGTGCCTCTATAGCCTATTAGGAACAGGAGGAGAATCTTATCCTAATGTAAGCAAAGTCGAAGACCTCATTTATTTTAGACGAGATAAGGGAAGAGGCCTTGATTATAAAAAAAAAAAAAAAAAGATAAAAGGATTGAAGGTGAGCATCGCATCCACATGAGGCAACGACGGACAAGGGATCAGCAAGATCGATTACAAAAAAAAGATAGAATGATTGAAGGCGAGCATTGCATTCACATAAGGCAACGATGGAAAAGGTATTATTATAAGTTTAAATTTATTACAAGTAGGATGAAGGTCGATCAAACTGATTACATATTACAAGAAAATCAATACGGCAGGGATCGATAAGGTCGATTATGAAAAAATAAAAATAAAAATAACATATCAAAGGAGGCAAAGTCTTAAGATGGATTGGACTCCTCAAACTTCGGAACATCGATGCCGGCCATCACCAAGGCCTGCTTCAACCTAATGATTTCCTCCTCAAGTTCTTTCTTTTTATACAAATTATCTATGTATACCCTATTGATATGCCCGAACTAGCACTCGAGCTCCCGCCGCCACCTTCTTAGGACCTCGACCTCGGCCTCCGCATCCTGCATGACTTGATGCTCATAGATCAGTTGGAGCTTCAACTGCTAAACTTTGACTTTCTCCATCCCGACAGCCTCTGAAAGCTCATCGACGGTCTTTTTCAAGAAGGCAATCTCCTCCGACTCTCTACTAGAGATAGCCCGTCGACCATCAGCCAATTATTACTAAAGATGGCTCACCTCTCTATTAGCTGTCCAAAGCTCATGCTCAAGCCTAGTCATCTTCTTCGACCAAGTTAGCTTATGCTCATTATGCCAGGCTTTGGCATCGTGAAGCTGCTTCTAAAGTTTGGAGAACCTTTTGGACCAGTCCCAATCATACCGGGCCCTATCGGTAGACCATGATGAAGTTTTCTTCAGCAGTTGAATTTTATTCTTCGCCACCGTAAGGTCGATCTCAAGGAAGCTGATCTTTATCGTTAACTCCTAAGACTTGTTACTGGTGCTTCTTCTTAGTTTGACCATTTTTTTCTCAAAGCTGTCCTTCCGAATGCTGAAACTAATGAAGTCCTTTCTATGTAGGTTCTTGAGATGGGTAACTTCGACAGTTGCCTTCGAAGCGTTCTTTCTTGATTCTTGGAAATCATCCTCAATTTTTCTTAACTTTTTTAAGTAATGAACCTCTTTCTTCAAGCTCCTAATTAGTGGTCTAATCGAAATCCGACAGGGCAAAGGATCGACATCAACTGAAAGAGGGGAGTCATGACCTAGGTTATCAAGAGCGTTCTGAACCATGCAAATGACAACATAAAGTGTAAGGCTAGAAAAAGATTTATCTTTCATTTACTTGAATATTTTTAAATACATCAGAATAAAAAAAAGAGAAAAAAAAATATACAACTACTCGAGGATCTCAACGTCGATAGGGACGATGGAGGGCAGAGTCGGATCGCTCTCGATCGTCTTATGTTTTCGAACTGGTTCGGGCACCTCTATGGTAGGTTCTGATAGATCAGAAGTGAGCTCATCGAAGGTAGGGTCGAGTACGACATTAGACGGTCCTGCATCCAGGTTGTCTTCCTCCTCCTTTAGAAAGCTGAAGTCGTGCTCGAGGAACCTCCGGGCTACCCTACTTTCGCAAAGCTCAAAACCCTTAATAAATGCTTTCTGGCCAAACTCGACATTCAGGTTCCGCATCTTAGAAGAAGTCTTGAACTCTTTCACAGCCCGGGTCATTGCCTTTGAGATCAACTTCGCCATTTGGGTCTCCAGTTCGGCGATCCTATTTTTGACTTTCTTCCTCCTTTCCTCCTCCAAGGCTAGTGCAGCCTTTCGTCCAACCAAGATGAACTCCTCTTTGCGGAGCGCGCCCTGAAGACTTTCGATGTCCGCCGCTTTCTCCTCGGCAAGGTGCTCTACCTTGTCGACCCTCTCTTGAAGATGGTGGATCTCGGCTCGAAGATCCTACTGGGCCTTCTATGCCTCCACCTCCTGACGATGCATCCTCTTGATGTGGACGAGCATCTGATGATCCGACTGCAACAAATGATTGATGCTAAAAAAAAAAGGGAGAGAAGAAGAAAAGCACAGAAAAGAAGAGAAAGAGTCGAGCAATGGAGTAATCACCTTGAGGATGATTCTGAGAGAACCCCAAACGAGCTGCCGTGGGTCCAGGTCGGCCATCTGATCCACCACCTCGGGCATCATAAATCTATCGACAAGATCCCGGACGATCTTTGGATTGTCAAAGGGGTCCTTCCCTCATTCGTTGTTGTCGCCATCCGATCCACCTAGGCGAGCCTTGCAGGATGTCTTCGCAACGGCTTTCTTTTTTCTTCCCTCTCCTATCCCTTTCTTGATAGGGAGCTCCAAAATTCGATCCCCGCCGAAGGGACCTAAGGGCATGGATGGCATCGGGCCCATGCTAGCGGTGCCAACCTCAGCAGTTAGGGCAGTCTCGACGCCAGCGATGACCTCAGATGCAGGGGCAGTAGAGGTGGAGACTTCGGAGCTAGAAATACCGACCTTCGCCCTCTTTGATCCATCATTTTGTGCCTTCCCTTTTCTCTTCTTGGTGTAGAGCCTTTTAGTAAGCATCTCGACATCTTGTGCATCCATCTCTGTAATAGAAAGAGAAGCGCGGTCAGTAGCAATATACGTGTGCGAAACTATGTGGATTCAAAAATCAAAAGATGTACCAGTGGGATCGTGGAGACTCAGATCCAAGTTGAATAAGGTCTGTTCCTTTAGTAGGTCTAGAAGAAGAGGAGCTCGATATGCCTTGAGTTTATTGAAGGAATCAAGGTCAGCTCCGTCTAAGTTAGGAGCTCGGCGAATTGACTCTCTAATATAACCCTATGAAGAAAGACCTAACGGTAAGGTCGGACAATGTAAAAAAATGAACTTTTCCTTTCAATTATGAACGGAAGAAGGGGCACCTTTCAATAACCCCTTCTTAACGATCTGGGAGGAAAGTACCATCAATCCTTTATGGAAGGATAGTGCTTGAAGGTATAGAAATTTCTAAAAAATAAAATGGTCGGCTGGACTTCGGCCAATCGACAGAGGGAGAGAAAATCTATGACGAACCGAAAGAAGTTCGATACGATAGATGCAAAGAAGATATTTAAAAATAGGAAGAAGGCAACTACGAATGGAGGCAGTGGGAGTCTAAGTCCGACGCACAAATCTTCTAAGTACAAACAAAATCATCGATCGGAGGAGAGCTAACCCGATCGTCGGAGCTAGGAAGTTCAAAATCATATTCTGGAGAAATTTCATATTAGATTTGGATCAGAGAAAGATCGTCCGAGATAAGGATGGACGGGATGGTGTCTAGAGCAAAAGACGAGCAGGACATATTCCTGGGTTCTACCTCGGCCAGAGGTGCAGAATTAAGAAGGTTGATCCGGACGAGTCCCATGAACTGATGGAGCGGAAGGTTTCGGAAGATATTCGGATCGAGATTAAATCCCAAGAAAACCCCCCCCCCCCCATATATATATATATATAAAATGCAGGGCAAAGGTCGTCACCAAAAAATCAGGAAAGCAAGGAGCCAGAAGTAATAAGCACGAATAACCTAAGGAAAGGATTAGAAAACTGACCTAAACCATCCAGAGAGAATGAAAGGACGATGGACGTGATGAGGACCAATCGAAAGGATGTCTGAAGCTCAGAAAGATGAGAGAAGGTTAAGACCCTTTGGAAAGAAGACGGACGGAGGCTGAAGGAAGAAGAAGACTCGGGTAGGAATGACTTCCAAACAATAGGAGAAGGCCTTAAATAGCCAGAGATAATCTGAAATAGTTATGATTACGAATCAACTTCGATCGATCAGCGCATGCTGTGTGTCCCACTCATCATGACAGAGGAGTGGTGACGGGCAGAGTCTTTATGGCACCGTACCTGAGGTAGAGTTTTGGTAGGAGATTTGAAGGACCATCTTTTCGAACTCATTTCAGACTTAGAATGTTTCGGTGCTAGCACGGTAAATACCAAAACATCTCATCCTGACAAGCATGGAAATCTAGGATCGAACTTTGGTAGTCACCTTTTTTCTCTCTTCTTTCAAATTTCGAACTCGAAAGTAGGAGGACTATTATTGGGGATAAACCCCGCTCCCATCGAAGTCCAGTCTGATGCCTAGCCTAATGTAACTGATAATCTTAGAAGAGCTTCGATCGAGAATTCTTTCTCTTGGAACTTCTCCAACGATCAAACTCCCTCCGGACCCCTCAAATAGCCGAACTCTTTTCAGGCTCCTCCAGTAGCCGAACTCCTTTCGGACTCCTCCAACGATCGAACTTCCTCCAGACTCCTCCAGCAATCAAACTTCTTTCGAACTCCTCCAGCGGCTGAATCCCTTTCGAACTCCTCCAGTGGCCAAACTCTCCATAGTCATCCAAGAAGGTCTTCATACGAGTCCAATCCCATACACGGCATGAACCGACCTATACTTGGACTATCTTAGAGGAGCCCGAACTCCTCTAAAATTGATATAGCTCAAAGGTCATCACCAACCAATGCCTACCCCTCCAAACTTTTACTATCAAATCTCAAATAGACTGGCATCTCGCGACAACAAGCACTATCCTCCATAACAAACTCCACGTAGCTCCGAGCAGCCCACCACTCGATAGTTACGGCTGTCACTATCAGTTTGTTACAGACTCCATCTATAAAAGAAATTTTTTAAATACATTTTCTCAAGGCTCTCTTCTCCTTCCTAAAATTTTGCTGAATTCTTTTTTAAGCACTCCATTTCTATTGGCCAAAAGAGCTGACTTGATCATCGGAGGGTCTTGCTGGAGCCACCCCCCGGGGCTCTGGACAAGGCTTATTTTATCGATCATCGGCGGCGATCTCTTCTTCTCTGGCTCTGGTGTTTCTCCAACAATGATCAGATTTTGCACCAACATCTGGTGATGGTCGGAGAAATAGATTAAATCTAGAGCTGGAGAAACGTCGAAGAAGAAAGGATGATGACCAACAGGATTTAATCCGTTTCTCCAACCATCACCAGATGTTGGTGCAAAATCTGATCGTCATCGGAGAAATGCTGGAGCTAGAGGAAAAGAGATCGCCACCAATGACCTGCAAAATAAGCCTTGTCCAAAGCCTTGGGGGGTGGCTCCAGCAACACCTTCTAACAATCAAGTCAGCTCTTTTGGCCAATAGAAATGGAGTGCTCGAGAAAGAATTCAGCAGAGTTTTGGGAAGAAGAAAAGAGCCTAAAAAAATCATATCTGGAGGATCCCTTCTATAGATGGAGCTTATAACAAACTGATAGTGATAGCCATAACTGTCAAATAGTGGGCCACTTGGGGTCATGTGGAGTTTGTTATGAAGGATGGTGTTTGTTGTCACAAGATGCCAGTCCATTTGAGATTTGATAGTTAAAGTTCGAAAAGGTAGGCGCTGGTTGGTGATGACCTTTAAGCTATATCAATTCTAGAGGAGTTTGGGCTCCTCTGAGGTAGTCTAGGTGTGGGTCGGTTCATGCCGTGTATGGGATCAGACTCGTGCGGAGACCTTCCTAGATGACTACGAGGAGTTTGATTATTGGAGGAGTCCGAAAGAGATTCGACTGCTAGAGGAGTTCAGAAGGAGTTTGACTGCTGGAGGGATCCGTAGGGAGTTCGACCGCTGGAGGAGTCCGAAAGGAGTTCGACTGCTGGAGGGATCCGAAGGGAGTTCGACCGCTGAAAGAGTTCAGAAGGAGTTCGGCTGCTTGAGGGATCTGGAGGAAGTTTAGCCGCTGGAGAAGTCTCAAGAGAAAGAATTCTCGATCGAAGCTCTTCTAAGATTATCAGTTACATTAGGCTAAGCATCAGACTGGACTTTGGTGAGAACGAAATTTATCTCCAACAATAGTCTCCCTACTTCCAAGTTCGAAATTTGAAGGAATGGAGAAAAAAAGCGACTGTCGAAGTTCGATCCCGATTTTTCGTGCTTGTCAGGACGAGACATTTTGGTGTTTACCACGCTGGCACCGAAGCATTTTAAGTCTGAAATGAGTTCAAAAAGATGGCCCTTCGAATCTTTCATCGAAACTCTACCCTAGGTACGGCACCATAAAGACTCCGCCCATCACCACTCCTCTATCATGATGAGTGGGACATGCAACACGTGCTGACCGATCGAAGTCGATCCGCAATCATAATAGCCTTGGGTTATCTCTGATTATTTAAGACATTCTCTTATTGTTCGGAAGTCATTTCTGCCCGAGTCTTCTCCTTCTTTCAGCCTCCATCTGTCCTCTTCCCAAGGGTCTTAACCTTCTCTCGCCTTCTTGAGCTCCGGATATTCTTTTGATTGGTCCTCATCACGTCCATCATCCTTTCATTCTTCCTTGATGGTTTAGGTCAGTTTTCCAACCCTTTCCTTAGGTTATTCGTGCTTATCACTTCTAGCTCCTTACTTTCCTGATTTTTTGGTGGCGATCTTTGTCCTACATTTTTCTTATATATATATATAGAAAGGTTTCTTGGGGTTTAATCTCGATCCGAATGTCTTTTGAAACCTTCCACTCCATCGATTCATGGGGCTCATCCGGATCGATCTTCTTCAATTCTGCACCTCTGGTCGAGATAAAACTCAGGAATATGTCCCGCTCGTCTTTTGCTCCAGACATCATCCCGTCCGTCCTTACCTCGGACAATCTTTCTCTGATCCAAATCCAATACCGAATTCCTCCAAAATATGACCTTAAACTTCCTAGCTCCGAAGACCAGGTCGGCTCTCCTTCGGTCGGTCGGTTTTGTTTGTACTTAGAAGCTTTACGCGCCGAGCTTAAACTCCCGCTGCCCCCATTTGTAGTTGCCCTCTTCCGATTTTTAAACATCTCCTTCGCATCTGTCGTACCGATCTTCTTTTGGTTTCTTCATAGATTTTCTCTTCCTCTATCGATTGACCGAAGTCCAGTCGATCATTTCGCTTTTTAGAAATTTTTATACCTTCAAACGCCATCCTTCCAGGAAGGATTTGTGGTACTTTATCCCCCAGGTCGGCAAAAAGGGGTTATTGAAAAGTGCCCCTTCTTCCGTTCATAACTAGAAGAAAAGGTTTTTTTTGTCATTGCCCGATCTTGCCGTTAGGTCTTCCTTCATAAAGTTATATTAGAGAGTCGGTTCGTCGAGCTCCTAGCTTAGATGGAGTCGACCTCGATTCCTCCAATAAACTCAAGGCGTACCAAACTTCTCTTCTTTTCGTCTTCTAAAGGAACAGATCTTATTCAATCTGAATCCGAATCCCTTCGATCCTGTCGGTATATCTCTTGATTTTTGAATCTATACGATTTCGCATATGTGTATTGCTACTGATCGGCCAACGTCTGATATTGTCCGCTGACGTGTGAGTTGATCGGTCCGCCCATTGGGGCCTGGCTCGATCGTCGCCCATGGCCCACAGCTAGGTGCGTGCCGGAGATTGTTCCGGCTTCTGCAAGGGACCACGGGTGAGGTGCATCGATTAGATGGCCACACGGTTTTAGGACAAGCATCATCAAGAACAGGGATGGCACGTAGACGTTGGCCCGGGCCCAGATGGAGGGGGACCACGGCTTGGGGAGAGCAACGCATCGCAGAGATGGGTGGTGATGGGAGAGGAAGAGTAGAGCAGGACAGGAATTTGAGTTTACTTAATGGAGACCGGTACATTGAGACTGCTCCATTATTGCTTTAGAAAGAAGCTTTGCCTGATTGCCTTTTCAGAAGTTCAATCACCATTGCCTCGTACTACTGTTCCAATGTTCCACTAACTCATAGTTATCTAATTCAAATTAGGTGAACAAATCATAGATTAGCTCAAAACAAATCAATTCATGATATGATTAGAAATAGAAGTCGAAATATATCTTTAATTAAATTACTTGCAAAAGCAAGCAAATCCAATTTATCGAAAGAAAGTGAATTAAGAAATGAGCAGGAAGCTGCACCAGCTGGTTGGTAGGTTGGTGAGATCAGATTTTCGCTTACGTTTCTAGACCAAATAACTGATCCAAGGATGAAACGGAAGTCATTTCCAATCAAAGTCCGAGTCGTGGATCAATACATTGATGCGGTGAGAATTCTAATCTCAACCATTTGAAATGAAATCAAGGTATCTAGTCTTTCTAAGCTATCCATGACAAACTAAAGCGAGTCAAAATGGTGAAAAAGCACATCTGACAGGTACTTCTTATCACTCTGCACTACTCTTGAGTACTTTAATGTGACCTCTCAAATGTTCTATCCCAAATATAACACTCTAAACAACCAGAATCCTTTTTTCCTCGCTAAAAAGATCATGCTCGCGGGCCTTTGTCAACATTGATTCCGACAAAACTTCGTGGTGGATGATTAATACCCGATTCTGTGACATGAGAAATCACAACCAGGCCGTAGGCCAAAATCATAACGCCATCATTCACCAAATATCATGGTGTTGACACCTCTGAGCCACCTGAAGCATCTGCACCTCCATCTAAACCGTCCCAACAAAGAGCAATGGTCGTGCAAACTCCTAGAATCGCTTTACTGGTATTCAAACTCACCCATTAGAGCCCGAAAGGCCAAGTTTGCTTCTCTGCATGGGCCAACCAGCCAACTTGGCCATTCAATCTGTGGGCTGGGAGAAGCTTTGAACACACTATGCCTTGATGGAAATGATAATCCTGGCCATAAAAACCAGGTTGGAATTAAGCCCAGCCATGAGAGAGAAACTTTGAACGCGCAATGCATTGATCCAAATGATAATTCCAAAATAACATGGTTAGAATGATGCCCAGCTCTGTTGGAGTAAATAACAAATCCCAAAGTGGCGAGCAAGACATGAACTGGGCCTGCCACAGCTCCAGCAGAGGTCACTGATAACGCTCAGCGTATGGACTCTGATGACTTCCCTCGCAGGACAAATCCTTCCAGAGATATTAAGAGAAAGCGGTAGCATCTTACTGTGATCTTATGAGAAGCATCATGCTGGAACCACACATGCAACGAATGGTGAGTACAAAAGTAAAAACACCGTAGGCTAAATCGACTGCCGAGTTTCTAAGCTTTGATTGCTGCCACTGCAGAGCATACCCGAGCAATGAAATACTATCGAGAAAAGTCGTCACCGAAAGTGTAAAAACTCGACATGTCTCGTTGTCATCAGCGCAGTTCTGCCTTGTCCTTCAATTTATGAGATGCATGTGAAGTTATGGTGAGAGACATGCATGAGCTTGGTGAGCCACAAATTGCAGGCAATTGTCTGAAAGTATTAGAAAGATCTCGTGAGGACTGAGCTAGGAAAAAGTTCTTGCATCTTTGAATTCCGAAGTTGTACAGTGAGGCATCTGGCCTTGAACTCGGCACGGAAGTGGCAGCGTGTCCATCTGAATGAGCTTATAGTTGACGAGGCCTCTATGCTAGCTATCATCCAATTTCCATTTGGTATGAGCCGCGCGCACAATCTTTCTCGAGAAAAAAATGTGTTCCAGTTCCAGAATGAAAGGTTTCCTAGCAATAATGGCTGCATCCTAGCATTCAAAGGAACATTGTCTAAGAAAGTATATGCGCCCGGCCGGCCTCTCAGGAAGACTACCGCATGTAAAGAGATGATCGTTCACAAGTTGGCGAGAAAGAGCAGAATCCATAATGCACTCAATTTTCTTGCATGCTTAGCATTCCCAACAAGCCTTGGAGTGGCTACAAGCTGACAGTGGTCGGTACATGGTTCGCTCCTCCCACAGAACTAACCTGAAACACAGATATATAAGGTTGACAACTTTGTGCTAGAAATGCCGGATTCTTCTACCATATGCATAGCCATGACATATCCAGAGGTGAAACTAGTCGCATTATCTCTTAGCAAGATGGTTAATTAACCCATACCAAAGAACCAAACCGGGATGCTTTCCGAAAAATAAAGTCATGCCCCGAGCTTTCAAATGTCAAGTTATATGTGTTTCGAGCTCGAGCTTTCAAATTTCTTTCCTTTTTTTTTTTTTTTTTTTGAGTAGAAGGGAGGTAATATTACCACCCGGCCATATATGCGTTAAGAACAAAAATTAGAGTGGAACAAAGGACTTACAGCGGGGCTTACGGGAGGTTTTTCGAACCAACGAACACACAACAGCAGAATCTGAAGTAGAACAGAGCAGAGGCAAAGCAGACAATAAGAAAAAAACGAGTTCCGTGGTGTAGGGACCTCTGAAGATTGCCGTTTGTGGGGATACCAGCAACCTTTTGAAGTGCCAGGGAATAGGTACCTGACTTTGGAGCTTTCAAATTACCACAATATCTTATTCCAGTCCTCGTCCATGGCCCTAGCATTCAACAGTCATGCAATGGCATCAGAGCACCCTCTGCTTTCAAACATCACATACTTTGCTTCCATTTCTAGATCAATCCCATGCAAGTCATATATTTATGGAAGCCAATCAGGCGGCAGACAAAATAGCCAGCATTGGAGTTTGAAGATTTTGAAGCTAATAGCATGATGCATCATGAAGTGAGAGCCTTGTTATTGGTCCGGATGTTTATGGAGCTCATGTCTGACAGTATTTCAGACCATTTTTCTTTTGCTGCTTCATCCGTTGGGAAGACTCCCCCCCTAACGTACCCCCACAAAAACCCCAACCAAAAAAAGGGACCACATTCGACAGTTCTTCGGAAGAAACAAGAGGGCAACGGGGCCAGTCAATATTCCTCAACATGAGGGATCAGAAAACTCTGGCCATACTAGGGTTGCCCTTCGCCAGTGCAATGCAAGTGAGTCATAGCACTCGCAGTAGATTAAAAAAACAAGCAGCAAAAAAGAACAGCTGAAACCAAAGGATCCTACAAAGGACTCAATGGCTAAGGTTCAACATCCTAAAATTGAACTCAGAAACTGATGAATAAAGGCCAAAACAGCCTGTGAACCTACTGGCACAACAAAAAATATTTCACCTGCCCATAGCCTCATGGACATTACCCCACGTGAAATGAGAAAGGCATACAGGTATAGGAAAAAAAACACTGATCCTCTCATGGTTCTTTGCACAATTACTCCAAACACATGAGACGATTGATCTATGAACAGTTCAACAAATTTATGACCCAAGCCTCTCTCAGTAATAGAAGTTCTAACATGGCGAGGTTACCTGCAATAAGCATCACTTAACAAGCTGAAGATCAGATTAAGAAATAACAAATTAGATAGACAAATTATCACATCAATATATATATATATATATAACTTGCACGAACCAAGCATTTTTGTTCACTAAAGGAATTTAAAAGTCAACAAAAACCAGTCCTTTAAAGCATCAATATGAAAAAGTGCAAGACCATGACACAAGGCCAAGATCGAAGAAAAATAAGTCCTGAATCAGATTTTCCTATTCAAGTAAACCAGGAAAGACACCAGGAACCAAAATCAAGACCTAGCATGATTAATCGGCCCCCTCGATCTTAGGACCTGCACCACTGCCACCAGCAGAGGGACCATCATCATCCATTAATCCACCAGCCATGTCAGCACCAGCACCCTGGTGCATCCTGGAAACAATGGGATTCCAGATGCTCTCCAGCTCCTTCATCTTGTCCTCAAACTCATCAGCTTCTGCCAACTGGATTGCCTGCTCAATTGCACCCTTAATCTTCTTCTTATCAGCAGCAGAGAGCTTGGATGCAATCTTGTCATCCCTGATGGTATTCCTCATGTTGTATGCATAATTCTCTAAAGCATCTTCTTCTTATGCTCCTCGTCCTCTGATTTATACTTCTCAGCATCTTGTACCATCTACTTGATCTCCTCCAAGATAAGCGTCACCAGCAATAGCCTTCACCTCAAATATACCCTCTTCAATGGTAACAAGCAGACAGACATCAAAAGTGCCACCACCAAGGTCAAAGATGAGAAATATTCCTCTCACCGGCACTTCCAGCCTTCTTATTGAGACCATAAGCAATGGCAGATGCTGTGGGCTCATTGATGATTCTCATGACATTGAGACCAGCAATAACACCAGCATCCTTGGTAGCCTGGCGCAAGTATCATTGAAGCAAGCAGGAACAGTAACAACAGCATTCTTAACAGTGGAACCCAGGTAGGCCTCTGCGGTTTCCTTCATCTTCATCAAAACCATCGAATAAATTTCTTCTGCTGCTACTCACCCTTACATTGGACGACAATCATGGGTTTATCACCCGGGCCAGCAGCAACCTTGAAGGACCAGAACTTAACATCACTCTGGACAGATGCATCAGAGAATTGCCTGCCAGTCGAGCACTTGGCATCTGAAAAGCAAATAATGAAAATATAAGGTCTTGCATGGGCATCCAGAAACAAGACAAAGGGTTTCTATAAACATACATGGATTTATTTCTGATGCTTAGGATTGCTATATATAAAAGAACAAAAAGCACACAAAAGCAAAAGCCCAATTAACTAGAGAGTGATAATAGCCAAATTCAATATTTGTTTGCATGATCTGATATTTCTAAAGTAATCGGTTAAACCATAAATCACAACCACAATATAGCAAATTGAATAAGGAACTTCCTGACATTTGGCAAATAGCAATAGAACATGTCACTAATAATAAGCATTGATATATCAACAAATTCCCTCAGCATAGATGCATATCACTTGCAAGCTCTTAAGTCACCACAAGAATGGCAATCATTATGATACACTGGCAACTATCAAAACCAACAACATGCAAACTTACCAATAGTATGAGAATTGACAAGAAAAATTCACATGTATCATTATCTCCAAAATTGTCCACTATACTGGAGGTGAAAGGGAGGAAAGATCATGCAAGCAACCAAGACATATAATAAAAAGGCTCATTAGCATAGCTAAACTAGTCAAATGTAGTACATACAACACCCCAGGGAATCTGATCTTTTCTATAAAAAATAAAATTTAACTAAATAAAAAAAATAAAACACAGCAAGAATCCCATTAGCAACACAATTGCAGCCAGAAAACAAGGCACAAGTTAAATCAAGCTAAATCTTGACAATCCCACAGATTTAATCCTAGAAGAAGAAGACTGGGAACACGTAGAAAGAAAAACTTGGAAACCACAATTGTCTGGATAAACATGAAGATTGCAAAATGAAGACTGATATATCCAAATTTTAGACAAGCATGGAACCAATAGAAGATTGCAAAATCGATCATGTACTGATTGAATGGAGTACATAGATAACATAAATTGAAGAGAGAGAGAGAGAGAGAGAGAGAGAGAGAGAGATTACGAATTCACAAAGGTGGAATAGGTCCACTGCAGAAATTGGTGCAGCAAAATGGATCTTTCTACAGGTCTGGTCAGAAACCGTCTGGTGCACTTAATTATGCTTATATTATATTCTCTGCCAGTATTATGAACCTAATCATGACCATGACCTTTTAATAACAAATCTAATCATTTCCAGTTTTTCATGATTATGGCTAAAGAAATTTTAGCCAACAGTTCGGGACAAGTGTACCATTCAAGGTCATAAGTCCTGATAATTCGCTATTGTTGTGGCTAAGAAACCTGTTGTTAGCTCATTCAACCTTTAATTCCTAAAGTTAGACAATACAGAGCATATAGACGCCATGAAGAAGAATGTTTTAGAAGAAAAAAGGAAGGAACTTGACATATGATAGACAAAGGCTAGAGGCTGAAAGCCAAAAGATTGCAATGAATGGGACAACCAATAAGCCTTTAAACGTTAAAAAGGTACAAATTAGTTTATTTTCCATAGTTGCAGAAGCCTTTCCACCTATTTTGCAACTTATAACTTTTTCCTGCCCAGTATTTAGCTAATGAACCACCTATCAAACGAGATAATGGTTATACAGTTAAACAATGACACGTACTCAACTTATTAAACACTACTCCTTGAGCAAGTTAAAAGATAATTTACAGGATCAACTTCATACGCAATGCAAGATACGATTTTATTGATCCTCCAAAAAAAAAAAAAAAAATGCTGATTATGCATTTAAGAGTTACGACATATATTTTAACTCATCAAATACTACCTTAGCAAACGTATGGAAGATTAATCATGCATGAATAAAGGAAACAATTTTTATTAATATTCTACAAACAGAAGCGGAAATCACATTGATTAGTTTGAACACGAAGTTGGAAAAAAAACAGCATGCAACTGGAATAAATATTAGATCTGTCCACATGAATCCAGGACACATACCTAAAGTAGATCTGTCACACACAATCCAGAATAGCATGCTTGAAGTTGATCTATCCACAAATTAGCAGATCTGACCGGATAAGCAACAACTTTCCCAGTGACGGATCTACCGCACGACTACCAAACAGAACCGGATGCTTTTTTTTTTTGAAGAAAATGGAAAGGACAATTAATACATAACACTGCACCAGATTTACATTTCAGAAATAAATACATCCAAGAAGAATGGTTCTTTTCCGTTGAATCAAGGTGAAAGTGGGGGTCTGAAAGCCAACACATCAACCACCCTTGGGGAGGGTCAGATGAACCAGCCTTAGGAAGAGGCTGTTTCCGTATTTCGAACACATCCATGCCTTTCAGTAGCGTCAAAGCTCACTCCTCGAGAGAATCACATCATGGACCCAGATTTTTTTTCCTTAAAACATACTAAAAAAAAAATAAAAAATAAAAAAAAAAAAAGGCAACATAGCCACACTGTCAACTTATAAAAAATAAAATAAAATAAAAATAAAAATAAATTCTTTTAGGATAAAAAAAAAAAAAAAAAAAAAGGAAAAAGCAACTGTTAGGGATGTACATGATATGGTAGTCACAGGGGAAAAAAGAAAATAAAAAAAATATGAAACACATTTACATGAAATCTTTTGCTCCTACGTCCACGGCAGAGAAGGGAGGTTCAGAAATCCTTTTAAAGATTTTTTTTTTTAAGCAAACAAGAAGAATCTAAGCTTTTCCTCTCTCTTGAAAAAAAATCTGCAGCTCTCAACTGCTCAGGCTCCCTTGTAGCCCCCGGGGCCTTTTAAAGGCCTCATAATCAGTTTAATTTGAGTCTTAGAAAAAAGGGCTGGACTTTGATTGCAAATCAAAAAAACTTCTGACCATCTGATCAAGATCAAATCATCAAGCCAGCACGCCCCTAGCTTGCACCCGTGCATGCCGCCCATAGACCGAGGAGATCATGCTCCTGACCGAACTGCCGCATGCCACGCCACCCAGAAAGATAGAAATAACCCTATGAGCTAGGTCATAAACCCTTAAGGGGTCTACGACCACCGCATGGGGCCGCCACGCGGTGGCAGACCGTACTGCGTGTTCATGATATATTTACATGTAAATATATTTCATGATATATTTACATGAAATCTTTTGCTTTTACGATAGAAAGTTGCAGAAAATTTACGAGGGAAGAAAGGTTCAGAACTTTTAAAGATTTTTTTTTTTAAGCAAACAAGAATCTAAGTTTTTTCTCTTTCTTGAAAAAAAGGTCTGCAGCTCTCAACGCTCTGCTCTGTTCTCTACGTTCTGCTGGTCGCGTTACCGAACCCTTGTAGCCCACGGGGCTTTTTAAAGGCCTCCATAATCAATTTAATTCGAGTCTAAAAAAAGAATTGGACTTTGATTGCAAATCAAAGAAGCTTCTGACCATCCGATCAAGTCTTAGAATCATCAAGCCAGCATGCCCCTAGCTTGCACCCGTGCATGCCGCCCATTGACCAAGGAGATCATGCTCCTGACCGAACTGCCGCATGCCACGCCACCCAGAAAGATGAAAATAATCCTATGAGCTGCGTGGGATTAACCATAAACCCTTAAGGGGTCTACCACCACCAAATGAGGCCGCCAAGCGGTGGTGGACCGCGCTGCACGATGCGGTCTGAGCCGCACGCCAATCTGGGCTCCGTGCCTGCCTGAGCCGGTTTGCTGGGCCGGGCCCTCATGAAGGCTGGGCTTTATTTTGTTTTGTTTCGGAGGGCTTCTTAGATCTTCATTTTGTCCCGATTAGCTCCACCACCCAACAAGCAACATGATAAGAAAAAAAAAAAAAGAGTAGTTTTCCCTTGTAAACTCTTTTTCTGAATAAGAGAGCGAGATCAGAAAAGAACAGGCGTATCATACCCCACCCGAGGCATCAGCAACAAGAAAAAAAAGGGGTTAAAGAGCTCGAAAACTCACCAAAGACGGTACTGATGGGGTTCATGACGATCTGGTTCTTCGCAGCATCGCCGATAAGACGGTCGGTGTCGGTGAACGCCACATAGGAGGGGGTGGTCCGATTCCTGTGGTCGTTGGTGATGATCTCCACTCGATCGTGCTGCCATACGCCCACACACGAGTGGTGGTCCTCAGATTGATCCCGATAGCCGGACCTTGGCCTTTGCCGGTCATTGCTTCGATCTGATCGGAAATAAAACAATTGGACGGAAAAGAAGAGGAACGGAGCGGCTAGGATTTTCGGAGAGAGGGAAAGCAGAGGCGAGGCGAGAGCTTTAAAAAACGAGATGTAGAGGTTCCAGAAAGTTGAGTCGGTTGGAGACTTTGTCGTAACCGTCCGATTATATTAGCCGGTTTCAGATCAGCCGGCTTTCCGCGGGAAGATTTCCACTCGACTTCTTCTCCCGAAATCGGAAAATTTATACGACGCGGCGCATACAAATGGTCTTGCGAAGATGAACCCCACGAACTGGGTTGGATTTGAATCGGGCTTGTCCCACATTTCCAAGATCCAGGTCGCAAATAAATCGGATTGACCCGTGATCCTCCGATCTAGTCCAATCCATTTAAATCCAATCCAACCCATTTTAAAAGATCCACTAAACTAGATCAGATTTTAAAATCGAACCCGTTCAATATTCTAGATCGGATCCGAGTTTTCTGAATTTAAACCCAACTAAATTCAAATTCAATATTAAATTCAATATATAAAATATAAAATAAATAGAGTAATATTAAAATTTTAAATACTCTTATAGCATTATTATTTTTTAAAACTTTAATTCAATTTGACTATAAAATTTTAAGAAATTATTTAAAAATTAAAAGTCAAAAAAAGATAATGTTTATTTTATTTTGCCATAAACTTCGGATATATTAGTTTATCATACGAACTGGGCTTGATCAAAATTTGGGTTCGAACCAAATCTAAAATTTTTAAATTGAGACCGGATTATACATGAACTTGATCCAATCCAAATGATCTAATAGAGCAATTTTTTTTTATCATAGACCAAATTCGATCTAATCTAATTTTCAATTAAGTTAGGTCTAGATCCAACATTAGGATCCGATTAAGGAACCAAATCAGATCAGGATTACTCATAAGGCTGTCCATTTGGTTTTAACCGATCCAATCTGAAAATCGAATAACAGAAAAATGAAACCAAAAATCAACCCAAATAAGAAAGGAATCGAGCTAAAACCAAACTGAGAATTTTGATTTAGTTCGGTTCGGTTATTTGATTTTTTTTGTAACTTTTTTATTTTCAATTATATAGTTTTGATACAACATATTTAAATATTTATTGTTAATTTATTATATTATATTTAATTAAATTCAGAATCCATTGAATTTGTTGATTGATAATTTTTTAGATTAAAAATCAATAATTCATAAGTAATAATATATTAATAATTAATAAATTATAAATTAATAATAAATAAAATATAATATATAAAAGGCCACATCATCTATAATAATAGACTAAATCTAAATATCCAATCATCAATCTATATACCCAACAAGTTCTCAATAAAATAAAAAATATAATATAAATTATGACTTCAATTTTTGATTTTTTTATTTTTAATCGAATCGAATCGAAAACTAAAATTCTTAATAATTAAAAATTGAAAGTCGAATTGAACTATATTCGGTTCGATTTTTCGATCCGATTCGAATCGATTATCGATCTGAAATCAAAATATGAACAGCTCTATTCACTGATGATCGATTCAGTCCGATCCAATCCATTTGCATCCTTAATCCTACTTCAAGTTTGATGGTTTTTCTAAAACAAAAATTAAAAATTTTTAACTTATATTTTTTATTATTATTTTCAACACGGTACATCGAGCAATTGAACCACGAGGAAAGCCACAAATTTGCCACTAGCAAGTAAATGTTGCAGTGCTAGCAAGGAGGTTGGCCGGCTAATTTTCAAGTTGGCAAAGTACTTGCTACATCCTTCAACCCCTCAAATGGAGGGCCAGGTGCCAAGTGATCCAATGATCCACGAAAGAATGCCTGTTAAGCAGTCCCCACACATTTCTACATGCCACATGCTTGAATTAGCATTAAGATTTGTCACAAAAAAATTATTGTAGTGAGAGCCAAGCTTGTTAGTCTCAGATGGTATTTTGACAAATACCCCAGGAAAAGTCATTACATAGCTCTTTATCGTTCAAGTTACATGAACAAGATCGGCACTGTATTTAAATCTAAGGGTGCATGTTAAACAAATTATTTTTAAAAAGCATGATTACTCTAAAAAATTATCATTATTGATGCAAAATTTGATTGACGTCGGATCGAACTGGAGTGGAGGAGGACGAGGTCACTGCCGATGACCTACAAAATAAAGTCTCATCCGGAGTCGGTGATAATGGCTTTGGAAGAATCCTCCAACGATCAAATCAGCTCTTCTGGCTAACAAAAATGGAGCGCTCAAGAATGAGTTCGGCAGAGTTTTGGAAAGGAGAAGAGAGCTTAGAGCTTAAAGAAAATGTATCTAGAGGGTCCCCTTTTATAGGCGGAGCTTGATTGATGATGATAGCTACAACTGTCTGGCAGCGGACCGCTCGAGGTCTGATGAGTTTGGTATGAAAGAAAAGATGTCGTCAGGCTGATGGTGATAGTCATACCGTCCGGTAGTGTCATACCGTCCGGTAGCGTCGCCTATGGCAGACTGATGGCAACCGTTCATCGAAATTTAATAGTCGTAGCTCTAAGAAAGTAGGTGTTAGTTGGTGGACTTCGGCATATATCAATTTCAGAGGAGTTCAAACTGCTGAAGGGTATGCATCTGGTGGAGATTATGATGAGTAATCCGCTGGAGGAATCCGACTGAGGAAGAAGTCCGAGAGGAGTTCGACCGAAAGAAAAGTTTGGAAGGAGTTCGGCTCCCGTGGGCGTCCGACTGAAGGAGTATGGAGGGAGTTCGACTTCTATGAGTGCCCGACTGGAGGAGCGTGGAGGGAGTTGGCTCTCGTGGACATCTGGCTGGAGGAGTGCGGAGGGAGTCCGACTCTCGTGGGAGTTCGACTAGAGCTCGACCGCTGAGAAGTTCGGTCGGTTGAAGAGATTCGGCTAAGACTCAGCCGCTGGGAAGTTCGAAAGGGGCTCGGCCGTTGAGGAGTTCGGTCGGCTGAAGGAGTTTGGCTAAGGCTCGTCCGCTAAAGCTTTTCCATGACTACCGGTTACATTAGGCTGAGCATAAGATCGGACTTCGGTAGGAGCGGGATTTATCCCCAATAATAGTCCCCTCCACTCTCGAGTTCGAAACTCGAAGAAAGGAAGTGCAGAAAAGACGACTGTCGAAGTCCTCTTCAGGACTCTACGCCAGTTCAGGTTGAAACTCGTAGAAGATCTCGTCTCCAGTCGAGGTTGAAGGAGATCTCATCTCCTGCGGTCGAGGTTGAAGGTAAAGCTCGGGAGAGATCTTATCTCCTACAGCCGAGGTTGACTCGGTCGCTCGGGAGAGATCTTATCTCTGATCGAGGTTGAAGCTCAGGGAAGATCTTATCTCCTACAGCCGAGGTTGGCCCGGTCGCTCGGGAGAGATCTTATTTCTGGTCGAGGTTGGCTCGGGGAATATCTTATCTCCTACAGCCGATGTTGAAACTCAGGGGAGATCTTATCTCCTGTGGTCGAGGTTGGCTCGGGGGAGATCTTATCTCCTGCCGGTCGAGGCTGGCTCGGGGGAGATCTTATCTCCTGCAGCCGAGGTTGAGACTCGGAGGAGATCTTATCTCCTGCAGCCGAGGTTGGCCCAATCGGTCAGAAGAGATCTTATCTCTCTGGGTCAAGGTTGACTCGGACTTACTCGAAAGAGATCTTATCTCTGGCCGAGGCTGGCTCGGGGAGATCTTATCTCTTACAGCCGAGGTTGAAGCTCGGAGGAGATCTTATCTCCTGCGATCGAGGTTGGCTTGGGGGAGATCTTATCTCCTGCAACCGAGACTAGCTTGGGAAAGATTTTATCTCCTACAGCTGAGGTTGAGGCTCGGAGGAGATCTTATCTCCTACAATCGAGGTTGAAGCTCGAGTATCTCCTGCAACCGAAATTGGCCCGGTCACTCGGAAGAGATCTTATCTCTGGCTGAGGTTGACTCGGATGCTTGGGAGAGATCTTATCTCTGATCGAGGCTGGCTCGGGGGAGATCTTATCTCCTATAGCCAAGGTTGAAACTCGGGGGAGATCTTATCTTCTACGGTCGAGGCTAGCTCGGGGGAGATCTTATATCCTACAGTCGAGGTTGAGGCTCGGGGGAGATCTTATCTCCTGTAGCCAAGATTGGCTCGAGGGAGATCTTATCTTCCTGCAGCTAAGGTTGAGGCTCGGGGAGATCTTATCTCCTGCAGCCGAGGTTGAGGCTTGGAGGAGATCTTATATCATGCAGTCGAGGTTGAGGCTCGGGGGAAAGATCTTATCTCCTGCAGCCGAGGTTGAGGCTCGAAAAGATTTTATCTCCTACAATCGAGGTTGAAGCTCGAAAGACATCTTATCTCCTACAGCCAAGGTTGGCTCGGGGGAGATCTTATCTTCTGCGATCGAGGTTGGTTCAGGGGAGATCTTATCTCCTGCAATCGAGATTGAGGCTCGGGGGAGATCTTATCTCCTGCAGTCGAGGTTGGTCCGATCGCTTGAGAGAGATCTTATCTCTGATCGAGGTTGACTCAGGCGCTCAGAAGAGATCTTATCTCTGATCGAGGCTGACTCAGGAGAGATCTTATCTCCTGCAGTCGAGATTGATGCTCGAAGGAGATCTTATCTCCTACGGTCGAGGTTGGCTCAGGAGAGATCTTATCTCCTGCAGTCGAGGTTGAGGCTCGAGAAAGATCTTATCTCCTATAGTCGAGATTGACCCAGCCGCTCGGGAGAGATCTTATCTCTGGCTGAGATTGATTCGGACACTCGAGAGAGATCTTATCTTTGGCCGAGGCTGGCTCGGGGGAGATCTTATCTCCTGCAACCGAGGTTGAAGCTTGGAGGAGATCTTATCTCCTGCAGCCGAGGTTGGCTCGGGGGAGATCTTATCTCCTGCGATCGAGGTTGGCTCGAGGGAGATCTTATCTCCTGCAGCTGAGGTTGAAGCTCAGGAAATATCTTATCTCCTGTAGTCGAGGCTAGCTCGGGGGAGATCTTATCTCCTGTAGCCGAGGTTGAAGCTCGGGGAAGATCTTATCTTCTGCAGTCGAGGTTGAAGGACTTTGACTTGCTCATGTTAGGACGAGGTTCTCCTCCTATTCCTAACATGGCCACTATTGATTGCTTCTTTCCGATAGTACATTCTCGGATTCTCGAGATCTCAAGGTCGTGGGAGTGTTGTTCCTCTGAGCTTCTTCAAGCAGTAAGTCCCGGACTTGACGACCTCCTCTTTTTTATGCTGGCCTTCTTGATTTAGAGTAAGCTTCTCTTGACTTTGATGCTGGAAGATGACAGGAGGCGGTCGATCTCCTTGTTGTTCTTCCCTCATCGATGGTTCTAGCTACGGTAGCACAATTGGCTTGCTTCAGGCCGACGTTTGTGGAATATTGAGGGGGGCGTAGTTTTGAAACCCTCTAGGGGGAGGACTTCTTTGCGCCCTTCTATCGGAGCTTCCTTGATGATGAGCTCGAGGGGGAGTTCAGCCTCGCTTTGCTCGATGGAGAGTTCGTGAGCACGGCCGAACTTCATTCTGCCCTCATATGAAACCTCCTGGGGGAGAACTTCGTGCCCTTTTGTCAGAGCTTCTTTAATGATGAGCTCGAGGGAAAGTTCGGCCTCGCTCCGCTTGGGGGGAGTCCGTGAGCACGGCCGAACTTCATTCTGCCCTCCTGTGAAACCTTCTGAGGGGAGAACTTCGTGCCCTTCTATCGGGACTTCCTGACAACGAGGAGGAGTTCGATCTCGCTTGGGCTCGAGGGGAGTCCGTGAGCGCGGCTGAGCTTCTCAATCTGTCGATCTATCCTCTACAGTTTCTGATCAAGGACGTCATCTCGATCGCAAACCTTGGAAGGCTTTCGACTGCGGATGGGGGAAGGTCCCTTTCGGAGGAGGACCATGATCCAAGCAAGGATCCTTTGCTCTCTGTTTCTCCTTTCCAAAGGCGTCGGGTATGCCAGCCCAAGTGCTCCTCTTTGGGATCAATTTCTGACATCCTTACGGCGTATTTTCTGACGAAATCGCCACCGAGGGCTACCGCATGATCTGCACCATTTCGGTAAGACCCTGACTCCGCTGTGTCAATAGGTTAAACTGCTCCGGATCTACCATGACCGTCGGTGGAGGTGACGGTTGAGGCGTTGATGGTGGAGCAGGAATAGATGGATTTGGTTCAGATCTGATGGTGGAAGTAGTAGATCTCCGGATAGCCGCCTTCTTTGAAGACATTTCTTGGGATCGAGGAGGAGGATGGAGATGAACCTTAAAGGAGAAGATCGGTAGGTCAACTGAACACTCCTTTAAGAACAAGGGTACCTCAAGAACAGAGAGTCCTTTCTCTAGCGCCAATTCTATTGGTGCAGAATTTGGTTGACGCTGGATCAAGCTGGAGTGGAGGAGGACGAGGTCGCCGTCGGTGATCTGTAAAATAAAGTTCCGTCTGGAGTCGATGGTGGTGGCTCTAGCAGAATCCTCCGACGATCAAGTTAGCTCTTCTGGCCAACAGAAATGTAGTGCTCAGAAATAAGTTCGGTAGAGTTTTAGGAAGGAGAAGAGAGCTTAAATCTTAGATAAAACGTATCTAGCAGGTCCCCTTTTATAGGCGGAGCTTGATTGATGGTGACAGCTGCAGCTGTCTGACAGTGGACCGCTCGAGATCCGATGAGTTTGGTATGGAAGAGAAGGTGTTGTCGGGCTAATGGTGACAGTCATACCGTCCGATAGCATCGTCTGTGGCAGCGACCGTTCGTTAAGATTTAATAGCCGTAGCTTTGAGAAAGCAGGTGTTGGTTGGTAGACTTTGGTATATATCAATTTCAGAGGAGTTCGGACTTCTGAAGGAAATACGTCTGATGAGGATTATCCGGAAGGAATCCGATTGAGGAAGAAGTCCTTGAGGAGTTCGACTCCTTGAGGAGTTCGACCGAAGGGGAAGCTCGAAAGGAATTTGACTCTCATGGGCGTCCGACTGGAGGAGCGCTGAGGGAGTTCGGCTTTCGTGAGAGTCCGACTAAAGAAGTACAAAGAAAGTTCGACTCTCGTGGGAGTCCAATTGAAGAAGTATCGAGGGAGTTCGGTTTCCGTAGGCGCCCGACTGGAGGAGCGCGAAGGGAGTTCAGCTCTCATGGGCATCCGGTTGGAGAAGTGCCGAGAAAGTTCGGTTCTCGTGGAAATTCGACTAGAGCTCGATCGTTTGAGAACTTCGACTAAAGCTCGGCCGCTGAAAAGTTCGGTCGGTTGAAGTGATTCGGCTAAGACTCGACCGCTGAAAAGTTCGGAAGGGATTCGACCATCGAGGAGTTTAGCCGATCGAAAAAGTTTGACTAAAGCTCATCCACTGAAGTTCTTCCATGACTATCGATTGTATTAGATTGAGCATCAGATCAGACTTCGATAGGAGTAAAATTTATCCTCAATAGTCATAAAAATAATTTTTTAAACAAATTTAGGCTGAGTATACCGTAAAGTTGGTAGCGAGATGTCGGCGAAGTTAATATTCCTCGATGGGTGCGGAGTCAAAGTAGAATGCCGCCGTGACATACTTTTCTTCGTGTGCATGTTCAGACCACGTTCACATGTGCCCTTGCAATCCCGATCCGTAACAAATTAAGGCGGGTCGGCGGCGTGATATTTTCAAATCCTCAACCAATCAGAACTCGTCTAGAGAACGAAAGATCCAAATATATCAGGCGCGTCCGTAGCCGATCCAACGGGCATCGAGGAACAGAAACTTCTAGAATAGCATTGCTCCAAAACTATATAATCACCACCCTCTGCGCTCTCCCTCCAAACGATTCCTGGTATAGGGTTTTTATTTCACGGGTCAAGCCGCCGGCTTTTCCCTTTTTCTCTTCTCTTTTCTCCTCCTTGGGTTGGATTGGATTCGATCTCTAGATCTATAGAAATGGCCGGCAAAGGCGAAGGTCCGGCTATCGGGATCGATCTCGGGACTACCTACTCGTGCGTGGGCGTATGGCAGCACGATCGGGTGGAGATCATCGCCAACGACCAGGGTAATCGGACCACCCCCTCCTATGTGGCGTTCACCGACACCGAGCGTCTCATCGGCGATGCTGCCAAGAACCAGGTCGCCATGAATCCCACCAACACCGTATTCGGTGAGCATCCCATCCCGTGATGTTCTTTTTCCTTGGATCCGTCGGTCTTCAGCGGTTTTCAGATCCGAGTCGGTGCGGATCTGGGGCTCGTGTGGTGACTATGTCTTGTTCCTATAAGATTATCGTAGTAGATCTGTGTTAGAAGAGCCGTATTTTTTGATCTGAAGAACCTAGGGGTCTGATCTGTTGTCACCTAATTGATCTGGTTTGCGTTTTTTGGATCTGTGGTGTGGATCAGATTTGGATACAAACCGGGTACACGGCTATAAATTTTGCGGCATACGAATTTGGATCCGGATCTTAAAGGGTTTTGCCAGATCCGATTTTCGATGCTCGTACAGAACTATAAATTTTACTCGTAGTCTGGATTTTAATATTTACGTTTTAAGCTAATGATTTCTTATTCTTAGTAAAATCTTTCCACGTTGCTAGATGATTTAATTTGAAATGTGTCGCCATATTTCAATAATTAATCATTCATATCAAAAATAACCACTTTTCTTTGATAAAAATTGGGAAATTAATATGTTTTATTATTTTCTTTATGGTATTTTTAAAATTTTATTATTTAGATAAATAATTATATTTTTTATTCTTTAGTAATTAATAACTTCTAATTATTCTTACATTAATATATTTTTTAAGAATTAGATGATACATGATTATTGTAAATTAACAGTATCATGGAACTTAAGGATGTTATTTAATATAAAATTATTAATATTTTCATTATATATATATATGTTTTTTTTTATTTTGAAGCATTTTTAACATAAAATCTGGTTTGACTGACACCACGGTCGGACTAATGACTTGATGGTTTGGACACTTGGCTGCATCGGTCTTGGCTTTGGGTCAGATAATATCGTATGTCCACTTTTCATCTTTTATGATTATATGGATTTGTAGCAGATTATGTTTTTTTAAATAAAAAATATAGATATAATTAATATTTGATTTGAATTCATATCCATTTAAAATAAATATGAACATACTTATATTTATATTTATTTTTAATATTTATATTCATATTCATATTCATCCTACAAAGTATTAATATGAATATGAATATATCTGGCTGCTAAGTGTCAACCTGAGATTGTTGCTGACTATCATATGTGTATGGTCGTCATTTTAAAGTGCTTTATTTTTTCAGTAATTGTTGTTTAGTTGTTTTGCAGCTTGTTTGCTTTTCTCATATAGCTGACAATAACTCTGATGATTTCTTTGGCTGCAACATTTTGTGAATGCATTACATGATTAGATAGATAGGATGAATATTTCTGTCTAACAATAGTCAGATGATTCCTTTGATTGTAAATTTTACAAAAAATAAATAGATTGCTATATGTTTTGAATATTTTTTAAATAATTTTATTTAATAACATAGAGGATGAGCCTCGGTGGAATAGTGATGCTACTCCATTATGATTTCGAGGTCGAGGCCATGAGCTTGAAATATGAAGGGCAAGACTTTATACATTTAATCTTCCGCAGACCTTGCAATGCAAGAGCCTCATGCACCCTTTTTAATTTCATACACAGGGCTTTCTGTTGCTTTTTTTTCCTGCTTTACCTGTGGCATTAGCTTCTGTAAATATGCTTGGTGGACAACATTGTGATAATCTGCCTTGGTTTTGTTGTTGCATATGATGCTGTTTATTCCTTTTACTTTAAGACTGCAGCAATTTCTAAGGTTCCATCATTATTCTAACAAACGCATATACTTGCAGATGCCAAACGATTGATTGGACGGCGATTCAGCGATGCTTCTGTACAAAATGACATGAGACTCTGGCCCTTCAAGGTCATATCTGGCCCCGGAGACAAGCCTATGATTGTAGTCCAGTACAAGGGGGAAGAGAAGCAGTTTGCAGCTGAGGAGATCTCTTCTATGGTGTTGATGAAGATGCGTGAGGTAGCAGAGGCATATCTTGGCTCTTCCATCAAGAATGCTGTGGTCACCGTCCCTGCTTACTTCAATGACTCACAGCGGCAGGCCACTAAGGATGCTGGTGTCATCGCTGGCCTCAATGTCATGCGTATCATCAATGAGCCCACAGCTGCTGCCATTGCCTATGGTCTTGATAAGAAGGCTAGCAGCGCTGGTGAGAAGAACGTTCTCATATTTGACCTTGGAGGTGGTACCTTTGATGTCTCCCTCCTTACCATCGAGGAGGGCATCTTCGAGGTGAAGGCCACCGCAGGAGATACCCATCTTGGAGGTGAGGACTTCGACAACCGAATGGTGAACCATTTTGTTCAGGAGTTCAAAAGAAAGAACAAGAAGGATATCAGTGGCAACCCTCGGGCTGTTAGGAGGTTGAGGACGGCCTGTGAGAGGGCAAAGAGGACCCTGTCATCCACCGCCCAAACCACGATTGAGATTGATTCCCTGTTCGAGGGTATTGATTTCTACACCACCATCACCCGAGCCAGGTTTGAGGAGCTAAACATGGATCTTTTCAGGAAATGCATGGAGCCCGTAGAGAAGTGCCTTAGAGATGCTAAGATGGACAAACGCTCTGTCGATGAAGTGGTCCTTGTTGGTGGATCGACCAGAATTCCCAGGGTTCAGCAATTGCTGCAGGACTTCCTCAACGGGAAGGAGCTCTGCAAGAGCATCAACCCAGATGAGGCTGTTGCCTATGGTGCTGCCGTCCAAGCTGCCATCTTGAGTGGCGAGGGCAACGAGAAAGTACAGGACCTCCTTTTGTTGGATGTTACACCACTCTCCCTTGGTTTGGAGACTGCCGGAGGAGTCATGACCGTGTTGATTCCAAGGAACACCACCATTCCCACTAAGAAGGAGCAGGTCTTCTCCACATACTCTGACAATCAGCCTGGCGTCTTGATACAAGTCTATGAAGGAGAGAGGACTAGGACCAGAGACAACAACTTACTGGGCAAGTTTGAGCTGTCCGGCATCCCCCCTGCTCCAAGGGGTGTACCTCAGATCAACGTGTGCTTCGACATCGATGCCAATGGCATCTTGAATGTCTCTGCGGAGGACAAGACCACCGGTCAAAAGAACAAAATCACCATCACCAATGACAAGGGAAGGCTGAGCAAGGAGGAAATCGAGAAGATGGTTCAAGAGGCTGAAAAGTACAAGGGTGAGGATGAAGAGCACAAGAAGAAGGTTGAGGCCAAGAATGCTTTGGAGAACTATGCGTACAACATGAGGAACACCATCAGGGATGATAAGATTGCATCCAAGCTTCCCGCTGCCGATAAGAAGAAGATTGAGGATGCCGTTGAGCAAGCAATTCAGTGGCTTGATGGGAACCAGTTGGCAGAAGCTGATGAATTTGAAGACAAGATGAAGGAGCTGGAGGGCATCTGCAACCCTATTATTGCCAAGATGTACCAGGGTGCTGGTGCTGATATGGCTGATGGCATGGATGAAGATGGTCCATCAGCTGGTGGTAGTGGTGCTGGTCCCAAAATTGAGGAGGTTGATTAAGGAGATTTAATTCTCATGGACTATTTCGGTTAGGTATTGATGGGATATCTGGTTTGATTAGTTTCACAATTTGGCCAAATTATGTTAGAGGCCATGTCTTTTTCACCTCTCTTTGCCTCAGGTGTCGTTGAATGCTGTCTCGGTTTGGTTACTTTTATTTTTGATACCCGATATAGCAGTTCTGCATATTTTTAAATTAATTGCTATCTTGCGATGCGAATGATTCTTCTCCCGGTATCTGATAAGTTATGGTAAGCAAAAATCTGGTTTGTTTGAGATATTGCTTTAATCTGGTTTGCTTGAGATGTTTGTTTCTGGTTCGCTGGATGGGGTCATTATGTAATTTATAAATGCATATTTCTATTTCTGCAATTCTTACAGTCCAATCTTTGTAGGATTACTGAAATAATACTTTAGGAACACTATGTCCGTTATCGAAAGATGATTGTAAGCTCCGTGGCATCTTTTCTTTTCTTTTTTTTTTCCCATAAGAAAACATAAATGAAAATTGCTGTCCTGCTGTGTCCAGAAAATAAAAATTGTCCGCATAAATATTCGGTTCTTTTTCTTTGATCAAACTTCTTTCAGGCGTAATCAGCCATTTGTGTCGATTAAATTGAGCAGCCTAGGTTGTCTTGCCGTGATTGTACAATTTGCGGTGAAAAAAAAAAGGCACAAGCAGGTTATTAGGGCGGGATCCCGTGTAATTCTGTGAATATGATTGTGCGATGGGTAATCCTGGCTTAGCTCTTGAATGCGAGGTTCGTGCCAAGCATAATCTGCATGCACTCTCAAACTCAATGTCAAATGATAATTGCACTGAAAAACCATGCAACAATAAGATAATGGAACATGAACAGATTCAAGACATGAATATAAGACACAACCCTTGTAATATCTACTTGGAGAAGGTTGGCACTGGTCAACATTTTTGCCTCAACATGCTGTTGGATTGAAGAACCCTTGCACAAACCTTGTAATAGCAAAGATTTAGCTAGAATTGAGCATGGTCACAAGTTCAATGTCAGGGAAGAATTTGGCTGGATGTAATGGGTTGGAATCCAACAAAAGTTCAACAAATCTGTCAAAAATAAGGAAAGAGTTAGGATAAACAAAGAATTAGCCAAAAAAAAAAATTGACAATCTTTTTAGAAACGGATTTTTAATTTTATCTACTCGAAAATAAGCACGGGAGAAGCAAAAATAGCGAAAGATGATCACCACCAGCGACCATATATGAAATTTCTTAACTTAGTCAAGAATAATTCATGAATACATTATATAATTCGTGTACAATTCAAGAATAATTGAATAGTTCTAGATCAATTTGTTTTTGGAGAACAATTTGAGAATTATTTGGTCAAAAGAGACCAAAAATAATTTGAGTTGGAGAATATTGTTATCATGGTTTTGAGTACTCAGAATATGGCTGAAACAGTTTTCTATTCCACACACTGAATTTGCTTAGTCAATCTAGAGTGGGAAGGACAGAGGGCCATCATTGAGAGGCCAGTCAAAAAAAAATTAAAATTAAAATTAAAAATTCTGGTGGAAGGGAACTCTGATGTTGATCGAGCATCCGATATCACTGCCTTGATTATGATTACAGGCTCCATGGTTCACCCTAGCCCAGTATAACTCTTGACACTCTGAAGAGCTTCCTCTTCCAATTCCACCAGCAGGTGGCAAAAAGCTTCAATATCTGGTGCCGCTTCTTTGAATGTGAACCTGAACTCTTTCCATCCATACTGCTGACTAAGGCCACTGCTGGTAATTGTTTCGGGGACCTTAGCAAGGACATCAAATCCATTCCGGTCAATGGACAGCATTAATGCATCCTTCATGTGGTGACAGGAGAGCCAGTGAATAAGCAACAGATTGCTAAAATCGTTTCTAATCTAAGCTTAATAAAAAAATAAGTTTGCACAAGTTTCTAAAGCTGAAAGATTTGATTCCTATAAGTAATAACCACAAAAAGGTATCAAGTTGCAACAACGTTCAGCCGACAATTGAGAAGCCCTTTTGCAAGGCAATATATATAGGGATTTTAAAATCCATTCACATGATAAAGAGTATACATCTGTAGAGGTCTGTAGCAATATGTAAGGATATCTGCAATATCTTTAATATATACCCAATTTTATCTCCTAGCAAATGAAAGAGAGAATACCAATTGATTATTATAAAGCCATTCAAAATATTTTAGGTTTGACAACTATGCATTCCTTATTGCCAGTAATATGCATGAATCTGTAATGATGATTGTTAACAGGTAGCCCCTGTTCAACAATATCAAGAAGGCATCCCACTGTAAGGACCAGTTTTTGGGTCATTAGATGACACATCTAGTTAGGAGTATACCTTGTTCAAGTTAAACAAAGAAATTTCCATTTTTAAATTTGTAGTGCTTTTGTACTTTGTTTGTAGGCAAGTTATTTTAGTCAGTTTTTGAGTCACAGGACATCACTATTGATTTAGTCACTTATTAGTGACATAAAAAGGTAAAACAATGGCGATATTTATTTTTGGCTAGAAACACACATTTTTTTAAAAACTATCTTTAAGTTGAGACACAGCCAAGGGAATTCCAAATTTATTAGGATTTTGCTTTAGAGTGGTTTAGGTGTGTATTGGTGCAGGCATATGAACCATGTGTTTTTTTCCTTAAAAGGGAGTTATTTTCTTAAATTATTTGGTTGTCTAAAGTAAGGGATTTGTATAAATAAAGGAGACTAGTGTTTATGAGGTTCATCCACCAACTGAAGCATACTTCCAACAGCACACAAGAAGGTGCATGGTATGCAACTATAACAAATTACAGAATAATGTGATGTCAATCTTCCTTGGTCAAAGACTCTTCAACTGGCAACTTGCTATGACAAGCTGTTCAGAAATATAATTATATTCCAGGTTTCAAAATAAACTAGCAAGAAATAAACATATATAGAATCATAGATAAGCAACTCCTAAACTCGCACGATAATTTTTAGTAAAATAGATAGAGAAATGCAATATATGGGGGTCTCAAGTTCAATTTTCTTGATGATGTCTGAGAGCATCAAAACAGTTGTTCTAAGTATTTGCGTTAGATCCTCAGTCATTGCATGGAAAAGGTGTAAACTTGAAGACCCACAGCAGTAACATTGATTGCCCATGTTTTGTCAGATTCACTAATTATAACAAACATATGATTTGAGTTGTTCCAGTAATTTTTCCTTTTGCTCTGAAATGCAAAGAAGCTTGATTTTACTAAACATATGGAAAGATAAATGTGTTTGAAGATGATAAAGCAGCATGACTTACTCGTGCAGTTGCATTATAATATTCAAAACAGAAAAGCATCAATGCTCTACGTCTTGCCGGACTTTGATTGATCCCATCAATTATCTTTTCGGAAAATGGCACTGCACAAAATACAGCTAAGCGTGTAAGTGCAACAAACTGATAATGTGCTTAAGAAAATCAACAGAGCAGAATACAAAACTGTCCTGGTTAGAGAATTGTGCCAGTTGCACAAAGTGATGCATTGAAAAGCAACAAGAATATTTTGTTAAGCAACCTTAAGCCAACTAAGATTCATATTTAAATTGAAAAATTGAAATCTGCAAAGTATAAATCTTACATAACATATCTGCTTTAGGTGCTTCAATATCCTCTGGCTCCACATCATGGGTGTCCCCACTGCCATCAATATAAGTGCATGATCTGCAAATACGATTTAAGTTGTTGATCAAGCATTTGCAATAACACCAAGGTTGGATGTGGATAGTACATGGATATCTTTGGGGTATCTTCGGGGTGCTTAAACTCACTCTGAAATTAAATTTATCTGAAGTGAGTCAGTTGCAGTGATTTGTTTTTATTTTATCACTCCATAACTCATCCAGGGGTGTGCATGCAATTTTAACCTTTTTATTGGATTGTCGTAGGCATATTCAAGAAAATGTCCAGATTAATATGATGAATAAAGCTACGTGTTCGTCATGTGACATTGGCTAACAATATCTTACTGGTCATGCAAATGCAATGACCGTGGGGGATCTCATGCAGGAAAATGGAAGTGGTATTTATGAGCATCAGTGCATGCAAGCCCAAAGGACCCAGATTAGAGCAATCTCCAGGGTGTATAATGACTAAGGTTGGGAACCTTCAAACAAAGTCTGCTAATTGACATAATATGTTAGCATTGTTTGTCCCAACTCTAACTTTGACCTAAATCTTGCTACGCACCCCCCTCCCTTTTTTCTTTTTCCTTTTTTTACCCTGGCAAGAAGAGTACTGAAATCAGATCTTAGACTGATATTCCTCTCTCTGCTAAACCTTGGAGTCTTACCCATGACTGTTCTAATTTCATCCTCTTTTATTATCAGATCAGTCCAACACTCATGAAGTCCAAAATGCCAGACACAAACACCTGTCGCTTAAGCACACCACAAGAGGAGAACAATATGGTTAGGGAGAAGTATAGTTTCCATGGCAAACTTTGAAAAAAAAAGAAAAGAAAAGAAAAAGAAAAGTAAATTGGGACCTTAATATAATCAATGAGCCTCTCGTACCTTATATTAAACTTATAAACATTGTAGTTGCTACTTTCATTTAGTATCTCCTGAAGGTTTTCGCTCCTTGATCTGCTACTGGCACTGGCAGAACTTAGTATGGCAGATACACTGTAACTGGCCTGGCTAATTGTCTCATATTCTGACATTACAGATTCTGCTAGACTTTCTGTAACAATCTGGGCCTGGAATCATGCATGAGCAGCAGCAGAAAATCAGAGCTTGCAAATCACCACATTCATCATATATACGATAGGATCCATAACATCATTACTGACAGTCCAGCCCTCTTAAGAGAACCTTGACAGAATTTTTTGCGAACAGGACTGGTATTTGAGTTCCTATTGACTGACTAATAAACAAATGATCAGGAGGTTTACTCATGAAACTTTAGTGTTTCAAAAGTCCAAATTTACAGAAAATTTTAAAGGTGATATTACCTTATCATCTTTAAGAGGTCTGATATCACCTGCCAAAGCAACCCGAACTGGCGGCTGCAATACACAGACAGGGATATTGTGTCAGAGACAGAGTTCCAGTATCACTCTTATTGCCCTTCACCAATGTAAGATCATACAGAGTGCACATGTTATGCCATAGCTTCCGAAGTCTCCGGTAACCATCAGGCAGAAACAATATGCTCCATAGAAAATAGATAAGAAGGAAAATAATAAAAGTTGTTGTTAGTTACTAAGGTAATGGCAACACTTCACAAATCCATGTTTTCGTCAATGGTATTAGGGGTGAAAGTAGTATGGATATTATCCGTCCGATCCGTTTTCGTATCCGAATTAATCCGGATATGGATAGAAATTTAAGAATCCGACTAATATCCGTATCCGTATCCATATCCGTCAAAGAAAAATAGATATGGATATGGATAGACAACTATCCGATCTGTATCTGAATATCCGAATCTATATGTAATTCTATATAATTTTATATAGTACTTATTAATTTTTTTTTAAAAATATATAATCATATAAACATATTATTAACTTGATTTATCATTTATTTAGTAATATCTTTGATTCTATAGTCATAAAATTTAATTATCTAAATTATATCCATACTTCTAGTATCCAAATTATATCCATATCCGTTTAAAATAAATATTGATATGAATTTTTGCATCCGAATAATATCCGTATCCGTATTTGTATTCGTCAAATAAAACAAATACAGATATGGATATATTGGTATCCGATCCGTATCCGATCCGATTTCAGCCCTAAATGGTATGCTTATAAGAAAAAAATTCATATACCATGGATAAAATGAAACATATTTGCCATCTCTACATAGATGATATCCAAATTGAAGAATACACTAGAAATTATCTGAGAAAGCAATTCTAAAAAAAATAATATATGAGGTTTGTGCATTACTTCATTTTTGAAAAGATATGACAAAATAGGAAAAGAAAACATGGACATGTTTTTGGAGAAAAGCCACTTAGAAACTAAGAGCTACTAAAAAACTACAAATGCCACAGAAGGGGGGAGAGAGAGAGAGAGAGAGCGACGCTGCGGAGGGGGAGTGTTGGGGCGGTGTGAACAGGTTCATACATTTAAAGCATGTAACCGTCACCAAAATCAGCCATATGAAGAGTGAATAAGTGTAGTTTATCACAATGTCATTCTTGAGTTGCATATATGCAGCAACGAAGGAACAGTATTATTCTCCTGAATCCTGATCATGATGTCCTGAAACGGTAAGAATCAATGCAATAAATGATATATGCAATGTCAATAAGGTTTGGTGTGCATAACTAACATAAAGATAAGACTTCTATTATGGGACCAGACAAATACAACTTCCAAAACAATCTATACACAGCAAGTGGACATCCAAGGTCAGACCTTCAGCATATTTCTTAAGAAATCATTAAAACCATGCACAGAAATTAGAAAGCTAGATGTTAATGACGTACTGACCTTTCTTATAGATCGCAGCAAGCCGATAAGTGGACCTGGAATGATGCTACTCACTGAAAGAGAAGCACGCTCATCAATGATAACATTCTGCAAAATAAGCATTAAACCTGTGAGGCAGATTGACTCATACGACAATGAGCATATCAAAAGACTTTTTATCCAGCACCTCATAAATGGAGCATGCAACAACGATGTAAATGAAAACAGAGCAGTCAGGGTTTGCATCATATAATCAAGCAATTATTCATCTAATTTCAGCAAAAGAACAATACTGGAACACATCAAATCACTACCATAACAGCAGGAAATGCTCAAGTACTCCAAGAAATCCATACCATGTTGTGCAAGTCCCCTTCTCTAATCCAGATGTATGGCTTGCCCTTCTTAAACATGTAGTGAATCTTGGAAGAGTAAATGTCATCCTTGCTGCTTGAAACAATAAAAACATAAAGCTAATCATCATCCATTCAAATGAAAGCAAACTAGATGCAGACACAGAATCATGGCTTCGTGAAAAACATATCCGTCTGCACAAGAGTAATCAATCACTTGCAAATGCAACACAAAATGATTGCAATAGGATAATCTTTTCTTAAAAAGAGAAAAACTTTGATCAACAAATTATTTCATTAGATCCGCTTGACATCAGGACTGTTTGCCGAGTGCGACACATACCTCCCTTTGGCATCAACTTTGATAGTATTGAGCTGAGCTTGCCAGTTGGCAGTCACAATATTCTGAAACCCAGGGGTTATGAGAACATCAGCAACCAAATAATAAATCATCCGGACCAAGAAAGAATGAAAAGTGAAGTGGTGTCTTTTTTTCATGGGATAAAATGAAGTCCAGCGAGAGATTGGAAAGAAAGACGAACCCGAATGCGCTCGGCGAAGGTCAGAGCCACAGCCTTGCCCTTCATTATCTCGTCTCTGCTCGCACGCCAACCGTTCGATGAAATGGCTCGAGAATTCGAGCACGCTTTAGACGTCAACCCGCTTGTAGCCTCAAGGCAATCAGCCCCTAACAACATTATGATGTCACCGTCTGAGTTCTTTGAGTTTGACATCAACTAAGAAATCATAATCACAGCTAAACCACGCGATGCTACTAATGAATAACAACGCGTCAAGTATTTAACATTTATTCTGAATCCCTTTGAATTTTATAGTTGGTGGATAATAACATTTTTAAGACTTTCTCCGAAGGAAGACATAAGCCATGTAAAACTCAGAACAAGGATTAAAATCCATAAGCTGCAAACTCTATCTCGAGATACTCAACCATTTCAACAAACCAAACAAGTTTTTCGCAATATTTTGGGGTAAGAAAAACAGAAACGAGAACCGAGTGTAGATCGGAAGAGGTTATCGGGTTTAAGAGATCAGGGTGGTTTGCGGATGAGCGAATGGAACCACGGGGCTCTAGACTGGGAATCGCCGGCCGCAGGTTCACATCAGGATGGGTTTATGGTAAAAGAGCAAACAAAAAGGAGGTCGAGGGACCTCTGCGGCAAAGAGAGGGGAGAGAGAGAGAGAGTACCTGGGTGGAGATCGCCGGACCTTCGCTTGGAAGGGCGAAGTACGAACAGAGAGCCGAACCCCTTACCGCAGCCGGGGGTCGGGTCTGGCCAGAGTGAAAATAGATGCACGAAGGGCAAACCCTGGAAAGGGATACGTGGCACCTGTTTGCTAGCTGCCTCCCCTGTAGAGAGATTATACCCTACACATCAGCATGCCGCGCATCACGCCACTTATCTCATCACCTGAGCCGATTGAGACGCGCATGGCAAACAAGAAAAAAAAAAAATTCCTGCATTACTGCATGATGCTAATCACAACCACCCACCTTTATAAGGCTATTCATCAAATATGCAGCTTGATGCACATGCAGAAATGAACGATTATAATTGATGGCACATGAGACCATCTAATTAAAAAAGATGAGACAATTACCATAATGCATGTAATATAAAATATAATTTCCTTCCTATGGGGGAATCATCAGACTGAGCCCTAAAAATTCTCCAGATAATTAGGCCAATTATATGTCCAATTCTCTAATTGTATCATAATTTTTTTTATGAGATAAGATGCTAGGTCTACAACAAGAAGGCGAAAGGAATATTGTGCATAATTTGCAACCAAATTAGATGAGATTTAACTCGAGACTTCAAACTAGATGATCCGGGCATGAGAAACCAAGGTTATCATAACTATAAAGAAAAATAATGATGAAAAATCACACGAGGATCATCAAGATGATGGTGGTGACATATCAGCCTCATTATTCACCAACTCTGAATATCAGATCAAACCAAGATATAAGATCAAGAACATCATACCAGCCTCATTATTCACCAACTCCGAACATGAGATCAAACCAAGATATATGATCAAGAACATCAACTGTTAACCATCTGATGTCTTATTTTCTGTTTTCTTATTTTTCTTTCTATTTTCTCCCACTCGATGATTCCAGGGTTTCCACATTCTACCAATACGTTGAGAATCTTAAAGCAAAGTTCAAAACTAGCCCGAGTCAATTTCTTCTCAACCATCATCGAGCATGGAACTCAATAATCCTAAGTGTTCACAAGATCATGATTTTGAAACATCATCTCAAAGCATGAATCGAAAAGGAATGCATTTGTCTAGCTTAAAACAAGAGTGAGATGCAGGAATACATTGGCAGCCTACAAATATCACATAGCACTTCCCTTCCTTTTTTTTTTTTTTGCGAACAAATGTTCAAAAGATTTAACTCAAGACTTCAAACTAGATGATCCGGGCATGAGAAACCAAGGTTATCATAACTATTGGGGCAAAAATTGATCGTCGCCGGATCTAGTTGAAGTGGAGGTGGATGAAGTTGCCATCGAAGATCTGCAAAATAAAGTTTCGTCCGAAGCTGGTGGAGAATGGCTCCGGCAGGACCCTCCGATGATCAAGTCAGCTTTGGCCAACAGAAATGGAGTACTCGAGAATGAGTTCCGCAGAGCTTAGAGAAGGAGAGGAGAGCTTAAAACCTAGAGTTAGCATATCTGGAGGGTCCTTTTTATAGGCGGAGCTTGATGGAGACAGTTGCAGCTATCGGATAGCGGATCACTTGAGGTCCGACGGAGTCAGTTTCGGGAGAAGGCATCGTCTGTAGCGCCGTCTGCAACGGATTGATGGTGACAGCCATCGCCGTCTGGTAGTGGGTCACTGTCGCCTGCAGCGGACTGATGATGACGGTTGCAGCCATCTGATACTGAGCCACCTGGGACCGAATGGAGGGTTGAAGAGCTTTGACATGTACCCATTTTGGAGGAGTTCGGACTTCCAAAGAAAATATGGCTGGAGAGGGTCGTTCGGAAGGAACAATAGCTGAAGGAGCTCGGAAGGAGTTCGACTTCCGTAGGCGTCCATCTAAAGGAGGGATCCAGAAATTTGATCGAAGGAGGTGTCTGAGAGGAATCCGACTCTTGAAGAGGTCCGACCGAGGGAACGTCTGGGAAGAGTCTGATTGGAGTTCGGCTACTAAGGAGTTCAGCCGCTAAGAAGTTTGGCCGCTGAGGAGTTTGGCTCTTGAAGAAGTCCGACCGAGGAAATGTCTGGGAGGAGTCCGACTGGAGTTCGGCTGCTGAGGAGTTCGGCCGCTAAGAAGTTTGGCCGTTGAGGAGTTCAGCTCTTGAGGAAGTCTGATCGAGGGGACGTCTGGGAGGAGTCTGACTGGAGTTTGACTGCTGAGGAGTTCGGCCGAATGAGCTCGGCCTCTAAAGAGTTTGACCGACTAAAGGAGTTCGGCTAAGGCTCGTCCGCTAAAATTCTTCCATGACTATCGATTGCACCAACCTGAGCATTAGACTGGACTTCGATGAGAGTAAGATTTATCCCCAACAATAGTCCCTCCACTCTCGAGTTTGAAATTAGAAGGAAGTACCAAAACAGACGACCATCGAAGTCCTTTTTCGGGCTCTGCATTTGTTGAAGTTGAAATTCGAAAGGATCTCTTCTTCAATCGAGGTTGAAGTTGATCTCATCTCCGGTGGTCGAGATTAGGGGTTGAGCTCCTCGAAAGCGATATTATCTCCTGCAGCCAAGATTGACTCGAACCCTCAAGGAAGATCTCATCTCCCATGGTTGAGATTGATGCGGGCGCTTGGGGGAGATCATATCTCCTACAGCCGAGTTTGCCTCGGAGAAGATCTTATCTTCTATAGCCGAGTTTGCCTTGGGAAAGATCTTATCTCCTACAGTCGAAGTTGGCCCAGACCCTCAGGGAAGATCTTATCTTCTGTGGTCGAGGTTGATGCGGACGCTCAGGAGAGATCTGATCTTCCACAGCCGAAGTTGATTTGGTCGCTCGAGAGAGATCTCATCTCTAGCCGAGGTTGTCGTCGTTGCTCAGAAGAGATCTCATCTCTGATCGAGGTTGATGAAAATCTTGTCTTTTGTAGACTTTGGAGCTCGAACTTGGACTTTACTCACATTAGGACGAGGTTCTTCTTCTATTTCTAACGGGCTGTGGAGGCACATACGGACCATCGTTCGTGCCTCTCCTCCCATCTCGTCTAAGATGAACGAGACCTTCGACTTTGCTTGCGTTAGGATGAGGTTCTTTTTCTATTTCTAACGGGCTGTGGGGGCACATACGGACCATCGTCCGTGCCTTTTCCCCCATCTCATCTAAGGTGAACGAGACCTTCGACTTTACTCATGTTAGAATGAGGTTCTCCTCCTGTTGGTGCAAAAATTGATCATCGCTGGAGGTCACTGGAGTTGAGGCCGCTGAGGTCGCCATCGGAGACCTGCAAAATAGAGTTCCATCCGGAGCCGGTGGGGGTGGCTCCAGTAGGATCCTCCGACGCTCAAGTCAGCTATGGCCAACAGGAATGGAGTACTCGAAAATGAGTTCCGGAGCTTAGAGAAGAAGAGGAGAGCTTAGAGATTAGAGAGATTAGAGTTAGCGTATCTGGAGGGATCCTTTTTATAGCGGAGCTTGATGGTGACAGCTGTAGCCGCGTGCTGGCGGGCCGCTCGAGGTTCGATGGAATCAGTCTCATGGAAAGGTACCGTGTGCAGCGGATTGATGGTGACAGCCATCGCTGCCTCATAGCGATCGCTATCACTCACGGTGGACTGATGGTGATGGCTGCAGAGCTTGCGGCGGACTGATGGTGATGGCCGCAGAGCCAGCCGAATGAAGGGTTGAAGGCCTTCGCCGTGTGTCTATTTCAGAGGAGTTCGAGCTCCTGAAGAGGAAGCTTGGAGGGAGTTCGGCTCCCATAGGCGTCTGGCTGGAGGTATGCAGCTAAAGCTCGTTCGCTGAGGAGTTCGACCGCTGAAAATTCAAAGCTCGATCGTTGGAGAGTTCGGCCGAATGTTGGACTTCGGCTGAGGCTCGTCAGCTGAGGAGTTCGACCGATGGGAATCCGAAGCTCGACCGTTGGAGAGTTCGGCCGGCTGTTGGACTTCGACTGAGGCTCGGCCGCTGTGGAGTTCGAGGAGCTCGGCCGCTAGGCAGTTCAGCCGGCTAGAGAGGTTCGATCCTGACGAGGAGAGTCCGAAGAAGCTCGGCAGCTAACTTGCTCGATCGGCTGAACGGGTTGGAAGAAGCTCGACCGTTGGGGGTTCGGCCGAAGCCCGGCTGCTTGGAGTCCAAGGAGCTCGGGCGCTAAGTAGTTCGGCCGACTGTAGGAGTTTGGCTAAGACCCATCCGTCGAAGCTCTTCCACGGCTATAGATTGCATTAGGTCGAGCATCGAGCTAGACTTCGATGGGAGCGGGATTTATCCCCAACACTAGCCCCCCCACTCCCAAGTTCGAAAATCAAAGGAAGGGAGTGCAGGAAAGGCGACTGCCGAAGTCTTCCTCTGAGCTCAGTGCTGGTCTAGGTCGAAGCTCGGGGGGATCTCACCTCCAGCTGAAGTTGATATCGAGGTTGAAGCCCGGGAAAGATCCCATCTCCAGCCGAGGTTGAGGGGGGCTTTGTCCGCTGCGATCGAAGTCGGAGGTTGCGCTCCTCGGGGGCGACATTGTTTTCTACAGCTGAGGTCGATGTGAGCGCTTGGGAGAGATCTGATCTCAGGGCGAGACTGTCTTCGATCTTATCTCTGGCCGAGGTGGTAGTTGAAGCTCTCCGGTCGAGGTGGTAGTTGAAGCTCTCCAGTCGAGGTTGACACGGTTGCTTTTTCTAGCCGAGGTCGAAGTTGAAGCTCTCCAATCGAGGTTGTATCGGACACCCGGGGGAGATCTCATCTCCTGCGGTCGAGCTTTCCTCGAAGAGATCTTATCTATGGCCGAGGTTGTCCATGGTCGCTCGGAAGAGATCTCATCTCTAGTCGAGGTTGCCTCGAGGAAGATCTTATCTCTTAGCCGAGGTTGATGCTCGTGTTAGGACGAGGTTCTCCTTCTGTTCCTAACCGAGGTATTCTACGATCGTTCGAAAGAGATCTTATCTCTAGCCGAGGTTAATGCTCACATTAGGACGAGATTCTCCTCCTATTCCTAACGGGCCCATAGTCGCTCGAGAGAGATCTTATCTCTAGCCGAGGTTGACTCGGTCGCTCGGGAAAGATCTTATCTCTGGCCGAGGTTTGATGCTCGCGTTAGGACGAGGTTCTCCTCCTGTTCCTAATCGAGATTGTTCACGATCGCTCGGGAGAGATCTTATCTCTAGCCGAGGTTGATCCTCGGGTTAGGATGAGATTCTTCTGTTTCTAACCGAGGTTGTCCATGATCGCTCGAGAGAGATCTCATCTCTAGCCAAGATTGCCTCGGGGAGATCTTATCTCTTAGCCGAGGTTGATGCTCGTGTTAGGATGAGGTTCTCCTCCTGTTCCTAACCGAGGTTGTCCGCGGTCGCTCGAGAGAGATCTTATCTCTAGCCGAGGTTGATGCTCACGTTAGGACGAGGTTCTCCTCCTATTTCTAATGGGCCCACGATCGCTCGGGAGAGATCTTATCTCTAGCCGAGGTTGACTCGGTCACTCGGAAGAGATCTTATCAATAGTCGAGGTTGATGCTCGCATTAGGATGAGGTTCTCCTCCTATTCCTAATGGGCCCACGGTCGCTCGGAAGATATCTTATCTCTGGCCGAGGTTGATGCTTGCATTAGGATGAGGTTCTCCTTCTGTTCCTAACCGAGGTTGTTCACGTCGCTCGGGAGAGATCTTATCTCTAGCCGAGGTTGATCCTCGGATTAGGATGAGGTTCTCCTCTTGTTCCTAACCGAGGTTGTCCATGATCGCTCGGGAGAGATCTCATCTCTAGCCGAGGTTGCCTCGGGAGAGATCTTATCTCTTAGCCAAGGTTGATGCTCGTGTTAGGACGAGGTTCTCCTCCTGTTCCTAACCGAGGTTGTCTGCGGTCGCTCGGGAGAGATCTTATCTCTAGCCGAGGTTGATGCTCACGTTAGGACGAGGTTCTCCTCCTATTCCTAACGGGCCCACGGATCGCTCGGGAGAGATCTTATCTCTAGCCGAGGTTGTCAACGGTCACTCGGGAGAGATCTTATCTCTAGCCGAGGTTGCCTTGGGGGAGATCTTATCTCTTAGTCGAGGTTGATGCTCGTGTTAGGACGAGGTTCTCCTCCTGTTCCTAACCAAGGTTGTCCGTGGTCGCTCGGAAGAGATCTTATCTCTAGCCGAGGTTGATGCTCACATTAGGACGAGGTTCTCCTCCTGTTTCTAACGGGCTGTGGGGGCACATAAGGGCCGTTGTCAGAGCTTCTCCTCCCATCTCGTCCTTTGTGAACGAGGCCTTCGCTTGGAAGAGATCTTATCTCTAGCCAAGATTGTTGCTCGCATTAGGATGAGGTTCTCCTCATGTTCCTAATGCGGCAATTATTGACTGCTTCTTTTCTGTCATCGCATAGTTTTTGCATTCAGAAATAATATTATCGAAAGAAAAGAATTTTATTGAAAGAAAATTACTAGTAGCGCATCCCCAAATTCTGTATTTTAAGATCGTGGTAGCATTATTCCTCCGTATTTCTTCGGCAATAAGCCCCGGGGTGGACGACCTCCTCATGCTTGCCTCCTTAATTTGGTGCAAGTCCTTGTCACTGGGAGACGACGAATCGCTGACGCACCAAGCTCCTCCCAGGGGCAATGTGGATGACGCCATAAGGTGGCCGACCTTCTTACGGTCTCTGGCTACGGCAGGGCCGAGCTCCTTACCGTCTCTGGCTATGGCAGCGCCCTTGACCGATCTTTTTCTGCTTCAGACTGGTGCCGGAGGAATTTATCCAACCGCCCCTTTCTGACGAGCTCCTCAATTTCGTCTCTGAGCTAGATGCATTCCTCGGTGTTGTGGCCGTGGTCGCGATGGTAGAGGCAATACTTATTTCGATCACACTTGTTTGGGGAAGATCGTAACCCTTCTGGTCTCGGTAGCTGGTTTTTTACTTTGGTGAGAATCTGGGTTTGAGGAGCATTGAGGGGGGTATAGTGGCGGAACCTTCCGGAAGGAGGGCTTCTTCGCGCCCCTCTGTCGGGGCGAGTTCGAGGAGTTTGGGCCCACCTACTTTCGGAGGGGGTCTGCGAGTGCAGCCGAACTTCGCTCGGCTCTTCCTCGTCCGCCAGTCGCTCTCTCAAGACTTCCTCGTCTTTCAACTTGAAGGCTTCTTCCGCACGGGCATATCTCTCGACCCGAGCCAGCAGATCGGCGAAGTCCTTGGGATACTTTTTTTCTAGAGAGAACAGTAAGTTATTTTTCTGAAGGCCGCCCTTGAGTGCGGCCATCGCGATAGACTGGTCCAAGTCCCAAACTTCCAATGCCGTGGCGTTAAATCGGATGACGTAAGCCCGGATGGATTCTCCTTGCTTCTGCTTGATGCTCATCAGGAAATCTGAACCTCGGCTCGGTCGTCGGCTGCTAATGAAGTGGACCGCGAACCGACTGCTCATCTGATCGAAAGAGAATATCGTACTTGGCTTCAACGTTGAGTACCAGTTCCTCGCTGCTTCCTTTAAGGTAGATGGAAAGGCTCGGCACAGCATGGCATCTGAAGCGCCGTGAAGCAGCATCATGGCACGGTAGGCCTCCACGTGATCAATCAGATCAGAAGTTCCATCGTAGCTTTTCAGTTGAGGGAGCTCGAAGGTCGGTGGAACAGGTTCTTGCATAATTCGGAGAGAGAAGGGAGGTTCAGCATGGACGTTGGCATGATGAGTCGAGGTGACGCGGTCGAGCTCTTCAATACGTCGGTCCATCTCCCGTAGTCTGCAATCGAGGGCGTTGTCTTAGCTACAGGTCTTGGGGTGCTTCCGACTACGAATGGGGAAGGTCTCCCCTAGAAGAGAACAATGATCCGAATATGGATCCTTGGCCCTCTGTTTTCCCTTCTCCGGGGTGACTGGTATGCTAGCCCTGGTACTCTTTCTTGGGATCGATTCCCGACGTTCCAATGATGGGTTTCCTAGTGGAGTCACCACCGAAGGTTGCTGTATAGCCTGCAATGCCTCCGTAAGGCCACGGACCTGTCGGACAAGCAGGTCGAGCTGCTCCACCCCCACCGTAGGTATAGGTAGAACCTGAGCTGCCGGGGTCGAAGCAGGAACAGACGGATCTGGATGGAATTAGACTGTGGAGGCCATCGAGCGTCGTGTCGAAGCTCTCCTGGGAGGCATTTCTTCTTCGGGAGAGAAAAGAAAGATTTTTGGAGAGGGAAGAGAAGAGTCGCCGAGCACTCCTTTAAGAACAAGGGGACCTCAGAGGTTCAGGCCCTTCCTCTAACGCCAATCTGTTGGTGTAGAAACTGGTCGTCGTTGGAGGTTGCTGGAGTCGAGGCCACTAAGGTTGCCGCTGGGAACCTGCAAAATAGAGTCCCATCCGGAGCCGGTGGGGGTGGCTCCGGGAGGACCCTCCGACGCTCAAGTCAGCTCTGGCCAATAGTAATGGAGTGCTCAGGAATAAATTCCGGAGCTTAGAGAAGAAGAGGAGAGCTTAGAGATCAGAGAGATTAGAGTTAGCGTATCTGAAGGGGTCCTTTTTATAGCAGAGCTTGATGGTGACAGCTGCAGCCGCGTGCTAGCAGGCCACTCGAGGTTCGACGGAGCCAGTCTCATGGAAAGGTGTTGTGTGCGGTAGGTTGATGGTGACAGCCATCGCCGCCTCATAGCGGATCGCTATCACTCACGGTGGACTGATGGTGATGGCCGCAGAGCCAGCCGAATGAAGGGTTGAAGGCTTTCGTCGTGTGCCCATTTCGAAGGAGCTCGAGCTTCTGAAGAGGAAGCTTGGAGGGAGTTCGGCTCCCATAGACGTCTGGCTGGAGGTATGCAGCTAAGGCTCATCCGCTGAGGAGTTCGGCCGCTGGGAATCCGAAGCTCGACCATTGGAGAGTTCGACCGAATGTTGGACTTCGGTTGAGGTTCGTCAGCTGAGGAGTTCGGCCGCTTGGAATCCGAAGCTCGATCGTTGGAGAGTTCGGTCGGCTATTGGACTTCGACTGAGGCTCGATCGTTGTGGAGTTTGAGGAGCTCGGCCGCTAGGCAGTTCGACTGGCTGGAGAGGTTCGGTCCTGACGAGGGGAGTCCGAAGAAGCTCGGCAGCTAACTAGCTCGGCCGGCTGAACGGGTTGGAAGAAGCTCGGCCGCTGGGGGTTTAGTCGAAGCCCGACTGCTTGGAGTCCAAGAAGCTCGGGCGCTAAGTAGTTCGGCCGACTATAGGAGTTCGGCTAAGATCCGTCCGTCGAAGCTCTTCCACGGCTATAGGTTGCATTAGGTCGAGCATCGAGCTAGACTTCGACAGGAGCAGGATTTATCCCCAACACCTCCTATTTCTAACGGACTGTGGGGGCACATACGAACCATCGTCCGTGCCTCTCCCCCCATCTCGTCTAAGGTGAACGAGATCTTCGACTTTGCTCGTGTTAGAACGAGGTTCTCCTCCTATTTCTAACAGGCTATGGGGGTATATACGGACCATCGTCCGTGCCTCTCCCTCCATCTCGTCTAAGGTGAACGGGGCCTTCGACTTTGTTTGCATTAGGACGAGATTTTTCTCCTATTCCTAACAGACTGTGGGGGCACATAAGGGCTGTTGTCTAGGCCTCTCTCCTTATCTTGTCTAAGGTGAACGAGGCCTTCAACTTCGCTCGCGTTAGGATGAGGTCCTCCTCCTATTTCTAACGGGCCACTTTCGCTCATTTTTTTTTCTATCATCACATAATTCTTGCACCAGAAAATAATAATGCTGAATGAAGGAGTCTTATTAAAGAAAGTTTACTAGTAATGCATCCTCAAATTTTCTGAGTTCCAAGGTCGGAGAAGCACTATTTCTTTGAGCTCCTTCAGGCGATAAATTTTGGACCGGATGATCTCCACCACTTCATATGGACCTTTCCAATTTGGGGCAAGCTTTTCTTGGCTCTGAGGCTGAGAGATGGCGACTCGTCGAAGCACCAGGTCCCCCACTCTGAACGTCTTATCTCTAACTCTAAAATTGTAGTACTAGGCCACCTTTCGTCTGTAGGCTGCCATCCGGATGCGGACTTCCTCTCTTCTTTTTTTTCAGCAGGTCGAGGTTAACTCTGAGGTCCTGGGGATTGAGCTGCTCGTTGAAGTCCATGACTCGTGCAGACGAAAGCTGAAGTTTGATCGAAATAACTGCCTCCATACTGAAGGCCAAGGTGAAGGGTGTTTCTCCGATCGACATCCTTTGTGTAGTTCAGTATGTCCAAAGGACGTGGTAGAGTTCGTCCACCTAGGTCCCCTTTGCCCTATCGAGCTTTATCTTGATGTCTTACAGCAGGATTCGGTTGGTCACCTCAGCCTCTCCGTTGGCTGCGGATGAGCCACCGATGTGAAGCAATGGAAGATATTTAGTCCTTCGCAGAACTCGACGAACCTCGTCCCAATGAACTGTCGTCCATTATCGGTTATAAGGGATCGAGACAGACCTAACCGGTAGACTAATGACTTTTAGATGAAGTCCTGCACCTTGGCCTCAGTAATCTTTGCTAGTGATTCAACTTTGATCCACTTGATGAAATAATCGATCGCGACCAGGAGGAACTTTCGTTGTCCGGGCACCGTCGGAAAGGAACCAAGTATATCCATTCTCCACTGTGCAAATGGCCAAGGTGCGCTTAACGGAGCAAGCTCGGATGCTGGCTACCTTTACACGTTGGCGTTCTTCTGACAACGATCGTACTTCTTCACATACTCTATGAAATCGTGAAACAAGATCGGCCAGTAGTACCCCTGTCAAAGTAGTCTTTGTGATAGGGATCTGGCTCCTACGTGACTTTCACAGAGTTCTTCGTGCACCTCCCACAGTGCGAGGTCGGCCTCTGAAGATCGGAGATATCTCAGCAACGGAAGGGAGTATGACCTCTTATATAACCTGCCTTCATATAAAACGTAGTGGGAGGCCTGATTCCTGAGCTTCCGAACTTCTTTCGGATCGTGAGGAAGGACCCCCTCCTTAAGGTAGACGGCCAATAGGTCAATCCAGCTTGGCTCGAATTCCATCTGCATGACGACCTAAGATTTCTCTATGGTTGGGCACTTCAAAATCTCCAAAAATACTTCTTTGGGCAGTTCGGTCGGGACTGAAGTGACCAACTTGGAGAGAAGATCGGCTCTTGCATTTTTTGCTCTCGAAATATGTTGAATGTTGAAACTGTCGAAGGCTAGAGTCAAATCCCTCACTTTCCCAAGGTATCTCACCATGCTTTCCTCCCATGCTTCGTAGCTGCTGCTAACTTGGCCGACCATCAGTTGGAAATCGCTGTAGACTTGAAGTCGATCTACTTTTAATTTCCTTATTATCTTTAATCCGACGATCAGTGCTTCATATTCGGCCCCATTATTGGTCATGGAGAACTCGAAGCATAGCGCGTACTCGACGATGACTCCCTCGGGACTGACCAAGATCAGCCCCGCACCAGCTCCAGTGGAGTTGGACGAACCATCCACGTGCAGAGCCCAGAAGCCTTCGAGAAGGTCAGCGCTTTCCTCAGGAAGGTTCGACTGTGATAGCTCGGCTTTGTCCAAGCTCGGTCTCGCTTTGGTATCGATCTCGCTCTGTTCAAGCTCGGCTTCGATTGGAATGGTGCATTCTAGCACAAAATTCATCAGTATCTGAGCCTTGATCGATGGCCTGAGCTGGTAGTTGATGTCGAATTCTGTAAGCTCGATTGCCCATTTTATGATTCTTCCAGAAGCGTTCGCTCGGTGAAGGACTGCTTTTATTGGTTAGTCCGTGAGGATCGTTATGGTGTGCTCCTGAAAATAAGGTCGGAGCCTTCTGGCAGCAATTAGAAGAGAGTAAGTTAGTTTTTCTAACCTAGAGTATCTGGTCTCCGCATCCCTCAGGACCCAGCTCACGTAGTAGATCGATCGCTACATCTTCGCTTCTTTCTTGACTAGGACTGCCGCTAGGGCCATCGGAGAGACAGCTAGATACAAAAATAATTTTTCTCCAAGTTTGGACTTTGTCAATAGTGAGGGTGAGTCGAGGTAGTTTTTAAGTTCCTCGAATGTCTTTTGGCACTCCGCCGTCCAGCAGAAGTCCTTTGGTCGCCTAAGAACTTGAAAGAAGGGCACGCATCATTCGATCGATCTTGAGATGAAGCGATTTAGGGACGCCACCTTCTCGATCAGACGTTGAACTTTTTTGATCGTCTTCAGAGCGGTCATCTTTCGAATGGCTCGAATTTTCTCGGAGTTTGCTTCGATTCCATGTCTCGACCCCATGAACTCCAGAAATTTTTCAGAGGTCATGCCAAAGGCGCACTTGATCGGGTTCAGCCTCATCTTATGCTTCCTGAGTGCACCGAAGGTCTCTATAAGGTCGATGAGGTGGTCTGTTGAAGCTCGACTTTTGATGAGCATATCATCCACATACACTTCTATGTTGCAGCCGATCTGCACCTTGAAGATCTTATTGACCAAATACTGGTATGTTGCTCCTACGTTTTTTAGTCCAAAAGGCATGACCCTGTAACAATAAAGACCATGGTCAGTAATGAAGACAGTCTTCTCTTCGTCCTCGGGTGCCATCCGTATCTGGTTATAATCAAAAAAGGCATCCATGAAGGTAAGGAGCTCATGGCCCGAGGTCGCGTCCATCGGTTGATCGATCTTGGGTAGGGGGTAGTTGTCCTTCGGGCAGGCCTTGTTCAGCTTCTTGAAGTCAACGCACATCCTCCACTTGTTGTTCGCCTTTTTAACGAGAACCACGTTTGAGATCTAGGTCAGATAATTAACCTCCCGGATGAGTTCGACTTTGAGGAGCTTGTCTACTTCTTCGGTGATTGCTTTCTGCCTCTCCGGGGCGTGGTGGCGCATCTTTTCTTTTATCGGTCGGTGCCTTAGATCGATGGCCAGCCGATGTTCCATGATCTCAACGTCAATCCTCGACATGTCCGCTGGGATCCAAGCGAAGACGTCTACATTTTTCCTAAGAAAGACGACGAGCTGCTTCCGAACCTCATCTGCCAAGTTGGAGCCAATCTGCACTATGTGCCCCGAGTTTCCGTCATTTAAGGGCACGGAGACGAGATCCTCCATAGGCTCGCTCCGCTCCTCAGTGAGGTCGTCGCGGACATCCAGTCTGTCAACAAAATAAGGGTCGGACCATTCTCCCTTATGCAGGGCGATTGAGTAGCAGTGCCTCACCAAAGCCTGGTCTCCCCTGACCTCTCCGATCCCGTGACTCATCGAAAATTTCATCTTCAAATAATAGGTTGATACCACCGCCCGAAGTACATTTAGATCAGGTCGGCCGAGAATCGCATTATAGGCAGATGGAGTCCTCACGACTAAGAAATCGACCTACGCTTTCGCCAGTTTCGGGTGTTGCCCTATCGTCACAGCCAAAGTTATTATGCCTTCGACTGGTACGGCATTGCCAGTGAATCCTACCAACGGAGAATTCATAGGCCCCATGCGATCATCGAGTAAGAACATTTTTGAGAAGGCATCGTAAAACAATAGTCGGCCGAGCTTCCATTATCCATCAAAATGCGGCGTACATCGTAGTCAGCAATGTTCAAAGAAATTACAATCGCGTCATTGTGCGAAAATTGGATCCTCTGACCGTCCGCCTTGGTAAAGGTCATAGGTTTCACGATCCTCCGCCTCTTCATCGGTCCCTCGGATCCGCTGGCCTCTCCTTATTGAAGTTCCCTCGAGATAGTGTTGATGATGCCAAGAGGCGACCGATTTTCTTGCTGGTTTTTTCCACTTAACGGTAACGCTCTCAGCCGATCTTCCCGCTCTTTAGGTCGTTTCCGCAGGAATCGACCAAGTCTACCTCGCCTGACGAGCTCTTCGATATCGTCCTAGAGTTGGATGCACTCCTCAGTATCGTGATCGTGGTAACGATGGTAAAGATAGAACTTGTTGGGATTACGCTTGCTGGAATAGGAACGCATTCTCTCTGATCTCGAAAGTCGTTCTCTGATCTCCATCAGCACTTAGATTTTTGGGGCGTTAAGGGGGGGCGTAGTTGTGAAATCATCGTTGGGAAGAACTTCGGCGCTGGGGAGAACCTCGGCGTGCCCTTCCGTCGGGGCTTCCCTGCCTTCGAGCCCGAGGGGCAGTTCGGGCTTGCCTGCGATCAGGAGTCTGGGAACGTGGTCGAGCTTCATTCTGCTTTCCTTCTTCGACGGGCCTGCCTAGCCCACCGATTCACCGCTTGCCGCTGGCTTCATCGTCCTTGGCCTCGAAGGCCTCCTCTGTCCGGGCATAACTTTCAGCCTGAGCTAGCATGTCAACAAAATTCCTGGGATACTTCTTTTTCAGGAAGGACAGCAAGTCATTCTTCTGAAGGCCGCCCTTAAGGGCGGCCATGGCGACTGACTGGTCCAGATTTCAGACCTCTAATGCGGCAGTATTAAACTGGATGATATAAGCCTGGATGGGTTCCCCCTTCTTTTGCCTAATGGCCATTAAGAAATTCGAATCTCGACGCGGACGCCGACTACTGATGAAGTGGGCTACGAACTGTTGGCTCATCTGATCAAACGATAAGATGGTATTCGGCTTAAACGCCGAGTACCAATTCCTGGGAGCTCTCTTAAGGGTAGAGGGAAAAGCTCGGCACAAGATGGCGTTTAGCGTACCGTAGAGCAACATCGTTATCCGAAAGGCTTTCAGGTGGTTGATCAGATCGGTCGTCCCATCGTAACTCTCAAGCTGCGGGAGCTTGAAGTTTGGCAGGATCGGTTCCTGCATAATTTTCTATGAAAAGAAAGGGTCAGTATAAATGTCACTACCACGTGAGGAGGGAGTGTGACGAAGTTCCTCGATTCATCGGCTCATTTATAAGAGCCTTTGATCCAAGAGATCTTCACGGTCTTTGATCTCTAATGTTTTCTGGTAGAATGGGTGCGAAGCTTCCCCCTGGGTTGAGCCACGGTTCGAGCAGGGGCTCTCCCTCCTTTGCCTCCCCTTCCAGAGATCGGAGGTCGAGTAGCTCAGGTCGGTCGTTTCTGAACCGGACCACACGGCTCTGAAGAGTCCCACATCGGTTGAGCTGGTGCCGGGGCTTGCTGGTGCATGGCCTGCACCGCCTCCGTGAGGCCACGAACCTGCTGGATGAGCAAGTTGAACTGCTCCGCATCCACCGCAACCACAGATGGAACCTGGGCCGCCCGGGCTGGAGTGGAAGAGGACGGATCTGAATGGGATCGGATCGCAGAGGCCGCCGACCATCGGGTCGAAGCTCTCCTGGGGGGCATTTTCCCTTGAAAAAGAGTTCTAGAGGAAAAGAAGGAAGATCTCTGCAGCAGGGAGAGAGGGATCATCGCCGAGCACTTCTTTAAGAATAAGGAAACCTTGGAGGTAGAGGGCCCTCCTCAAAGGTTCAGGCCCTCCTTCTAGCGCCAATCTGTTGGGGCAGAAATTGGTCATCGCCGGACCCAGCTAAAGTGGAGGTGGACGAGATCGCCATCGGGGACCTGCAAAATAAAATCCCATCTGGAGTCGGTGGGGGGTGGCTCCGACAGGATCCTCCAACAATCAAGTTAGCTTTGGCCAACAGAAATGGAGTGCTCGGGAATGAGTTTCGCAAAGCTTAGAGAAGGGGAGAAGAGCTTAGAGCCTAGAGTTAGCGTATCTGGAGGATTCTTTTTATAGGCGGAGCTTGATGGAGACAGCTGCAGCTGTCTGATAGCGGATCGCTCGAGGTCCGACGGAGTCAGTCCCGGGAGAAGGCATCGTCTGTAGCACCGCCTGCAACGGATTGATGGTGACAGCCATCGCCGTCTGATAGTGGGTCACTGTCGTCTGCAGCGGACTGATGGTGACGGCTGCAGCCATCTGATACTGAGCCACTCGGAGCCGAATGGAGGGTTGAAGAGCTTTGACGTGTACCCATTTCGAAGGAGTTTGGACTCCCGAAGGAAATATGGCTGGAGAGGGTCGTCTGGAAGGAACAATAGCTGAAGGAGCTCGGAAGGAGTTCAGCTTCCGTAGGCGTCCATCTGAAGGAGAAATCCAGGAATCCGACTGAAGAAGGTGTCTGGGAGGAGTTCGGCTCTTGAAAAGGTCCGATCGAGGGGACGTCTGAAAGGAGTCCGACTGAAGTTCAGCTACTGAGGAGTTCGGCTGCTAAGAAGTTTGGCCGCTGAAGAGTTCGACTTTTGAGGAAGTCCGACCGAGGGGATGTCTGGGAGGAGTCCAACCAAAGTTCAGCTGCTGAGGAGTTCGGCCGAATGAACTCGACCTCTAAAGAATTCGGCTAAGATTCATCTGCTGAAGGCCTTTCGTGACTATCGGTTGCACTAGCCTGAGCATCAAACTGAACTTCGATAGAAGCGGAGTTTATCCCCAATAATAATCATAAAAAAAAAATGATGGTGAAAAATCTCACGAGGATCACCAAGATGATGATGGCGACATATCAGCCTCATCATTCACCAACTCTGAATATCAGATCAAACCAAGATATAAGATCAAGAACATCATACCAGCCTCATTATGAGCCAATTTCTTCTCAACCATCATCGAGCATGGAACTCAATAATCCTTAGTGTTCACAAGATCATGATTTTGAAACACATCTCAAAGCATGAATCGGAAAGGAATGCATTTGTCTAGCTTAAAACAGGAGTGAGATGCAGGAATACATTGGCAGCCTGCAAATATCACATAGCATTTTTTTTTTTTTTTTTTGAACAAATGTTCAAAAGATGACCTGAGAAAATGAAATGAAAAAAAGAAGAAGAAGAAGAGGGACCGAAAAGGATAAAAACAATTGCCGCATGTTCCCTCAAAAATCAGTTATACAACATTTGCACAACAGAAACAGCCGTAGCACCTGCATGGGCACCTTTGCCCCATAACCAGCTGTGCAGTAAAACCCTACAAACTTCTACAGTATTGGGGTATAGTTTTTGAATTATTCAAATTATCCACGCCTACAATTCTCGGGATCCAGGAGCTTCAGCACATTGTCTAGGCCTAAAATTCTCGGAATCCAGGAGCTTCAGCAACAGCCTCTCCAGCCTTCTCGAACCCATCGTTGGTCTTATGACACCAGGTTTTCCATAAACAGCACAAGGATCCTTGCCAAACCGAGAACTCCCCAAGCACCATCCACCTTGAGAGAATCTCCCACTCGATCTCCCCAGCAGCTCCCTGTCGATCCTGTCCAGAACAAGATCATCCTTGGTAAATGTTCGAGCAAAGGGTGCCCCACTATCAACCATCAGATCGAAGTTCTGCAATGTCAAATTACGGGGGTCTTGGTGAGGTGGATTGTCCCACATCATGAAACGCAAATCATGGTTGATGGTGGTGTTCTGAAAGTCTTTGGAATTGCAAATCACGGTATGGAAGTAGCCTTCTGTGGATGACAAGAAATTTGTGTAGTACATGAGCAATGTCCGGGGGAGATTATCCCAACCCCATATACAAAATTCAAGGAAAGGCCGAGCTAACACCACCCACGAAGAGCCTACATTAAGGAGAGAAAAGAACAGGTAGTCATTAAACAACAGCATCTCACAGATAAATGCAGCATAACACTGAACTATTAGAAGAAAGAGATCTGATACTTATTGTTAAACAGCAAAAGCAGACAACAGTCCATGTGGGTGTTGAATGCATTGATCAAACACTAAAAGTTTGGCCTCACGAAATTCATTTGAAACAAAAATTCCCCCAAGAAGGGCAGAACAAGAAAACACAGGAGCAGGACCATGAAACTGGTCGTCACCTAGCATAAAATGAACATAAACTAGCATCAATTATGAACATTGCCACAAGCCATGGATGGCAAAATGGCAATTAATAGATCCTCACCGCATGACCCTTATATCTAAAGACTAAAATCAGATATAACTATCTCAAAGGAAGTTCTCGGCAAGTTTGCTCACTCTCAACCATCCTTACCATCTCGAAGCTACAGAATGATATTTAAAAACTTGTAAGAATTTCTATGAAAGGGTGGCAAGTGGTTTTAAATCCCATGGAATAGGGATATCCCAGTTTCTCCATGGAATGGAACACCCCACTATCCTACCCCATACTAGCAGCCTCCCACTTGAGCATCCCAATCGGTACCTCCGTGTCTCTTCCCTTTTTTCCTTTCTTTCTCTTTCTTTTATTTTTTAATTTCTTTTTCTTCATTCTTTCATCGTTTCGCTCTTTCATTTTTCTTCTTCTTTCTCTCCCTTCTTACTTCTTTCATTCCTTTCTTCTTCTCCCTTCCTTTCTTTTATTTTTCTTCTTCCTTCTTTGTTTCCTTCCTTTCTTTTTCTTCTCCTTTCCTTTATTTCCTTTTCTTCTTCTTTCCTTTTCCTCTTCTTTCCTTTATTTTTTCCCTTTTCTTCTTCTTTCTTTCTTTCTTTGCTCTCTCTTCTTCTTTCCCTGCGTTGATGGATCTTGGAGTCCCAAAACCTATCCCAATCCTATTTTCTCACAAGAACGGGACAGATGGTTGGGACACACGTCCCATTGGAATTTAAAACACTGATAGGTGGCATGCTCTGATAATGTGATTTGAATTACATCCTTGATGATAGGACCTCCAAGCATCATCAAGTTCATAATGACAAAATAAGAGGCAAAAAAAGAAATTATAATGAAGAATTGGATAGGAGCAACAGAAGATACAGACTACACGGCCTATTTTAGGAGGTGACAAGGAAAAGAGGAACCATAAATCATGTTTTAGTGGTATCTGATAAAAAAAATTCAACTCATACCAGTCAGCATCCCTCAAAGTAAGGAAATTGATTGGCAATTAATATAATTATGGCCTCGCCACATCAGAAACTTTCACATTGATATCTCATAACCAAAATTTTATTTACCGTAGGTAGAAGAATTTATGAATCTTAGAATAACTTAGGTCATTCTACAATACAAGCCTAATAACTTCAGAATTTCCTCACCTAAAACACAAAATAAGAGTTTGCAGAAAAACATGACCACTATTTGAGTCATGAAAAGAGACATGCGAGTTCAACATTTCTGGTAAATGGCAAGTTCGTAACTAACAACTACAATGTTGAATGCACTCATTCACCAACTAATACTCTTCATGAATAATTTTCTCTGCCAAAAACTCCATAACTACAATGGAGAGAAGAAGTTCAGAAAAGCCAAAATGTTATGCTTTGATCATATTCATTGATTGACCCTGGTTAAAGAAATTTGGTACTTGAGTTTCAGCATTCAGCAAATCAATTTGGTGAAGTCATAACCAATATGCCCTTTGTAACAAAGTTGCTCACAATGATAAAAACTCAGCAACTGATATTTTGTCAAGGATATTTGCATTGCAACAACAAATACTTCCCAGATAAAGAAAAATGTTTTCACTCGCTCTCTGCTTTAGCCTATTTGAGATGGGTTATCATCAGAGACATCATTTAGGATAAGGAATGTGATATCATGGTGATAAATGCTCAAGAACAGATGCCACTTGGGACATGTCATGATTTTGGGCATCGCTAAGCTGGTGAAGACATGTTAACCAACCTGAGGCATGGTTGATGACCAGGATTGTGAGAACCTTCTTAAGAAAGCAAGGTGCTGATGATAAGGGTATTTTCCCTCTAAATTGAAATAGCACCTGTAGTCTCCCTGGAGGATCTGGAAGATGACTGGGATTGATTTAGCATAATTTGGCTGCAACCAAAGCCATCAACTTCTGAATCTGGATACATACAATTTCCTAAAACAACATAAATATGATACACAAATTCACTTGTATCAGAGACCTGACTCGAGTTTCAGATCTGTTCAGTTGTGCGCGAGACTGGGAGACTTAATTGATCTGCTTTCAAGCACAAAACAGTTTCTTTGTTAATTTCTCCTTTCAGGGTGATCCATCTTATTTTGTCTTTGCCCATGATATCAGATTAGTATGACAAGTGGTTTTTTATTGTTGAATCAAATTTTATCATCAATTAGACAAATTCTACAGACACTGAATTACAGGCAGGAGCTTCATGCAAATTGATAGAGCTCAGCATTAACGGCAAGCAAAAGAACTAATGCAGAAGGCTAGTCTGAGAGATCATTGCAGACATTTTATTTCCTATAGTCCAGAAGTTGATAGTAAGCAAGCTAAAACAAGAAGTAGGGTAGGATCCCAGTAAAGAAACAGAAGAGCGACATAGAAAGAGCAAAGTGATTATATCACATCAATATGGATGAAGATCATTAATGATCAAACTCCTTGAAGTGAGCAAAAAATAAAACTAAAGACCAAAAGCCATTTAAGTTTTAAAGGGATGGAATGATTTTAGTTTCTTTTAGGAAATCCATGTCACCATATTGAAAAGGATCTATTTCACTATATCTACTAAACCAATAGACAGTCCATAGGTGGATGACCATAAAGCTGAAGTGTCACATGGCTTACATATTTGCATATGTGAATAGATGTTTTAAACTTACCTACAAATATAGAGTTGGACCCATGAAAATATTGCCTGAAACTAGAATTTCACCTAGAATTATTCCAACAATTCAAAAAATATGGTAAAACAACCATTAAACTATATAATAAATCATACTACATGAACTTCTACCTAATTAACTGCTATGTTGAAAAGTCTTTTGCTAGAAAGCTTGTCATGTATAAATAAATCCTTGTCTCCTGCCAGCACCATGACTGCTTTACAGCACATTCCCTGACTTGCAGACATTGTGCCTGGCCTGCAACATTTATTTCACCTATTTCTTTCCAGTTTGGACCCTTTTCTAGTGAGATTAACTTTTCTATGCTGCTATACACCCATAAACTGTAATCAAATCATCAGAAATATATAAAAGGAACTCATGACTAAAAAAGTAGTAAAAAAACTAAAATATCTAGGCAGTACCTACAAATAGTTTGAAAGATGCAGGCATGCTTCTTTTCTCTTTAGCCCAAAATACATTAGTTTTATTTGGTACATACAATCCTGGATCTACAATAATGGGCCTGGCCCTCTGATACCTGCATTTACCAAAAAGGATGGTTGAGAAATCCTTTACAAAGTGAAAGCTAAAAGAACCCAAGAATCATGGAATCACGAATCTTGGAATCTTATGGACAAATAGACTATACTCACTCTTTCCAACCAATATTACTCGTGTGCTCAATGAAGTTGAGATCTCTCGGAAGGTATGAAAACATATGAAGAATATCTGCAGTGGACAAGGAAATAAAAGAGAGCAAATCTTAGCAAAGAATTATCTTTTCTTGCTTTCATTTCATCAAAGTATGGACTGATTCAAGAAGTCCACACAACCTAAACCAAAAAAAAAAAAATAGAAAACACAACGGAAGCACCTAAAAATAGAAAAGGAACAGAAAAAAAGCAAAGACAAAAGATACCATCTTGCGGCATAAGAGGATAATCGGCGGTGCTGAGATTAATGAACCAGCTCCACTCCTCGAACTCCCTCAATAGGATCGCGACCGCATGGAGGGTGCACGCGATCATCGTCGGCCCCTTGTACGACACCGCGTCGGCGTTATCCACCACCCGGACGTTCCTGAACTCGGCAAACGCCGGCTCTGATCGGGCGTACGCCACCAGATCCGCCCGCTCCTCCGGCGGGGTGGCGAGGTCAAGGTGGAGGAGATAGAAGTTCCAGGGGTGGTACAGAGCCTGTAAAGCCCTTCGAAGCCGCAGGCCGTCACCCCGGGAGCCGGAGATCATGTAGGCGAGCCTCGGCGGCCTTGGGGGGCGGCGGCCACCGGCGGTGGGATCGAGATCGGAGGGGATGCGGGCCTTGCCGGGGGCGAGGGTGGCGAACAGGAGGGAAAGGGTGAGGAGAGAGATTCCGAGGAGGAGCGCGAGCCATTTCCATTCCAGAGGGAAGCCTTCGACGAGGCGATGAGATTTCCTCATCTCCTCCGGGACTCAAAGCCGGGGTTACCGCTAGGGTTCCGACATCTGACACCGACGACCGTATCGGTGCCGGTATTGGGAGTAAATTTCAAAAATAAATGGAAATCGGCGTCGTGCTTTAATATTCTTTATTGTTTAATAGTTTAAAAAAGCTATAAACTGTCACACTCTGCCACGTGTCTTCTGTCCATTGGGCGAAAGGTTGTCTCCGGTGGGGTTGAGAACGCCAACCAGAGCGAGTAGGTGAGAGTAGGTCTGTGCTCTCTTTATCCTTATCGCATAGAAGGTTATATGCGACAATCGCATCTGTGGCTCCGGATAGTTATCAAGCGATCTTCTCCGATCATATGAAACGTCACAAAAGAGGAAAAGTGACGCTAGAGCGCAACGCTGATATAGAAAATAGATTAACTAACTATCGCATGTAAAACTTTTATGCTTGACTTCTGATGGTTAATTATCCCATATTGTCCTAGCCATCTCGGGTGCTCGTACATGGTCCCTTGAACCAGCCGTTGATCCACTGACGATCACAGTGTTCTACCATTAAATGGACGGTGACGCGCATGCTCATCAATGGATGTGAGCGAGCTGCCTTAAGGTAGCCCGCGAGTCAGTATACGTCAAAATTCATGTTGGATATTTTATTTATTTATATTTTTAATTTGGGTCGTTTTCCTTCGGTTCCTCTCATGGCGATGGAGTGAGAGAGGAGCATTTAGAACTCGTAAACCTTGGTGGTTGATCTGCTCAACTAAACCTATCAATGCGAAAGGCTACCCATCCACTCCATTGGAGCTTCTCCTCCGACTCGCATCTATAAAAACCCTAGATCTCCGAGCCCTTGTTCTGCTCGAGAAGAAATCATATCTAGCCGGACTCGATGGCGGGTTTTCTCTCAATCTTGAAGCGAATCTATCTCTCCATCTACAACTGGACCGTGTTCGCCGGATGGTGATTTCCTTCTCTCTCTTTGGGATTTCTGGCTCTCGGATTGGTATATAAGTTGCCTCGCGGAATCTGTATCTTTGATATGCCGTTTGATCTGTGCCAGGGTTCAGGTTTTGTACTTTGCTCTGAAGGCTTTGAAGGAATCCGGGCACACGGTGGTGTATGATGCGGTCGAAAGGCCTCTACAGCTTGCTCAGACTGCCGCAGTCATGGAGGTAACGAAATCTGGGACCTTTGTTTTCAAAAAATCTTTTTATAAATTTTGACAGTTTCTGTTAATTTATTCTCTTTTAATTCTTTGTTTGCAGATTCTTCATGGCCTTGTAGGTGAGGAAAAGAGTCCCCTTTTTCCCTTTTTCTTTGATTTCATTTTTTTCTTAAAAAGAGTAGGAGATGTAGCTTCTTTGGAAGTGCAACAGGGGGATAAGTCTTTTAATCCTGTTTCTCTTGATGAATTTTCTTTAATAGGACTAGTAAGGTCTCCAGTGACGGCAACTTTGCCTCAGATTGGTTCAAGATTGTTTGTAACTTGGGGCGTCTTATGGAGTTTCCCCGAGGTATAGATATGGTGTTCTCAGAGCTTTTCATTGTAATTTAAACCAAAAGTTTACCTTTTTTTCTTCTTTCCGTTGTTTTGATTAACTCAAGCATTGGCTTGCAGACTAGAACACATCTACTAGTTAGCTCCTTGGTGATCAGCTGGTCCATTACAGAGGTAAGAAATACGAATAAATTAAGTCAGTTTATGAGGAATTACTGCATGAATTTGGTTTTGAAAAATGTTGTAAAACTTTCCTTTTTCATTCATAAACATCATGACCATGTTGGATGAAAGACAATAGCTTTGGATAACTACGACAGCCCACATAGCAACCCATTGGCTGAAGAGAACACTGCAGTTTTTTTATGTATCTTGATGCACTGTTCACTGATAGCGTATTGACCTGTCTGGCTTGTACTCGTTTATTAGCTGAAATAGTTTATGGGTAATTAACTTGTCTGGAACTAGGACTAAGTTTGGGAGGACAAGTACAAAGAAGATGGCACATAGATAAATAGAAAATGCTACCTAGTGATGAAAAATTTCAAATGAAATCATACCATGAAAGATGGAATCCATAATATCAAGTTATGCATTGGAAGCAAACTGTCTGACTTTTATCAAAATGCCAATTTTTCATGACTAAATTATGTACCATCTTTAAGTGAGTACGCTAAAGAACGGTAGAGTTGCCATGTTTTAGAGTAAGATGGCATCAACACTTAGGGAGTATGAGATTCTGATGGCTTCTGTTTATTTTTTAAATTCCAGCTATTCTTTTAATTATCCTTTTTTTTTTTAAAAAAAAGATGCCTGGGTTTCCAACATCCTGAATTGTTTAACAAGACAGTCCTGAAATGAATTTAAATATTTATAGTTATTTTCATATTTAGAAAAACATGAATTTAAATATTTATTGTTATTTTCATATTTAGAAAAATGTTCATGCTCTTGTATGGTTAGCGTGCGAGGAGTTGCTTCTTTGCTGTATTCTCATCTGTAATTACATTGTTTGAAACCAAATCTAGATTTCCAAATGTTAATTTACCCCTTCAAAGGTTTCATGAAGCATCAATGTGCTTTGGGCATTGAAAGCGGTTGGCCCCTTAGCCTTTGAGGTCATGTAATTAGATTATCTGATTAAATTTAGGCATGAAGTCACAATCTTGTATATTTTCCCTTTTGCAGATTATTAGGTACTCTTTCTTTGGTATGAAAGAGGCACTTGGCTTCACACCTTCCTGGCTCTTGTGGCTTAGGTAAGATTTGTTCCAGTCAGCAAGCAGTGGGCTTCCTGCTAGACGTTTTCCATTCATGTGGATTTCTTGTGTGCAGGTACAGCACCTTTCTGATACTGTATCCAACAGGCATCACCAGTGAGGTTGGCTTAATATATACTGCCCTGCCCTACATCAAGGTGCTCAGCTCATGATAGGATACTATCCTCCTACAACAAAACACTTTTTACCCGTTATGAATGTGAACTTTCTGGGTTTTCTGTGCGATGGCTAATTGATGTTTTGTTTGTGGTCATGGCAGGCATCTGAGAAGTACTGCATTAGGATGCCCAATAAATGGAATTTCTCCTTTGATTACTTCTATGCATCCATTATTGCGCTTGGAATCTATGTCCCAGGCATGTTTTCTACATTTTTCCCTTCTTTCTTTCTTCTTTTCTTTTTTTCTTTTCTTTTCCCTTTTTTCCTATCATATTTGGGTATTCTTGAGGAACCTGGTAGGGCATTGGTAGATCTGACTTTGTTCTTTTGATGGAATGAATCGCTGCTGCAGGTAGCCCTCACATGTACCGTTATATGCTTGGGCAGCGGAAGAAGGCTCTCTCCAAGTCTAAGACGGCATAGGCCTGATCAACAAGGACCTATGATATATTTGTATGTTGAGTGATGTTAAGTCATTGCTGTTATGAAATTTTTGGCCAGCAAAGCTTATTATCTGTAGAAGTTTAGAAGCTACTAAATGTTGGGGTTCAAATGAAAGAATGTTTTATTTCTTTGTGCTTTTATCTGGTCTGATCATCTCGCCGTTTTGAACATTTTGGTCTCCTGTTGTTGCCAACAATTGTTTGCTTTGGGCAATTTTGAATGTCCTGAATTTTACTCGACATTCCAGGTTCAACCAGCGCTTGAATTATATTCCACTCTACATCGTATCCTATACTTAAAATGGATGCTCCTGGGCATCCAGCGTCGCAACGGCGTTTGGTATTTGACATTACGTAGTCTTTTAGATGGTGTTTGGTTTGCAATCAAAATTGAAATAGATTATTTGATTCGTGACTCGAATCGAAATAAAAATTTAAATTCTTTTGAATTCTTTAGAGATTGAAATTTAGGTAGATTGGGTTATTTTTATTTTATTTTGAAATTAAAATTAGAATAGAATTTTTTTCAATCAAATGATGGGAAAGGAAGTTATTCATTTTCATTCTTATTTGAAAATAATCCTTCAATCCTTGTTTTCTTTCATGATGTTTGAATGCAGCTCAGTCATAACATGCAAGGATCCAAGTGTCTAATCATCCTCACGTTCAACTGCAGCACAAACATATGGTCTGGAACGGGTATCCTCAAATCGTTGCAGGTTATGCTGGAGAGGTTCCACTTCACAAACCTCGTGAAAGTCCAACAGACCGAAAACGGACGCTCATTGTTTCTCGTGGATCCTGGTTGTATCGTTTACACAAAAGAAGGATACATGTTCCTTCGCACCTGTTGACCGTCGCATCATGCCCATTTCCCTCAGAGATCTGCGAAGCGGGAGGCGGATGGAGTTCGCTGAATCAGATGCAGGAAAAATTTAAACATACCAAAATGCGGATGATCCAAATTTCGACGGGCGCGAGCACGAAGGATACAACCGGGGCTCGCTGGACTCGCTTCTCGTGATGAATACATGCATTGAAACTTAGACCAATTTTCTCGAAGCACCTTCAGTAGCTCATGATCATCAACGTCGTAACAAGTTGAACAAAGTAAATTAGGTTATACCAGGATAATGCATACGTTAGTGCAATTTTACACAAAAACGTGTCAAGATGAGCTTTGGGAGCTCAAACTAGCATTCTTGACTCTCACAAAACAATTTGTTCGATTTGTATCCATGATAACGGGATATCACCGCATGGCTTGGCGCCTACGTGACCAACCTCACCAAAATGTCCAGCAAACAGCATATACATCAAAAGCCCTTAAAAATGGAAGGCAAAATTCTTAATTTCGCTGCATGCATTGACTCATGGTACTTATAATGAATAAAAACTGAGCTTCAAATGTCCACCTAAAAGAAAGGGACAATGGAATCTCTCATGGCTGGTGAATAGAAAACAAAAACAGAAAGAAACCTTCATTCAGTCTGTAATCATCCTCTCACTCAATCATCCAGGTTGAGTAGAAAATCTAAGCATCTTCACAAGCAGCACTAGCAGCGCTCAGATCCACTGTCAAATCAAGCTCCTGTGCCATGGAAGAAAGGAACAGATTATTACCATAAAACACTGCAATAAGTTCATATTCTTTTTGGTGCTCTTAGGTACTAAGCCAATGAAGATGGAGAAAGGTAGGTTTTCGATTACTATTATTACGTGGACTATTATTTTAGGAAATTTTGATAGAGATGACAGTGGCTATTTTAAATTCCAGATTCACAGGATTAGCAGTCATAATTGGGCACCGCACATAACTTGTCACAAGGATTATCTCAAAGTAGATTTGCACACATGTAGGACATGAAAAAACCATTCCCTAGAAACAAAGCACCATATCAGTTTCCAATTCAGTAATATTAGTCCCGTAGCTACCTAGTTCCTAAACTTAATCTTTCTGTAGCTGTCAAAAGTAAACTGCTGTGGGAACTCCATGCATTTTTCTTTTTTTAGGGTTGGGGAGGTTGGGGGTGCGAGTCATTCATCTGAATAAAACTCAACTAATGTTCAAGAGCTTTAGCTCATACATATGACAGGTAAAATATATATTTCTAAAAAAAGGTAAAAGATATTATTATAGCAGTATGTATTTACTTTTCTTAATAATGTTATCCAAAATAATGAAAATATTACCTTCCCAGTTATCCTACTGTACATGGAGAGGACATCTTGGACTGTTGACTCAAAGTGTGTCGTTGCATCATAACTCTGCAAAAAAAGTTATCATCAATCAGAATTACCAGCTTAGGTCCATTACAAAAGTCAGAAAGTGTTCACTAGATATCCTGGTCAATCAAAAATTAAGTAGCTGCAACCGTAATCAAACAAATGATGAGATTCACTCATACATACCGTAGATATGAAGCAATTGTCATCATCATGCTTGTTGACAGGTTCGTATCTGTCATAAATATCTAAAAAGGTCTCGTCCACAGGTCCAAGCAAATCAATCCCAGGCTTCAGTTCTACCTCAGGTTGGTCAGTTTCGGCTTCAGTTGAAACAAAAGCAATATATTTCCCTTTTGGAGCTACATTGTGAGTGTAAGAGCAACAAAAGACATACCTGAAATTAGTAGATACAATCCTGACGTCAGCATTAAGAGACTTCAAGTGTGATTTGTTAGTAGATCAAAAAATGTATTGAATCCATAAAACCAATCAAAGTTTGCTTCTTCATTCTTCCCCTTTCTTAATTAAGCAGACAAGTACTTATAATTATACAAAATATATGCATATTTACAATAAAATAAAACCTAAAGCTTAACAACACAAAGACAATAGCTACCTGTTGAGCTTTGAAAACACGATATATTTAACTGAAACTTATTGTCATCCTTTGTAAAAGAACGCAACAATGTTACTACATGAATATTTTAGACAGGTGACTTCTTTCTAGCTATTTAATGGTTACAAAAACCTATTTCACTAAGACAAAAACAACGAAGAAATCTTTCCGCAAAAATGCAGAGAAAATAGAAAACCATCTAGTATCGATGTCTAGCACTTTCTTTGTTTCCTTATTGAGAAAAAAATGACTCTTTCTATAACTATTAAAAAGACTCATTACCACAAGATCGTTAGTTAACTGATGGAAAAAATTAAAGCACAAATTTTATTAAATACACAACCATAATTTGAGCCTTTACTTATGTGTCTTCACATAACAATGCATGCAAATGTAGAAAATAAAAGCAGTCAAACCTACATGTCTGATTTACGCCCTAGCTGTTTCTGTGGCAGGATAATCTGCACTGAGTGTGAATTATTGGTATTTGGAATGGGATGACTCATTATACATATGGCACGTGCTACTCTTCCAACCTTCTTAACCTGTTAAAATTGTCAGATATACATCCTATGCAATTAGAAATGAGTGCCAGAATTTCATGCAGTTCTTTTATAGAGACGTATTTACCTTATCAGGCAAGTATGAAGGATCACAAACTACTTTCTTGCATTTAGCAGTCTCGCTCTCAGATGTCACACCATAAGCTTTTCCATTTGCATCAAACTCCACCTATCATGCAAAATAAAACATACCAATAGGTGTACCTAATTTCTGTTCAGAATCTGGGATGAATTCTTGTTCTTCAGGTTTATAAAAATATGTTAACAAATTTGAGGTCTCTTGGTCCTTTAAGAATCAAATGATGCTACATATTAAAGGCATGTATAAAAATGAACTAACTTAAACACAATGTAGATCAAATTTCATCACCTTGCATTCAGGTTTGTTGAGCATGTAGGTTCCACCATAAACAGCACTAAGACGAGCAAAACCCTATGAACAAAGGCCTGTGGAATCTCAACCTATTGGGAAGTATCATCAAAAAAGCCATGGTGATAGATAAAAACATACCTGGGGAAGCTCTCCCAATCCATATAGTGGATAAATATAAGGAGATCCTCCTTCAAAGCGTGCCAATGACTCAGCATAAAGCTATTCAAAATAAATGTAACCATCATGAGGGCTTATACAATTACGCTAGTATAGAAGAAGATGCTGAATCTCCATATTCCTGAAAAAGATGTCTCAAGAAGCCTCCAACAACTATGACCACAAAACCAGGTTCAAAACTACTCTTCTTGTGGACGTTTGCAGTAACGGACATACACATAGTTTCAGAACAAAATAATTCCGTTTCAGATCAGTACATTTTTGGTTTCATTCAAAATGATGGAACTCCTGAAAACTCCTAGAAAAGCATAAGATTAAAAAATAATAATAATAATTACAAAAGCCAAAATGACAGCATTAAAAGATGTTTGATAACTTTTTGTAGTGCAGGTGTACTCTATTTACATATTGAGTGCAGAAGACGACAGCAAAATATGCTTTCAAGAAGGGGCAGGTACAAAAATAAAAATTGCAGTGATGAACATGCAGAGATCAGTATGCACTAAAAAGAGGGAGGACGAGTGAAGAATGAGAATATAAGACCAAGAACAGTGATTACACCACTTCAAGACTAAGTGGTGGAGAATTCATTAAGATGGTACAAGCATATGCAACAAAAGTAATGAGGAGGATGTGGTAAGGAGAAAGACTTGGATCTGAGTAGAAAGATATGAAAAAAAGTGAAAGACCTGAGGAAAGGAATTTGGAAATGCTTGTCATTGCAGGGAGTTTTATGAGAACAATAAAAAAAGGGAAGAATTTATAAAACCAATCCTGAATAACTGGGACGATTTTGATGATTAGTGTTACGGTAAAACATAATGATAAGTTCATGCTTGTAGTGCAAGGAAGTCAAATGCACTATAATGTTATTTAAAAAAAAAAAAAAAACATTTTGTAATCATATAAACAATGCACAACATCAATACTCTAAAATCTCAATGCTAAAACCAAATATAGTCAAGAGCATTGAAAACACTGCTTTACCTTCATTCTCTTCACAGTATCTATCGCAGGATCATCAAGGTAGCTGTCATCCCTATGAAGCGCCAATGCATGCCCAATAAAATCAACCGTGTTGTCCTCTAACCCATATTTTCTATATCAAAGAAACAAAGATGTCAAAAAGATATTGATTCATATTTTGAATGGTGAAAAAAGGCATTATTTATTTATTTGTTTGTTTGTTTGTTTGTTTATAGAGGATAATATGCTCAAGTTCTTGGGATTCCTGTAATAAATTTGAGAAGTCTTAAGTTCCAAAAGGTGACAGAAGTGTACTCCTTAAAATCTATATCTGCACCAGCCTATGCTTATCAGAACAACATCATAAATCCAGTTCTGTTATTTCAGCACCATAACAGATGAGGCCAACTTTAAGATACCTAAATATCTTCCTTCGACCATAAACAATAAAAAAATTATAAAGATAGGAATCTTCTTTATTCCTTCTCTGTATGTCACCTCCACAGCCTTCATGATTCACATCTTTTAATCATCATATAGAATACCATTCTGTCATCAAGTCATTGACAAAATATATACATGAGTAACTAGCAAAGCAAAAGCATATAAAGAGAAGCGCAAACATCAAATACATGCTTGAAGGCATGCATGCACACATATATAGAAACAATAAGGCCAAACATGCATAAGTTTTCCAACAATTACAAAGAGTGTTCCTTGAATGGAACAAGCTATATCATAAACTCACACAAAGGGCACCAAAGGGTTGGGCACTTCCATAGGCAGTTTTACTCAGAGAGTTGAAATGGGTAACAAGTGTCTAGAAGAATATTGGATGGAATCTTTGAAATACCTAACACAGGGACACATCTGAATCTTGTAGATGCATGCATAAATATGAATATGTACATAACAAATAATCAATTAGACTATTTTCATGATTCTCGTAAACAAGGTTTGTTGTCTTGGTATTGGACCCCGTACCGGTGCAATTCTACTATAGTGTCGGTATGCGGTATGATACGGTATATCTGTGTTGGTACAGAGCAGTTCAACATACCGGTACAGTACCGATATGGTACAGAATGCCCCCATACCGCCCCATATCAGGCAGTACGGCAAACCATGCTCATAAATATAATATCTAATAAATGTAAAGTTAAAATAGAGAAACTTTTTATGTAGAAACACCAAGAGTAGACAAGTAATGGTGATGACATCTTTGTTTCATGATATAGTGTTAACGAGTGTCATGATGTAACCTAGGTGTCTTGTGTCGGACACAACAACAACCACTAAATTTGGATTATCCAAGCACTATCCATGAATATTGGAATTTCATTTTAACTCAACAAGGGATGTAGTCTATTATTCATAAAGTTGTCTAATTTTGTTAATTGGATACACATGCTTAGACACCTAGACCTTGTTTCCCATTATCAATGGATTCTTCTACTGCATTGGAGGCAAATACATGACACTTGGTATCGCCTCACTCGTTTAGGAATCTCCATGCCCTGCAATTTTTTCTCCTTCATGATTACCATGTTATATGCTAGTTACATGCTTATATCACCGAAGTCAGACTTTCGAAATGAACTTTTCTACTATTTTATGCTCTGCAAACTAAAGACCTTATATCAATAACCAGGTATCATTCAGGTTGATGTCCAGATAACATAATATCTACATGCATGGTAGCAAGCTAAGAAAAATATCTATACACACGCACACATGCGTGCACGCATGCACGCACATCAGAACTAAATACATATGAAATTAGATAGCTGATTTAGATGAGTTTGTTATCAGTCAAATAAACACAAGAAAAATAGGGGAACAAAAAAAAACAAGACTCATACACAAAAAGCTCTTTGGTTGTAACTTTGTTGAGATCCAGGCCTTCATGAGATTTTGGATCATTCTCCTCATAATCTTGCACATAAATGAAGAGCTTTCGGGCACGACGCTTTTCAAAAAGTCCCATCAAGGTGGATTTTAATGCTTCAACATCAGTGGCTGGCACTTTGTAGATCTGGTAGTGCAGTGACATGTGTGAAATTTCCAAATGAAACATGACTTTACCAAGTAAAATGACTAAATTTAGTGCAAAATTAGAAATTATCATAAAGGGTTATACCTTCCCTTTGTTGTATACAAAGCCACCATCAACAGCCTTGAAATTTAAATATTTTGTGACACCGGTGTGAATAAGAACACGGACCAGAGCACCATTGGCCATCATGAACTGCCAAATAACAATTCTAATGATGTCTCTGATAACCATTTGCCAAATTAAGATAAGCTAAAAACACAAGACTTCAGAAAAAAGATTTATTGTGCCTGGACTTTTAAAACTCGTCAATCAAATAAACAAATGAAATATTCAATTAATTGATAACTTAAATGGACCAAAGAAAGGGGATAAGAAAACAGATCAGAGCACATAGGCCATCATGCAATGATGTCTTTGAGAAACATTTTCCCAAAGTAAGATAAAAAGGACCAGTTTTAAAAAAGAACCTTTATATCTCAAATTTGAATATTAGAACAAAATAGAACAATGAAATATGCAAAAAATTGATAGGCTAATTAGGAACAGGAAGCAATCAAAAAATTGATAACTTAAAGCAGAAGCCTTCCATTTTATCCTAACTGGGATATTGCTTCAATAATTGAAATTCTGCAATAAAACAATGAATAAAAAAATGATTTTAGTAATGCCAGTTGCATATTAGAAAGGATGAAATTGATTGTCTGAAGAGCAGGAGGAAGAAGGTCATATTAAATTGATTCTGACAATTTCTACTACAGGAATCAGTAAATAATGCACACTATCTAAATAATGTACTCTATCACCTAGTCTAGCATATTATTCATTTGATTTCTTTTAATTTTAAATAATGTAAAAGAACATTTCCTGATTCAGCAAAGAAGAAGCCAACCAGTACAGACCAGGTTGCCATACCCTAGAAGAAATAGAATGCCAAGTCTACCGATGTACAAGCCAAAAAGAGACAAAAAATAAATAAAAGATTATCAACATAGTCCTTTGGACAGCACATAAATACTCAAAAACTACTCATCAAGTGGAGATATGAAACCTAATATAATTTTCTGTTAAACAAACATTCAAGGCTAACAAAGGCCAGAAGGCAGACCTGAATGTCAAAAACATAAAGGTGAAAAAAAGGCCAAGAAACAAGTATAGATGCGCCAACACTAAAGAGTAGAAAAGACACTTTATTAGTTAAAGAGGCCATCAAAAGATATACCAAGATATAACCTTGACAAAAGCATCATTGAATCAATCACCAAGAAAGCATGATAAATTATTGCCTCAGCTAAAGAAATTTACTTTTTTGAAGAATTGTTTATGGTCTTTATCCAACACCAGGCCCCCAAAATAACACATAACCAAAAGAATAAGGCTTCGATGAAGAACAGAAGCAAGGAGATTTTTTCTCTCACAACCCACATTCCAGTCACAGATGTCCCTAGCCAAAGCAATGAGCTGGAATATCACTCCCTTCTACAATTGATACTACAAACTTAGTTTGCTATGGCCCTATTTGGCTAAGCTTTTAGAGCATCAGAAAGCATTTTTTGGCCATCCAAAAGCACTTTTAGATGATACAGTAATATTTGGTAAAAAATCGAGAAGCTGTTTTGGCTTTGCTAAAAAGCTGAAAATATATACTTGGGAAAAGCTCCATTTTGAAGCTTTCCCCAAAAGTATTTTCTAGCTAATGTCGGAAAACTATTTTGATTTAAATCAAAATATTTTAATGGCTGAAATATCCGCTAATAAATCTTATAATTACATCTTATATCATATCATATAATATTATTATACTATAAATATAATATAATATAATAACAAATTAATATTATGATATATCATGAACATATAACATAATCTATTATATTATTATTATATTATAAAAATATAATTTGATAGAACAATATTTAATAATAATATGATGTTATTATATTATAATAATATAATATAATCTGTTATATTATAATTTATTATTAGATTAGATTATAATCCATTATATTATATTACATTATATATCACATCATAACTATAATAATATTATAGTATAGTATAATATTATAATATATTGCAATATTATATTACATTATATGATAATAATATTATACAATAAAATAGTATTTGAAATAATATTTATGTTATAAACATAGAATATAATTTATTATAATATTATTATATTATAATCTATTATTAGATTTGATTATAACCAATATATTATATTACATTATAAATTATATTATAGTTATAATAATATTATATTATATTACAATATTATATTACATTATATGATAATAATATTATATAATATAAAAATATTTTAATACATAATAATATATAATATTATATTGTATTAGTCTTCACTATACAATACTATGCAATATCTTTTATTGTCATTTTATCGTACCAAAAGCATTTTTTTTAAATTTTAGTTACTAAACTTATGCTAAAGTTCCAAAACACTTTATAAATGTGATTACCAAACAGCAAATTACTTTTTATAAAAACTCTACTTCCAAAAGCCCTACTTGTTAAACAGCAATCCCAAACAAAGCCTATGTACTCTCTCAATTTTCCTTTTTCTAATGCTTTAGGCCACACAAGTTGGTCAAAATGTTCTAGTCAATTCCCCTATCCAAATCATGAATAAAAACCTCAACTTTAGAAAGTTGGGAAATCAACAGATAAGATAATTAGCATTTAGTAGCCATAGACCAAGATCAATGGCATTTTCTGTGCAATGCCAGAACATAAATTGAATCTAGGGTTCCACCTGCATTCAGATTTCTAAACATGGAGAGCCAAGCATCCTTATCTAGCATGAAAAACCTTGAAAATTAATGTAGACTTAATAATTGCTTCTTTAGAATGCTAATATTTCCCTTTTCCCAAGATTTATCACTTGCCTAAACAGAAATCAACATCATGAATAATGCAAATATTTGGAAGTATGCAGATAGCATCTATAGAGCTATGACTGAAACACAAACCATAACTGACTTTTGAATAAAAACAATAAAACCACAGCAAACCTTGGGGACCATGTCCACATTGTACTCTTTGCTTGAACCCAAATTTTCTGGAGGCTTGTCATTGCCCTTTAGTCGCTTCCACAGCTATCAAGCATGAGAAAACATGAGAAGAAATGCATCAATATTATTCAGTTTACAGAAAAGAAAAAGGTAAAAACAAATATTTGAAAATTGAAAAAGGAAAAAGAAGAAAAGCAAAGCCATGAAAAAGATTGGTAGTAGGAAGACCTGAACGAGATTTAGGGATGTAGACTCCCCACCATAATAATCATTCCTGTCCATATGAAGGACCTGGATAAACATTTAAAAGCATCTTAGTTTCAATGATGTAAACTCATGTCTATACCTCATAAAATTTCCCAATATATAAAATATCCACCAAGGGCTCAACTCTGGATGTACAATAAATCAAGAAGTATTTGCATGTCTTCCAAACTATCATTACTCTTATTCAATGCATTAAAACAGGAGAGGAAATCCCTATTTTATATTTCCGCAGATATTAAACATCTAAATATCTTCGAGCTTAAATCAAATAATGACAATCAGTTACAAATTCTACAAAAGATCTAATCTTTAATAAATTACAGAAACGATAGTTAAATGGCTAACATAAATACTTCAACACTACAATCATATATATATATCTATATGCATACATGTGCGCGCGTGCGCGCGTATCAACACGTTAGCATTCAAACTATACAATTTATAAAACTGAACAAATGATGTCTTATTTGCATTTTTCACTAACAAAATAACTGAAGCTCTAAGATCCACAAGAGAGAATAGAGGAATGAGCGCAAACTTCACACTTGATAGGTGGAGATGTCAATGCCAGACTGTGCAAGGCTAGCTATACCGCTATGGTTTAAATCTGCTGGACAAACCTTGGTTATGGGACTTCATTCTCTGAAGTGCAACCAATAGCTTTATCGCATTGTTAAACAGATCCAGTTTTTCTGTCTTCTCATGATTTTAAAGAGAAGTTCTGTATAAAAAGGGGGAAGGAAAGAACATAGGAGTGGTGTGCCAAAATTTATTAGAGTATTTAAATCTACAACTTCATCGACATTTCTTATTTATTGATAGAACAAATTGTACTGCACAAAATGTTGGTTGCGGTGGAGAAGAAATTCTTCACAAGTCTGTTCTTTGGAATGAAAGATCAATTTTCTCTCTTTTGGTGTGAAAAATTGGGATTACAAAAAGAAAAAGAATAAAAAAGAATGTGAGGTTTTCCGCAGGATCCTATTTCGAAAAGGATAAATAAGGTCAAACGTTTTTTCACGGTATTACCAACCAGCAACGCACCAGAGCCAAAACTTGATGATACTCTTACATAGCTCATTGACAACACTATAAATCAAAAGAAGCATGAAAAAAATGCATCCTCTTTAACCTAATTATGCTTTGATAGACATACTAACCACCATGGGATCACAAAAAGGAAGCAGAGAAAATAGAACTCATGGAAGAACAAAAGGCAATCACGAGAACTGCAAAATCTTCTTTTGAAAAAAAAAAAAAACAAAAAACTTTTCATCAGTACCCAAATTCTATCACTCCATTCATTTGAAATAAAGGAAGGCAAGTTTATAAGCAAAAAAATTCTGAGTTCAAAAACCTAGCTTTCTTGAATTAGAAACAAACGAGGAGAGCAAAACCTTGAGACCGTCTACGGAAAGAAGACCGCTGAGGATGCATTCTTTGAGGCCCGTCCCAAGAACGATGACATCGTACTCCTCATCCATTCTTTGGTGAAGCTAAGGAGAAAAAGAAGAGATGAGAGAAAAGAAGAAGACAAGGTTGAGAGCTCGAGATGGAGGAGATCAAGAACAAACAGAGAGAGTGAGAGTGAGGAGGCAAAGGGAGAACAGATAGATCTATAGGCACGGGAACGTCAAGCGAGAGTGGGGAAGGGGAGGAGAATAGGTCTAGAGGCGCGGGAATGTCGGGGAAACGGTTACCGTTAACACCAGCCGAACGACACGTGCTCGATGGTGGCCCCAAATATCCTCGCCTCCATCCGATCGGTGGACTTCTTCGACAACCAACGGATGTCATCCTACGATCTCGCCATGTCCCACACCGATCTATCCATTGGAACTCGGCGTCAAGAACCGTCGAATCGAATGAACCCCACTTGATCTCCCGTAGTCCAGAAGACCAACGTCGCCACCGGTGGCCCCGTCGCCTCCCGTCATGCTCCGCCGCTTTCGCCGGCGAGTGCTTCAAGCAAGAAGGAAAGGAAGGATTTTTACAATGAACCGTTCGTAGATCATAAATATTCCTATCGATTTTCTTATGAACTTCAGAGGATGATAAGAAAATACCATATTGGTGACGTTGGGGAGTTATTTGCAATTGCAAGAACGACATCTAATGTATATCCGTTTTCAGGCTACTTTCCCGCGTATCACTTCCATGCCAAAATTTTATAGTATTTATTCCTACATATTTTCACGATATCTACCCAGTTCATATTAATTTCTTGTCCATTTGACTATATTGATCCATCCATTACTTCAAAGCCTTCTCTACTAGAATTTAGCGCGAATAAAATCTTCCAAACCACGGTAGAATTTCGAAATGCAGTCAACAAGAATCGAAGCACAAAAATAGAGCTCCCTCCTCTTCTATTTTAATAATTTTATCTTCTGATCTATTTTAAATAAACAAATCAAATGTAAGTGAATTATATTATATGCTATAAGATAAATTTGAAAAAATAAAAATTATATCACATGCATTATGCAGATTAGAAGCTAGTTTATAGTTATGAAAACAATGTTGTGGAATATAATATTGCTAATATTACTGGTTTCTAAGGAACTTTTATATAATATCATTATTTTTTAGATGGCAGTATAACGTTCAAAATAATGTTGGTAAATATATAAATTAAGTATTTTAAGTTGAATTATTATAAAAAAAATAAAAAATTTTATAACTTTTCAATTAATATATATTTTTAAATAATTATACTTCTTATTTTTTAAATTTTTACTTACGATCTGTATAAATTATTTGGCTAATCATGTAAATAGGCCTTTGGTCCCAATCATCCAAACATATCCTTAAAAAGAGGGGCAAGGGATGTATCATCGAGAGCTATCTTTAATGAAAAAGGATAACTTGGAAGGTTATTTTTTTTACTATTTTATTTTATATTTTTTTTTAGATATTTAGATGGAGGAATAAATGGATGGATAGGTGATTGCATCAGTTTTTAAAATTATTTAAATTTTATTATAAGAATAAAATTGTGCTCCTTTTTTTTTTTTAGTGTACTTGAAAAATAGATGGAGACAAAATTATAATTGAGAAGGATAAATTCTTCCAATTCCATGAAATAATTTTATTTCATAATTTTGATAGGATAGTATCATTTGAATAAATTCATGTCTTGAACTTATCCGAATATAAGTTATTTTTATGGCTGTTTATGACGGCACGGTATTTTTGAACGCTTGACGGGATAATTCCTTGCTTGTGGGGATAACCCCCACTTATCCCCTCAACCAAGGGCAGCAAGTATGTCTATCCCGGTAGAATACTTTCCATCACATGCATAGCGAGTGAGATGATTTCACAGCCATCCATAACCGGTAGTTCTACGAATCTTCCCACCGTAGCCGGGGATTTGCGTTACGGTCGGAAACCCGAGCCTTCTCGGAATATTCCCGATGTAGCCGTAATTACTTCAGCTGGAAACCTATCGAAGGACGGAGAGACTGGACCGAGCGATCGAAACCATACCTTTGGAGGAAAGAAGAGAAGGCTTCGTTTAGAAGAAACAAGGAGGACAGAAACACCAAGAGGAACTCCCGCAAATTAGATTTGAAGATAGAAGAGATTAGTTATAAAACAAACGAAACGAAGAGGGTTTCCGAGAACCTCAATAATCTAATCCACGATGAGTTTTCTCTTCGGCAGCAGGAAAACCCCCGCAGGTATTGATCTTCGATCTTCTTTTCATATCGCATCCTTCTAATCGTTTTTTCTTATCAAAAATCCTTTTAATCCCCTATTTTTCTTTTTTATTATTCTCTCGAATCAAATTCCAAATAACCCCTTCTTGCCGTTTCGATAATTCTACTCTGCGATGGGTTTATTTGATTCATGATCAACAAAGATGTTCAACTTTTCTTGTTCCTTTGTCTTTTTCCTTTCGAAGCTTCCATGTATCTTTGTCCATTACAGGATAGCGATGCTTTTTTTTATTACAAGTAATTAAGGATTGCACAGAATTTGGCATGAAGATTAGATCTTGTCATTAGGTTTTGGTTAACAACGTTGCCCTTAATTTATATGCGTAGGTTTAGCAGGGTTGTTGCAGTGATCTTGCAACTAATTGATGGGTTCTGTTAATATTCGATTTCTTTGTAATTTTGCTGCAATGTTTTCTTAGTATGAATTACTTTATGGGGAAAAATGATGGTTTTAGTGAGTTATAAGTTCTTGCTGGGGTAATTGCAGCGCTGCTGCGGGAGAATAAAAGGATGCTCGACAGATCTATCAGAGAAATAGAAAGGGAAAGACAGGGACTCCAAGCTCAGGAGAAGAAGCTTATTGTGGAGATCAAGAAAACAGCTAAGCAAGGCCAAATGGTATACTTTTTCGCAACTAATTTTAATTCTTAAGAAAGAGTGTGGCTCTACGAAGTTCAGCTTATATCCAACTCAGCATTGTGTGCTACTTTAGCTTAGAGTTGGTCTGTTTCAGTTTTACAACAATAGTGTTTTGATCTTCTATGGAGATGTTTGTTGAAATTGTCTTTCAGAGAGGTCCCAAAGGCAGCTTCTTAGGGATAGTTGTACATTGAAATGGTCGCTTCTGAGTGAAACATGACATACTTATAGAGGAAAGAAGAGATTAAGATGGAAGTGTAACAAGAAAAAGGAAATATTTAAACTTCATCATGAAAATGTTAATATTCGTTTGAAGCTAGGATTCAAGTCCCAGTACCAATAAAGGTACCTGTCCCAGTCCGTGTGGTACCAGGACACCACCTTGGGACAGACTAAAATCGTGATATGGCACCAGGACTCCACCTTTTTCTTTCTCTCTGTTTTTTAGTTTCTTTCAATTTAAACTTTTATTATTTTTAATAAAATTTTAATGAGTTTTTCATGTTTGAGTTTCCTTCATTGGTTTGTTGAGTCAATGAGGGGGTTAATGGGGTTTAAATTCTCTCTCCTTCCTCTCTTTCTCTGTTTCTTAGTTTGCCTCTCTCCCATGCTTGAACAAGAGGAGACAAAAGATGGCCATTGTTGGCTCTCTCTCTCTCTCTCTCTCTCTCTCTGAGATCCAGCTATTCTGGCTGATACATGGTGACTCAGCTAGCATCTTAGTCAACCCTGATTGGCACCAACTAGAACAACCGAGACATCCTGATTCTTAAGCGAACCAGTATACCGTGGATGTTCCAAGCACCATTATATCATTGAATGATACATACTGGCAAGGCATGCTGGTACCATCCGCATGTGAATCCTTGGTTTGAAGTTTTCATAAGTGTTGAAAACTCTTGACAGTTGCAGTTTAATGTGTCTAAAAGGATTACTTGAATATTCAAATTCTATTACCTAGTATGCTTTCATAAAGAGTATATAATAAATCTGTTTTCATTTATACCTGTAAATTTTTGTTGGTTTCTGAACCCCAAATATTTGAAATTAACCAAGAGCTCTAAATATGGCACTTATAGATCTTAGAGATCCCAACAAATATAACGTCATAAAGAATCCAAATCTAGTATTCATGTGATGGTTTATGACCTCTAGGAACTTCCTCATGCATTCTAGAGTGCAACTTTTGTTTGATGAATCTATGAGATTGTGGTATGTTAGGACCCATCTATTTGAAGGGACTTGCCAATTTAGTGGACTAAGCTTGCTTTTAAATTCTAAATGTTCTTGAATTTTATGTTTAATCAAAATTTTATAGAGTATATGTATGTGAACTTATCTTCTGCCCATTCTTTTCCCTGTATACAGTAATATTGGAATAGTCATTATCATCCAGCCTTATTTTGGTTAAGATGAATAAGAAATTGAGAAATAGTTATATTGTTATTTTATCTGTTGCACGCATAAAAAATAAAAGAATGAACCATGCCTCTGCATTTGTTCTCCAATGCTTCATAGGTGCTTTCTGTTTTTATACTTTTCTGGCAAACACAGCAGAGGATTCAGTGGAGCATTTCTCTCTGTTTGCCAAAGTTCAAAGTAAGCTGATATGATTTAGCAGTAGCTGTCATTTTGCGGATATCTAAAATACTTTCCGGACCTCTAGGAAGTGTAACTGAAAATTTCTTCGTGCATTATTTGTCAGCACATAGCAATAGACTGTCTACCTGAAAATTGGAAATCTTCTATCTCTATATTTAGCAATAGACAGTCTACCTGAAAATCGGAAATCTTCTCTCTCTATATTCTTATGGTATTCCAACCTTTAGCTCATTTGGCTCCAATCAGTTTAATGAGTTTTCATAATTTGTCTTACAGCATGAATTTAATTATTTTGTCACTTATGCAGTAAAATATTTTAAAATTGTGGTGTTGTTATCCATGTCAAATCTTTCACAGATGGATGTATTTTTTCTGACAGGGAGCTGTAAAGGTAATGGCAAAGGACCTTATTCGGACAAGACATCAGATTACTAAGTTCTATGCGCTCAAGTCTCGGCTGCAAGGTGTTTCTCTTAGAATTCAGGTAAAGTTTTTAACTTTCAAATGCATGTTCATGTGGTAGTTGTAACATAGAACTCTGCAGTGTAGGCTACATATTGCTTTTCTGAGGTAGCCTGTAATCTGATGGATAAATCGCCTCAGTTCTTGATTTTATTGATGTGTATCAGATTAGCTAAGATCCTAATAAGCACCCTTATTATCTTGTCATGTCATTGGAAGAAGTTTTGCCATACCTATGATGGGGTGCTTTAAAGCAATCTTTCACATGACTATTTATGTAATCAAGAAGTTGTGGCCATTTGATCATACTGTTTTTCATTAACCTTTTTTTTTTATAAAAAAAATGCTGGTTGTCAGCTACTTTAGAATTTTCTGTGCCATGTGGTTCTTGCTTATTTAGAACAAAAATTGGTCTGTGAATCATTTTTGAGGCAGGCTACATAGAAATGTCCACTATTCTTTTTCTTTTCCTCCTTTTGTTCTGAGATATCAACCATCAATGATTCTCCGTATGCCTTGAATGGGATTGATCTGATTTTAAGCTGGGTGGTCGAAATAACAATGTCAGAGGATCCTGAGCACCAGTCCCACTGAATGATAGATCTGTGGCCTATGCTAGCTAAAAATTAAGCATGAAACTAGCTAAAATTTGTTTGCAGAAAAGTGTACTAACTCAAGATAACCCACATGTCCCAGGACCGAAATTTAGGTCTGACACCATTCATGACGACCCAGGACATTACTCAAAAAAGCTTGCTAGAAGGTATTATTTAGATTTCTAGGCCCTATATAAGTATCCAAGATCCCCAAAGCATAACCAGGGACTAAACAAATGTTCAAACGAGTTCTCACAATAGTGTTCTTATTGTTGGCAAAATTCTTGATGTTAAATTATGAGCAGACATGTTCCTATTGAATGAATAAGGAGCAAAGGGATTACTTAGATCTTTGTGTATGATTTTGATGGAGAAAGCCTTTATGGAAAACATATACTTGTCTATGCTCTTGTTTAATTTCTTATCCCAAAATTATGGAGATGGGAATGTAACGTATATTGATTGGGTGGAATAGGAGATTTTGAACCTCAAAATCTCAAGTATGTGATTTGGAGGAGGTAGAGAAGTAGAGGAATAGTGCCTTCCAAATGTTTAATTATTACCATCTTAATTTGTGAAATTATTTGCTCTTATGTGAGCTTGCCTAGTATTGGCTAAGGGGGTCCCTTTGTTCCTTTATCTGAGAGTTCTGCTTGATGATTAAGAAGTTGTTGTGGCATATGTCGATTGATGGTTTACTCTGATATATCATTCAAGGTTATTTCATATTGAAAAAGCATACTGACTTCTAGTATGTTCATTTAGTCCCTTGATTACACTTTTACATTCTTATTATATCTCTATGAAGAATTTCTTTAACTTTTTAATTGCCTGTCATAAATGTCCATGCTCGGTACTATGGGCTTCTCAAAATGCAGTTAGAGAAGGCTGTCAGCAATTGTTTTGTGGGGTTTCTCACGGTTCTTGATGCAGACAATGGGCTTTGGAAGTAGATTGATTGGAAATGTTCATCCATAAAAGGCTGGTTGTTGTTTACTTTTATCTCAAAGATATTCGCAAGGACTATAAAGTTGATGGGCTGATTTAAAGGGGAAAGTGCTTTTTTTTTTTAATATATTTTGGTTATTGAATAGTTGAAATATTCATTCAGTAACAGGTTTCATGATTTGCTGTACAGTTGGCATCAAGACCAATTTTTGTATAACAAGAATGAGATCTCTGATACGTGCAGACATTAAAATCAACACAAGCAATGGGTGAGGCCATGAAAGGTGTTACGAAAGCAATGGGACAGATGAACAGGCGGATGAACCTACCCGCATTGCAGAAGATAATGCAAGAGTTTGAGCGTCAGAATGAAAAGATGGAAATGGTCAGCGAAGTAATGGGAGATGCCATAGATGATGCCCTCGAAGGGGATGAGGAGGAGGAAGAAACAGACGAGTTGGTTAACCAGGTCCTTGATGAGATTGGTATTGACATCAATGCGGAGGTAATTCAATTACTTTTTTCCTTTTACTTTGCTGGAATCTTAGCCAGAAATTCTTGTCCTTACATCACTTTGGTTTTTATGCATACAGCTAGTCAAGGCACCCTCATCTGCAGTGGCAGCTGCACCGGTGGCAGGTCACGGGGTTGCCCAGGCTGAAACAAGCGGGAATGATGATGGTGGGATAGATAGTGACCTACAGGCAAGGTTAGACAATCTAAGGAAAATGTAATTTTCCTGAGAGCGTTTGATGGATGAGCGTGAGGGAAGCCTGGGGCCATGTATCATATGTGAGAAATGTTCTCATGTCTGAGCCTGGTCTTTGGTATCTTGTATTATATGTGAGGGAAGCCTGATCTTATGCTCGAGCTTTGCATCTCTTCCTTCTCTAATCATATCCTTGCCTCTTTTCTTTTTATGAGTCTCTGCTCTCATTTCGATCATTGTCTCTGTTTTAGTGCTGAAATTATCAGAACATGGCTATGCTCTGGTCGATCACTGCTTATTTCTTGATGTTCTTATCGGTAGCTGTCACTCTGGCATCAAATTTTGACGGATTGGTGTTAAACTAATGAGTGTGATCATTTGATGAGAAAGGCAGGTCGACTATTTATTTATTTGATCAAGGATTAGTAATTTTCAATCAAACAAGATTAGCACCCTGTTTGGATGGAGGGATTAATTATTTCATGAAGGTCGAAAATTTTCCAGAGAGCCAGCGGTGATACCGACACATTAACTAACCTTACTGTATGCGAAAAAGGCGGAATAGTTGCCCGAGGACCTTCTCATCTCCAATTCATGAATCTCTAAGTGCTCAGAAGATGGGATTATTGTTCTCTATGTACATGGAAGACATCAGCAATCCATTACAAGATTAGCTCATTTACATGAGAGCAACAGCCAAACTACCTATGCCCCTTTGTTCAATTGGATGCCGGTGCATGGAAACCAGCCCGGCGGCGGCGGCGGCGGCGGCGGCCTGAGCCTGGCACCGAGGTGGCGGCCGTTCGAGGACATCAGCACGACAAAGGGGACAACTGGAATGAGAGTAGAGCCACATATCGATGCAAGGAGCATGGAACGAGTGCTTGCACCTGGGCAGCTGCCGGAATTCTTCTCCATCGGCGATGACCGATAAGCATACCGCGCACTCATGCTCTTGGGCCGGCTCTTTCTGATACTTGCACACAGGAATTAGCTCCGGGATCCTCGCATCATTGCTTTCACCGGCCAAGAGCCCCCGGCACCGCAGAAATCTCCGAATTGCCTCAAGGATGCTGCATGAAGAGCAACAACCGACCGCGATCATGTTCGATACCAGGAGCAAGACCGTGACCGCAGCGACGGCCACGACGAGGTAGTAGAAGTCTTCTGAAGAATCACCTCTGGTTTGATGAGAGGGAGGAGGTGGAGATGCCATGGCATGATAGGCTCCAAAGCAGTAAGGAGTTTGGGAGGTGGCAAACAAGTCCTCCGAGAAAGCTTATCCCAGGACGAAGGGACAAACCATTATTTGGACAGATGCGCTATGTTTGCGTACGGTGTCTGGGTGCATTTGTTTAAGGGGAGTTAATATTATTCTCTTTGGACTTCCATGTGGGTGTCGCTATCGAGGTGGCAATTTCCAGGCCTTCCCACGGGAGGGGGAGGTAATTGAAGCGGTAAAAAACCATACACGGTTTTGGCTTTTTGTTTGATGGACCGAAGAGTCCTCCACGGCTTAGAATAAAGCCTGGATTCTCCTAGTTTTACGTGACATCCAGCTGGACATGATGGGATCGGTGTGGTTCACCGCGGTTTAGTTTAACCTTATCAGGACGGTGCCACTGCCACATGATTGGGCTGATCTAGCCGGTGCTTCATAAATCATAACCCTTCTGTCAAGGAAAATAGCATATTGCCCCAAGCCCATAACCTAACGCAGGAAAAACCATAGTAAAAAGCAAAATGTACTGGTTCATCGGACGCTCTAAATTCCTTGAAAGCAAAATGTACGGGGATACCACACGGCGTACTATTTGGATGAGGAGAGTCGGACGAAATAAATTTGTTTGCCTGCTCACGGTTCGATGCATTAGGAAAGCAAGATTCACGATGGAGGACATTTCCTTTGGTTCGTGCTGGAGAAGGGCGTGCACGAAGAAGAGCTAAGAAGCAATATTCATCATGAATCAGTTGTTGTCACGGGCAAATGGATGACGAAGATTAAAATTCAATAAATAATTAATCATATATGTGACAGGAAATTTTTTTTTTTTTTTTTTTTTTTTTTAATGAGGTGGAAGGATGGATACATTCAACAAAATAAGAAAATTAAATGATGCAAAACGGAGAAAGAGTAGTGCCATCGTTCACCCAAGAACTCCACTCGATTGCTCCCCCATATGGGAGAGTCAACCTAGTCCACAGCAAGGATAATATATTTTTTTTCTCAGACAACCTTGCCATTACACTAATTTTTTTGAACCTGTCTTAGTTGTTTAGGCCTGGTCTGATCCCTACTTATGATTAGCAATGGTACGGTACTAAAGTTAACAATTCATTGTCATCGATTTTGTTTATTCAGTTCTGTTAGTAGTACGAAACTAGCATGAATGAAGCGCCAAAAGATTAAAAAAAGGGTCATTAAAAATGGTGACATCTTTCCATAAGTCCTTTGCTGGGCCGCAAAGCCCATGGCATTCATTGTTGAATGCACGATGGCCCATTGAACTTCCAAATTTGGAAAAGAAATCAAGAATGATCCCACAAGAACAAAAAGCAAATGGACGAGGATATTTTAAAAAGAAATAACTTCAGATCTCTTCCAATTTACAGTTAGTCTGTTGGCTTGCCCATTCTAGGGCAATTTCTTTTTTTTTTTTTTAGGCTCCGCCGAGTTCTAATTTGAGGTTTCTAATGAAAAAAGAAATGGCTGTCTTCAAGATGCTCATGTGGTGGGCCCTTTGAACTGCTCTCCTTTCTTCAAAATAAAGAGAGCTATTGCATGTTGCTGTGATCCATGGTTATCACATCAAAGAATAAATTTCTGTTAGTACCCCCATTTTTTTTCTTTTTTTTTTGAGATAGAAATCTCAAATCTCAAGTCAAGCTGCATCATAATTGTCTGCAGTTGTGATTCCATTTTATCTATCATCCTCGTAAGATGTTGGGGATACAAGTCTTACAGAGTTTTCGCTTTAGAAAAAGCACAGTGCCAAATGGCCACTAGGCAAGTCCCTCGCTATATCACAGCAATGATCCAGTTCACGGAAAGTGGTGTATCTCCCATAATTGCGAAATTTGAGTTGATGTTGGATTTTTGGTACTGATATTTGTTGGACTTTGTTCTTGACCCCAAGGAGCCTAACGTACTGAAATCTTGGGGCATGGGAGGGAGATGCGCCGCAGAGAATGCCGTATAAGCGAACCCTGGGCCTGGCCCATGCATGGCGTCCCTTGTGTTGGAAGGGAGTGCTTGGGGCAGCGCAGAGTACGGATACATAGAATCGGCCGATAAGTTTGGCGAGTTATCAATATGCTGTTTTGTATGCTGGCACACGGACCATATAATTTCTCTTCCATTGGCCAACTTTAATATTGGTGGATCATTTGTTCACTCAATCATTACAATCTAATTTAGTCTTAATCTATTCCTCTGCTTAAAAAGATAACCACCAGTTGCTCAATGGAGGAAGAGATAATGATGGGCTTACATAATAGTTCGTCTCTCCTCTTTGTAGATACATATAACACTTATAATATTCTACAGTCAATTAAGAATGGCCTTGATGATTAAGGAGGAGATTGGGGTTGTGGTCTCCATATTTCAGTGCAAGTCTTGCCCTTCGACTCCATACTTGTTCTATGACTGCTATCATTGTCGAGTACTTTCGCTTTTTTTTTTTCCTCTTAGACTACATGTTCTATGTGACAATAAATAGGAAGGTTAAGATTGTTGCAGATGTCATGAAACAAAAGTTTACTCAAGCTTGCTTAGCTAGAACATATATATGGATTAGAAAAGATCTTTCAGATTTATGTATTTCATTCGGTTTTATAGTCCAATGTTCAAATTTTGAAGCATGAGAATGTTGTGACAATATTGTTTTATTACTTCTTCGATATATAATTTTGTTTTGAGCCTAGGTAATTTTTTGCAATAGAAATTAATCATCTATTTAGATTTCATAACCACAGGTTCTTGTAGTGAGTTCAACTATATGTGAAAAATGTTCGCAAAACATCATTATATTCTCTCTCTCTCTCTCACACGAATACACTTAATTGTAGGTTCATTTTTTTATGGATAAAATATCTACCTAAAAATCTATATTTTCTAGATAAATATTTTATAGATAATATTTATATATATATATATATATTTTGCATATGAAAAAATAGTTTCGAAATCTATTATCCATGTTCATTTGCATTACTACTTTTCTATGTAAGTTGCTCAAATTTATCAATATTTTTTATAATACCTTTTATTCTTCTTAGGTCCGGAAAAAGTGGACATCTAAGTTATTGAGCATTGAATAATGGAAGCATTGAAAATGAGGATGAATATTTTAAGAATAAAATTAAATATTTACTTTACTGAATGATGAAAAAATGATTTAGCCATCTCTTAGATGGATAAATTTTTTTTTTAATTTTATGAATAAATGCTATTCATGATAAAGTAATTTATTCATACTGAAATATATGAGAATATGGATAAATTGATCAATAGAAAACTTAACTAATTTTTTTATAATATTTATCCATCGTATAGCAAGCCCTTAAGCACATCATAACTTCTTTATAGATGTAAAATAATAGATAAAGTACCTAATGGACTTTCATGGTTTGAAGAATAATCAAGCTCTGCTATCGAAGTACGGGCATTTGTTGGCAAGCATATGATTGCCACATTTAGGTGGAGTTTAGCACAATTTTGCATGGATCTAAACCCTCTGTATTCTATATTTCCTTACCATCCATCAACTAAGGATGGCGATTGAACAAAAATTAGCATAAAATTTAGGATGGTGATCGAAATCTTTTAAACAAATAAATAGTGAAATAACGTTATTGATGGCTCTAATAAAAAATCTTGATGGATAATAATATATATAATTGATCGCAATTAATAGATGATGTATAAGATTTGATGATCAAAATATATACTTAAATAAAAGATAAGTGATCAAGCTAGAAGATCTCGACAAGAACATTATGGTCATCATTCATCTACCATGCGATTCTAAGCTTAAATAAGGTCATGTCAAGATATTAAAATTTATCCCAAACAACATAATTAGTAGCTATTTATATGAGTACTCTATCTTATCAATAATAATAATAATAATAATAATAATAGTCATCGTCGTCGTCGTCCTTGTATGGTTGTAGCAGTCTTGTTTGGAGGCAGATAGTCTGGGAAATCCTGTGGAAGTAGACTCAAGTAATGGATAATAAGATGGCTTGGACCTCTAGAAAAAGGTATTTAAGAGGCGGGCCAGATACGGGAATCGTAAGCTATCCAACCAGCGGGACAGATGGCTGCAATCCGAAAATTTGTGGGCTCATGCAATCCGAAAACTACCGGACAACGGAAGAGTCGGTGAGGCCCAGCACCGGCACGTTGTATGCGGACCTGGTCGCCGCCGACTTTAATCTCAAAATAAAATAGAGATTTTGTAAGGTCGTGCACATCATTTAATTGGTATTCCACCTCTAGCTCTTGCCTGACCCAAATCCAAAAGCTAATCGGTTAGGTCATCCGTAATCCATTATGTTATATCAATGGATTTATGGTAGCCATTATATGGTCCTAAGTACCAAAGTCGTTCCAATTTTATGAGAGTGGATCCGTGGTGGTCCAGAAAAAGAAAAAAAAAAAAATTGAAAAGATTATAGGGAATGCTCAGGTTGGTGGAAAATTAAAAATATTATTGGGAGTCCGAAGCCATCATGCATTCAAATGTTGTTCCAAAAATTTGATGTTTCTATTTTATGGTTCAATATTTTTTTGATGAAAATCCCATTTTTATCTGGATCCTCGCGCGTTTTGCACCATAGAAGGCTATGTATGCTTGGATGGATCCATCTTGGAGATGAATTATTGTCTTAAAAAAAAAAAATCATCCATTTCAGGGATGGATTGATGTCTTCCATCTGTCAACCATGCCAAACAAAATCGCATGCAATACTCTCTTGAAGATGAGCGATATGTCTGTCCATGTATTATCTTGTAGAATATCCAATCTTCATCGCATTACACCTGTGAATAGAAAAAATTATATTGTATTTCTCATATTTCATGAATATAGCTCTATAAATATACTAAAATGGAAAGGCTACTATGATATCTTTACAATTATATCCAAATAAATATGGTAGCTATACAATTATCTAATAATCATAATTAAGTAAATATGATAAATTTGATCTTGGAATTTCTATAGTGATAAGCCATGATATTTCATGACCATAATAGACATGATATCCTGATCTTGGAATCTCTATAGTTATGCAATCATAATAGTCATAATCTTGACAACTCATGATAATATTCACATTCTCCCTTAAATTCAAGATGGATGAGTAGAAGCAAGCCTGAGTTTGGATATTAAAAGACGAAAATGGCATGGAGGATGAGTTTTAATGAAAATATCAGCAAGTTGATCTATAGAATAAATAGAATGAAGATGTAAAGTTCCATGAAGTAAATGGTGGGGCACAAAATGACAGTCAATCTCGATTGCTTAGCTCATTTATGAAAAATATTATGGTGAGCTATTTGGATTGTACTTCTATTGTCACAGTATAATGGAGTAGGAGTAGTGCATGACACACTCCAATGCAACCATATCAGTTTAGCAGTGGTATTTGCAACTATGCAATATTCAGCTTTAGTACTTGATCGGTTAACTATCGTTTATTTCTTGCTTCTCCAAAAAAAGGTAAATCTCTAAGCAAGAAATAGTATCGAGTTGTTGATTGACGATTAGTTAGATCACCTACCCGATCAGCATAAAAAAAGTACGTTGTTAAGGATTGACTGAGATAAAAAATGTAAGCCATGAAATATTGTTCCCTTTATATACCGTAGGATACGGATCACCATTGCATAATGTGTGGAGTGGGGTGTAGATAAAAACTAATTTACTAGATGTACTACATAAGCAATCTCTAGTCTACTAACAGTGAGATAAACCAAACTAACAACTAACCACCAATACAAAGTAGGATTAGTCAGTAGCTCTCCATCTGTAGCAAAGATTTTGGCATTAGTCTCAATTGGGATATCAACTATTTTGTTATTGGTCAACTCTACTCGGTCAAGAAGATCAAAAACATACTTGACTTGTGAGAGAGATAAAGTCTATTATCAGATGTTGAGACTTCAAGACCCAGAAAGTAATTAAGAAAATCTAAGTCTTCCATTTCAAACTATTACATGAGAGAATGCTTCAAATTATAAATACCTCTAGTATCATCTCTAGTAATGATCATATTATCCACATAAAGTAGAAGTAAAATGAGTTTACAAGAAATCTTGCGAGTAAAATATGCCACATCATGAGCACTGACAGTAAAGCTAAATTGAGTAATGGTGGAGCTAAACTTTGTAAACTATTGAAGACAAACTCCGCTCCCATCGAAGTTCAGTCTGATGCTTAGTCTAATGCAACTGGCAATCATGGAAGAGCTTCGATCAAAATTCTTTCTCCAATGACCGAACCATTCATTGAAGGGTGATAAGAAATTCTGCAGCTATTAGCCCATATGTATTTATACCTAAATTGCTAGGCTTATTGAAGGCAAACAAATTGATGGTTACTCCTGAGATATTTATTGGGATAATTGAAACTTTATGGTCTCTTATGGAAACAGCATAGAGAATTTAGGATAATTTTTTTATCTTCTATGGTAGGATAAGATTTGATGAGCCCTAACATTTTCTCTTTTTTTTTAATGCCCATACATAGTACCGCATTTCAACTGACGATGCGGTGGTCGTTTTGGTTAAAAAGGCAAGCATGATCTTGCTTTGGTAGCAATATTTTGCTAATGAATTATGTTTCTGGTTGTGTTAAAATATAAGCTGGGATCAAATAGCCTGGATGTCCGGCTCCATGGAATCTATTAATAATGCTCCTCGATTATCCAAACTTTGTTTGAATCATTATATATGGGCAGTGGCGCGGCCCTCCAAAACTTATCTGCCTCATCTTGGAGAATAATTTCTCCTTATCCATTCGTTTTCATTCGAAGCAACGGGTTGCATCTTTCGCGCGAAAGAACGAGTCTCCTTCCTTCACACGAATCCACTGTTGGATCATCCACTGCTCACTTTGCGATCCATGCAAGCAGATTAATGATGGAGCTAGGATTGCTTCCAGATCTGTGGGATCCGTGATCTAATGGTGGATTCGCTCTAAGGAAAGGGAATCTTTCTTTTGCGTGAAAGAAACAACCCATGTCCTTCATCAGGTTATCCACGTCTCAACAAATTACTGCGCATGTATTTAATGATGGTATATTTTTTAGTAAAAAAGTATAATCTCGTCGGGAGCATATATTCGTTAACTACTCTGCCACGGGCGTCCCATATCATTGTGCATTGGCTTGGTTCGCTAAAAATAGAGAGAGAGAAAATAATTTTTTTAAAAAATAAAAATTTATTTGATTGAAGTCTTAAAAAAATTTATGAAATTTTTTTTATTTTTTTATAAAAAATAAAATCTATATGAAAGATGAATTTTAAATTTTTTATGGAATAAAAAATAATAATACTTTTTTTTAAAATAATTTTTTAAGATTTAGAACTAAAATTCTTGAAATATCAATGAATGGTTAAGATAAAATATTTAATAATAATATATTTATAAGCAATCTCTGATCTACTAACAGTGAGATAAACCAAACTATCAACTAACCACCAATACAAAGTAGGATTAGTCAGTAGCTCTCCATCTGTAGCAAAAATTTTGGCATTAGTCTCAATTGGGATATCAACTATTTTATTATTGGTCAACTCTACTCGAGCAAGAAGATCAAAAGCATACTTGACTTGTGACAGAGATAAAGTCTATTATCAGATGTTGAGACTTCAAGACTCAAAAAGTAATTAAGAAAATCTAAGTCTTTCATTTCAAACTATTACATAAGAGAATGCTTCAAATTATAAATACCTCTAGTATCATCTATAGTAATGATCATATTATCCACATAAAGTAGAAGTAAAATGAGTCTACAAGAAATCTTGCGAGTAAAATATGCCACATCATGAGCACTGACAGTAAAGCTAAATTGAGTAATGGCGGAGCTAAACTTTGCAAACTATTGAGGATAAACTCCGCTCCCATCGAAGTCCAGTCTGATGCTTAGTCTAATACAACTGACAATCACGGAAGAGCTTTGATAAAAAATTCTTCCTCCAATGACTGAACCCCAGTCGATCTCCTCCAACGGTCGAACCTCAGCCAAACTCCTCCAGTGGTCGAACCCCAGCCGAACTCCTTCTGGACTTCTCTTCAGTCGGATTTCTACAAGAGCCGAACTTCTTTTGGATTTTTTCTTCATTCGGATTTCTATATGAGCCGAACTCCTTCCGAACTCCTCCTTCAATCGAATTTCTACATGAGCCAAACTTCTTCCGAATTTCTCTTTCAGTTAAGTTTCTATAGGAGCTGAACTTCTTTCGGATCTCTCCTTCAGTTGAATTTCTACGGGAGCCGAACTTCTTTGAGATTTCTCCTTCAGTCAAGTTTCTACAGGAGCCGAACTCTTTTTGGACTCCTTCAATCAGATTTCTACAGGAGTTAAATTTCTTTTGAATTCATCCTTCAGTCAGATTCCTCTAGGAGTCGAACTTCCTCCATACTCCTCCTTCAGTCAGATTTCTGCAGGAGCCAAATTTCTTCCAGATTTTTTCTTCAGTCGAATTACTCCGATAGCCAAACTCCTTCTTTAGTCAAATTTCTATAGGAGCCGAACTCCTTTCAGACTCCTCCTTCAGTCGAATTTCTTCAAGAGTCGAACTCCTTTCGAATTTTTTCTTCAATCGAATTTCTATAGGAGCCGAACTTCTTCCGGATTCCTCCTTCAGTCAGATTTCTCTAGGAGCCAAACTCCTTCCGAACTTCTACTTCGATCGGATTCTTTCAGCGGATTACTTTCAGATTTCAGCTAGCATTCCTTCTGGATGATCTCCTCTAGCCGTATTTTCTTTAGAAGTTCGAACTCCTCCGAAATTGATGTATGTCAAAGCTCTTCACCAACCAACGCCTGCTTTCTTCGAACTTCGACTATTAAATCTCAACGAACGGCCACATCATGGCAATGGATACCTCTCTCCGTAACAAACTTTACGTGACCCCGAGCGATCCACTACCAGATGACTGCAGCTGTCACTATCAATCTGCTACAGATGGTGCTACAGACGATGCCTTCCTCCGTGATAGACTCCACCTGATTTCGAGCAGTCTGCTACCAGACGGCTGCAGCTGTTATTATTAATCTGCTATAAGCTTCGTCTATAAAAAGAAATCCTCCAGATATATTTTTTTTAAGCTCTCTTCTTCTTCCTAAAACTGTGCCGAACTTTTTTCTGAGTACTCAATTTCTATTAGTCAGAAGAGTTGACTTGATCATCGGAGGATCCTATCGGAGCCACCACCACCAGCTCCGGATGAGACTTTATTTTGCAAGTCACCGACGGAGAGCTCTTCCTCCTCAACTCCAGCTTGATCCGGCGTCGATCAGATTCTGCATCAATACAAACCAAGCATGGGGAGCTTGTTTAAGGCCATATAATGCTCGACATAGTCGACAAACAGTATTAGAAGGATAAGAATACCCAAAAGAAGGTTGCATATAAATCTTTTCTTCTAAATCATCATTAAAAAAAATATTTTTTATATCTACCTGAAAGAGAGATCATTTTCTAATAGAAGCGACAGCTAACAAAAAATGAATTGATGTTAGTCTCGCGATAGGAGCAAAGGTCTCCTTATAATTAATTCCATATTCATGGGTAAATCCTTTTGTGACTAGACATGCCTAATGCTCAACTGTACCATTTGATCAAGTTTTGATCTTGTATACTCATTTGCAACCTACCATAGATTTGTTAGGAGGCAACTCAATTAGATCCCACATGTGAGTTTTAGTGAGAGCATCAAGCTCCTCAGTCATAGCTTGCTGTCAAAGAGGATCATAAGAGGCCTCATGATATGATCAAAGCTTGTGTAAAGTAGCTAATGCAAAATAACAATGGTAATCATTAAGATGTGAGGATAGAGATTTTACTTCGGTAGAATGACGAGATGTGGCTTATGACTTAGGAGTATCAACTTGATCCAATGACTATTGAAATACAATGGGGTCGTTCGAGATAGTGGAAGGAGGAGATACATCTTCATTACTTATAGAATACTCAGGAAGAAGGTTAATAGTAGAGTCAATGAAAAAAGATAGATGGAAAGTATTTATATAAAACTCGAAAAGAGATGCAAATGATTTATGTTCCTAAAAAGTTATATAACATAAAATCCTAAGATATTTAGATATTGGACCATAGCATCTATATCTATTATATTCAATCTCATATTCGAGAAAACAACAAAGAGCGGGGCTTAAGTTTGGTACCTTCATGAAATTGGAGAAAAATGAAACAAGCACAACCAAAAATCTTCGGATAAGAGTAGTCGGGACTCGAACCGTACAAACATTTATACGGGGATTGATTATGAATGGCTGGTGAGGTAACATGATTTATAGAATAGATTGCAATCAAAATGGTCTCCCCCAAAAATGAAGTAAAAATGAGTAAAGCTTTAGTGGTATTAAAAAATATATATAAGTTTATACTCGGTGATCATTTTATTGGAAGGTGCTAGCATGTGAAAAATTTGAGCGAGTTCATTCACTTCTAAGAAAGGCAAACATACGTAGACTCGACTTATATTCTTTTGTGCATTATCGGATCGAAAAATTTTGATGGTTTGAAAAAATTGGGTGTGAATCATTTTTGTAAATTCTCGATAGATATAATAAAACTTGGATCTATGTTTCATTAAATAAACCTAAGTATAACAAAAAAAGTCATAAATAAAAATTACAAAGTAAGAATAGCCATCCATAATAGGAATAAGGACCGGTCCCTATATATTAAAAACGTGCAAATGCAATGGATTCACTTTTATAAAAGGTATTGTATGCTGTTTTCCAACTTAACACCCAACACAATCAAGTTTTCATAAGTAACAGGTCCTAATCGACCACTAGAAACTAAATACTTTAAATGAGATAAAGATGTATGGCCTAAATGAAAGTTAGATATAGATGAACTAGTAGATGCTATAGAAAGAATGGCTTGGCACGTGAAGTGATTGAAAGTTGAAACATCCATCCAATTCTACGGCTGTCCCAATGATATGTCCCGTTTGTAGATCCTATATAGTATAATCATAAAAAAAAAAAATGACTTGAATGGGCTGAGAAATACTTTTTAACCCTTTTTTTTTTTTTTTTCTTCACGTTGAGTCGCTGTATTATGGTCCATTATGTTTAGTAAAGTGACACAAACTACTTTGCAAGTTTTAGCGCCGAATTAACCAAAAAAAAAAAAAAAAAGGGGTCTCCTGACACATACCTGGATGTATCCTGGAAATCCAAATTAATAAGGGAACGGAGTCGAGGAGAAAATACCATGCAGCAAAAACAAAAAATCGTGCTCATGCCAAATTGTCACATGCATCACGTCCAAGACTTCCCGTTTTTTTTTTTGCCCTCTTCGATCATTCATTTATTGGAGAAGGTTTCCTTCCTTTTTATTGGAAAAAGAAAAAAAATGAAGCTAGCGCAGCTGATGCCTAACCGGAAGAGCTCGTAAAGAACCAGTCAAAAAAATAATGATGAATAAGAAAGAAGCAAGAAAGGCAAGGGGGCCCTCTTCTCTCACCGTCCATTAGAAAATTAAATAGCTGCATCAAGACTGCTCCACATGGTAAATTGCATCTCAAACGATGACCAACTTTCCTCATGAAGTATTTTGACACAGGGACCAGCCATTTCTTAAGACGCGGCGCTTATCAAAAGATGACATAAGTGCTCACTCAAGCATTGGAGATCCATTCCCCCATGTCCTTTTCCACCACGAGCCAATGGTCCCACGAGAGGGTTGTTGCCCTTTGTCCTCGCCTTCTCCAAGCCTGCACCAAGCCCCACACTCACCTCCCTCGCAATTTATAATGCGAGATCTTACATACCCTTTATATCAGAGTTTGGCTCGTTCGAGCTTAGTTTGTCCAGATCCATGACTTCCTTTTCCTAGCTTTAAGCACGTTTGTCCATTAACCATGGGTATTTAATTATCCACCATATAAAAAGACACAAGCATTGTTTCCTTAACATTTACTAAATGCCTCCTACGTTGGGCACATCTTAGAAAAGGTTTGTGGAAAAATTTGAGTTTGGGAAACAAGGAGTGGCGGCCACAGAAAGAAGCCAAAAAAACAAAAAAAACAAAAAAAACTCAAAGGTGATATATCCAGTGGAACGCACTAAGGTAGTGCTCTCCCCTAGCTCGAAACACCTTCAGCATTTATTCTACTCTCAAAGCTCTGGAGGACGAGGGGAGAAATGTGTATAAAAATGGGCTTACGTGAAGTGCCGGGTCCTTTCGTTCCATTGAGTTGACGAGTTATGGTATCCTCTTAAAAAATGTTTTTCTTGTGCTTTGGTGGATAGTTTAAGGTTAATGATTCGCAAAGGTGTTTACCTAATAAGACTGCACTTTACCTTGGCCAATTGCAGGAAAAGTTCCAGTGGCTGCACTTTTGCCTTGCGAAATGTTCACTTAAGAGGCAGGCACATTGGAGTTGTACTCTGGATTAAAGAAGCCTAATGATTGAGATCTATTATTACAGACATGGAGAGAAGTGGATTCCATGCAAGCCATTGAAATTGATGGCCAACTTGGAGACAACTCAGAAAACCTAGCTAGTCCATGGCAAACCAATGCACCTAGTCCAACAACTCCCAGCAATCGAAAAGTTCTCCAATGACATAAAGCTTTTACCAGAGGAATGTTTGTTTGAGCTCCATTCACGCATTAATTACTTGATAAAGTCATTGCAAATGATGAACAATAATGTTGCTCACCGTTATGACATCATCTTTTTTACCATCACTTGTTGAGGGCGCCATTCCTGTGATCATCTTCCACGGTATCTTTTCATTTTCTTAAATAAAATTCTTCCAACGATTCGAGAACATTTCTTAAATTTTTATTGTTATAATTCTGTCTTGATAAGTTATTTCAAGCTGCTGATAAATAAATAACAACCCTGCTTGGAAGATCATTAAGCTCATAACTAAGACTCTAAGCTATAGTTTTCATTTGCTATAAATTTGTCCCGTCCTCTCATAAGCTTAGATGGTCATGCTACTTCCAGATAGGTCTGCATCTCCGAGTGATGGGAGATGATGCTACTTAATCAAAAAATCTTTGTTAAAGAATTGCTATCGAAATGTTATTGAAATGCACGGCATAGCGACCTAATTACAGCTTCTAATATTATATAATGAGATGTGTTTACAATAATGAAATATAAATTAGGTCTATGATAGCAAAGCGTGTGCCGCTTGTTCAATACTCTTTGGTTGGAGAAGATGCACTCCTATCGGATCCATAATTGCTCCCACTTGGAGGTAAAGCTTGCATTAGATATCAAGTTATTTGATTGGCTATCTAGTATATATACTAACTAATATATTGTATCATAAAGACAAGCACCAATTAATCTAATTTATTATCGGTGATCATTTGCTTGGATCATATCATCTCTTGCCACTTGGGCACAAAGTTGATTGTTCGATTCCTCGAGAAATAAAATAGGTATAGGATAGCGGGTAAGGATTAGCCTTTCTTAACGTGAAAAAGAAATAATAATAATAATAGAATAAAGAATTGTCTATTATTTCAACTGCTAACATTATTTATTTGTGCACGTTCAATCTATTAGATTGGCTGATTAAGCATCACCGCGTTTGTATTTCGATGAAAATGTTGGAGTAGGAGGACATACATGGCTTTATAGAGAAGAAGATAGGAGAATCTTTTAGAATTTGAAAATGTACTATTTAAGTCTCAAACCTAAAACCTTTTTCCAAGGAGGAGGAGGAGGGTGTGAGAGAATAATCGCTAGGGTACGCAGGTGCTAACCTTTTATCATAATTAACCATTTTTCTTGATACTTGATAATAGTTTATTACATGTTATTGAGAATATTTAATATCAGGTTATCGGCATTGGAATCTTCATGAGACATCTCTTTTTTATATATTTATTTATTTATTTATAAAGAAAATGTTGCGAGCGCCACTTCACTTTCGCGGGACATCTCTTAATGATGAAGAACCAGGTAAATACTTTTGACATGATAAGTGACAAAACCTGAGGGCTACGCCTGTGTTCGAACTAACTGGTGGAGGTATAGTTGTATTTTTATAAGATGCTAGTTCCTTATTTCTTTTATCGTTTTCTTTATATTGGAGGTATCTATGCATCAAATACATCAGAGAGAAAAAAAAAAAAGCCCATGGATGCATGGGTTTAACTAATATTTGATTATATATAGAAAAAATCTTAGATATTTATATAGAATTAATACAAAAATCTTAGGACTTCATTATATAAAATATATTATTTTAAAATCATTAATCCTATATAGCACCCAAGATCTTCATAGCATATAATTAATAAAAAAAAATATTAATAAACATATATATCTGAACAAGCTCTCATATACTCCATCATTTAAGTCCTTGTATCCTTATTAGGCCATAGGTCAAATTCTAATCATAAACATTACAAATTGGCTTATATCAATCCTTGAAGAGTCCATATTGCAAGTTTGCTAGCATATATATATAGATTATGCATCGAACTTACTCTGATATCATTTGTAATAACTTAAAATCTTACTTAAAATGATTATTTAGAAGATGTTATTTATATTCCTTGGTTTTGTGTAAATATCCATGATTTATTAAACACATAGCTAATATAAGACTAAATACATACATGCACCCAGTCCTTAATGTCAATGAATCTAAATAATATCTTTTAGCTAATCTTTCTGAGCGAGATCTTGAGAGTTGTCATAAATGATATCAAAGCAAATCCGATCCATGATTTATATAGACTAAGTGATATTGCAAACTCAATTCTTTGGAATTGACTATAAGTCTAGGGATGTCAATGCATAGAATAGGGCATGAGTTTAGCTAAATCCATACCCTAGCCATCTCTTACCCCCTACTCAACATGCATCCCTATCCACCATGGTAGGTAGGGATTTTAAGTCGTTATCCTACCCATGCGGGTAGTACCTTATCCTACCCACAAAAAATCAAAGCAAATGCATAATGTAGTAGCTATTATGGTGGCTCACGGCAACGGTGATCATAGAAAGAGAGAGAAATAAGAGTGGGGCTCATAGTGGCTTAATTGATTTGGAGAGAGATATGTGGTTCTTGTTGGTGGCTTGTATGGTATTGATGATCGATGATAAGACAAAAATTCTTGACTCAAGAAGAAAGGGGGAGATTGGAGAGTTGTGATGGTGGTGACTACTTAGGATCAAGGAGGGAGAGAGATTGAGAGTAGAAAAATAAAAAAAAATCCAAAGTTCCTAATATATTTGGTGTGTGTATACACACACACATATATATATATATATAGGCATATTTATAAATATGCTATTATAGAGAGGATATTTTAGTAAATATATATATAACATATTGGATAGGATAGAGTTTAGGGGTAAATTCACAACGGTTCTAAATTTTCAAAACCAAAATTCTAATCCAAACCATAATGGGTTTTCAAAAAAAAAATCCAATCCTACTCAACTAATAGAGGTGGGTATCCACTGGATAGGTATCCAGTGACATCCCTATACAAGCCAATAATGATATTTGTAATTGAATTTTAGATTTATGCCTATTTAGGATGCAAGGATTAAATTGAAAGAGCATGTAAAGATAATTTTGTTTATATTTAATCTCATATAATTTGTAGCTAGATAAAGCTCGGATATATATCTATATAGACAATATTTTTTAGCTAAATTTTTTTAAATAAAATTCTAGATTGCTACGACAACACTTTAAAGCAGTCACTTTAATACGCCTTATGGGTTATGAACATATGTCAAGAATAAAGTCAAATGCATAATCTTTTTTTCTTACCAAAAAATGCATAATCTTTTCTCATTGGCGGAGTAGTGCATCAGAGCTGCATATTTCTTGCAAGAAAAGGTGATGAGAAAAGTTATTATCCCAAAATGTCAATCATGGAGCTGACTCCCAGAATAGACACTATAGATTTTTATAAAATAACTCCCCCGTCCGAAAACCAATTGTATAGATGTGAAGGGTGCTGTCTTTGCTTGAAGAGGGTGATCGTCATTTTCCCGCCAGCTAATGGAAGCAGACATAAAAAATATATATAAAAAAATTATTGTTACTTAAAAATAAATAGATACTTCATGTATTTAATTGCTTTTAATATATCATTTTGAAATTTTTTTTCAGCGTGGAAGGGTGATATATAGATTTGCATGTACTCACTAGATTTTTAACAAGCTTACGTGGTGGTTACTGACAAAATGATGGTTGCAAAAAAAATTCCTATATAAGCTCACGCACTGAACGTGGATTCTTTGTTATATATCATATGGTATAATATATTACATGCGTTATCTGTTATACGATGAATGATCACATACACATGGATATATATATATATATATATATATATATATATATATATATATATATATATATATATATATATATATATATGATGCATTAGCGATCCACGATGTATTGCACCATATGATGTATAGAGAATCCGTATATGTATGCACCATATATACGTTTACACCATATATATGCTTAGATTCTCGAGCTCCACCATCCTAACGGGTCGTATCTTTCGTGCAAAATAAGGATTCCCATTTTTTCAGCGATCCACCTTTGGATTGTATATCGATCAGTTTAAATCTGTGCAAGTCGTTTGGGATCAGTGCAGTGGCTGATCCAACGGTGAAGTCGTGCAATGGAGGAGGACCTCTTCTTTCTCGATAAAGAAACAATCCCCATGGAGAAAAAGGGGAAAAAAAAGATTGCCTCTTGTTCGAGGGAACGAAGTGGGGATATCTTTGACGAGACCGGCTCCTCCATGATAGAAGGAAGACGATGGAAAAATCATGATTGTCGGGTGATGATATGAACTTATCCGGTACATGGACGAAAGGATCCACCTTCCTTCATGCGAATACACCGTTGGATCGTGCAATCGTCGATGTGTGCGGCGTATGGAACGAGTCCGTACTGCTTTCAGATCTCTGCAGGATGCGATCCAACGGTCAGAGTGGCGAAAGAAGATCAATCATTCCTCAGCGCGAAAGATACAATCCGAGCCACGAGTATAAACACCACCAACGACAAATACAAACTCGGTAGAAAGAAAAAAAGAAAATTCAAAGGAAAGAAAAGATACCGTCACCGTCAGATAACGGCTGCCGCGGTCTCATCTGGTGCCGGCCGCTGCCGTGACACAGTTTCTTAATCAGGGACCCGTTTCCGTTTCCCTCCGCTTCTCTCCCCAATTCCCGAGGTCCCTCCTCCTGTTATCTCTGACGGAGAACCGGGAAAGGAGACGCCGAGCGCCGTGGAAGCTTCGGGACTCCTGCTCCTCCTCTCGGGGATTCGAACCCTAGCCATCCCCTCCGCCCCCCCAAAAGGTAATCACATCCGTTTTCTAGCATTACGGTTAGGTTTCCGATTCTCTCCCCCCCCCCCGCTTTCTTCTTTCCCTTTCGTTGTCTCTTGGATCCGTCCATGGTTAGATGTGTCGAATCTCTTTGATTCGGCCTTTTCCTCCCCTCTTCGGAGGATTTCGTGGGATTCTATAGCCAAGATCGATAGAAATCTCGCCTTTTTTGTGCTCCAATCCGATTCTCTGGTTTCCTGGTTCTAGGGTTTGTTTTCTGTTTCTGAGGAATCGCCGATTCTGGGTGGTTTTGAATCATAAAAGAAGTCAATTTTGTTGGTTGAAAGTAGGTATTTTGGGGGGTTGATTAACTAAGGTTTTCTTTTGACTTGAATTGATAGGGGTTTGGTGGTCATGGAATGAATTTTTGAGGATTTTTATTGGGATGCTGTCGCTGGATGTGTTGGAATTCTGAAGCCCGCCAGATAGGTAGGGTGCAGAGGAGGAAGAGGAGGAGGAGGAGGAGGAGGTGATAAGCAAGAACAGCCGCGATGGGAGAGTCCCTCCTCACCACCTTGTCCATGGAGAACCTCCACCCCTCCACCCTCCTCTCCATGGACCCAAGCGGCGGTGCCCCTCCGCCGGCCGTCGCCTCCTCCGCGTCCGCCCACGACGACTGCGACCGGGAGCTCATGATCCAGCAGCGTCAGCAGATGGTTCTCCCCGGCCCGCCCGACATCAACCTCCCCCTCTCGGCTGAGCGCTCCCCTCCGCCGCAATCATGGTGCTCCGACCCCTGCGACATCCTCGACGTTGGCCTCGGCACCCAGATCTACGAGACAGAGGCCGTCCTCAACCTCCCCAAGGCCGGTTGCAGCGCCACCGCGGTTGCCGCTGCCGCCGGCGCGAGGAAATGCGCCAAGAGAGGGGATAGCATCTGGGGCGCTTGGTTCTTCTTCAATTTCTACTTCAGGCCCGTCCTCTCTGAGAAATCCAAGGCAAAGATCGTCCGGGATGCAAACGGTGTTTCAGGCTTCGACAAGTCCGATCTCCGGCTCGACGTGTTCATGGTCCAGCATGACATGGAGAACATGTACATGTGGGTCTTCAAGGAGCGGCCGGAGAACGCTCTTGGCAAGATGCAGCTGAGGAGCTTCATGAACGGGCACTCCCGCCTTGGAGAGCCCCAATTCCCTTTCAGCGTCGACAAGGGATTTGTCCGTTCCCACCGGATGCAGCGCAAGCAATACAGGGGCCTGTCAAACCCACAGTGCGTGCATGGGATCGAGGTCGTAAGGTCACCTAATCTCTCAGTGGTCTCTGAGTCTGATCGAAAGAAGTGGATGGAGCTCACGGGTAGGGACCTCAATTTCTCAATCCCTCTAGAGGCCAGCGATTTCGGGTCATGGAGGAACCTTCCGAACACTGACTTCGAGCTCGAGAGACCGCTTCCGTCCTTGAAGAGCACTCCGCATCCCCATCCAAGGAGGTTACTTAATGGCTCGGGTCTGAATTTATCAACACATTCATCATTGAATCATTCTGGTGGGGATGGTATGGATGTCTCCAATCTGTGCACTAAACGTAGAAAGGACTTCTTCTCACACGGGGTGGACGATGATTGTTGCCTGCTGAATAATTCTTATCCAGACAGGTCCCAAGATATTGACATGCATCCAGTCGAACCAGTACCATGGCTAAATGAGTTTAGTGGTGTGATGAGGCATGCTTATGGACCCGTGACTGCAGCAAAGTCTATATATGAGGATGATGAGGGGTACCTGATAGTAGTTAGCTTGCCTTTCTCTGACCAACAGAGGGTGAAGGTCTCCTGGAGGAACAGTCTTACTCATGGGATAGTGAAGATATCATGTGTTAGCACCGCTCGGAATCTTTATATTAAGAGACATGATAGAACTTTCAAGCTGACCGACCCTTCTCCCGAGCACTGTCCACCAGGGGAGTTTGTAAGAGAAATTCCTCTGGCAACACGCATTCCTGAAGATGCTAAATTAGAAGCGTACTATGATGAATCTGGCACTGTTCTTGAGATAATGGTCCCTAAGCACCGCATCGAACCAGAAGAGCATGAAGTTCATGTCTGTATGCGCCCGCCTCATCTTGGGGCAAATGAACTTCTGTTGACTTGAAAAGGCAAGGATTTTTATGTGTATGGGTGGTTGCCATGGTCTGTTTCCGTTGTTTTCTAACTCTGTACCATAAAAGGAGACCTATGAAATGAAAGTGCACCCTTACCATGCACACTTCCTTTTGCAACTTGGCTTTGCTGACTGCTTTGGTGCTCTATCATGTTTTGCTGTTGGGATGACGTCCGAGCTACTCGCACACTAGAGGCTCGAAAGGCAAATGGTAAGCTCTCGACAATACTTTTATTGCCTTCTTCTATGCTTTTATTTTCATGTTGGGAATCCATATAAGCTTGCATATTTTTCTTATGTTACTTTATCGGATCATCTTGTAGGCATAAGTTTCTTCGTCTTTGCGTCCTTGGATATGCCAGAATTCGTCATGCCACTCAGTGTTCTAGGGAACATGATGAGCCAAGATTTGTATATACATTCATCTTTTGAAATGTAGTAAGAAAGTTTGTTAATGTGATGTTGGAATTTTTTTGAAAAGTTTCTCTCTTTTTTTGTTTATTTGGTGGAAACAAAATGGTGAATGTGTTGGGATTTTTTTATTGAAGGATTTATTTTTCTTGATGGAACCAAACGATGAATATCACCTTGATTTAGATTGCTCATTTTCTTCTTGCATCATGGGTATTATGTAGATGATCTGTGTATTGTGACATTTTGCAGAGGATTTTTGAAAAAAGTCAATGAAATCGATCAATAGTACTTCTGTCTATTTCTCAATGTGATTTTTATGCTTGTTTAAAATTGTAATTGCTAGACCATATATGTATTTCATACCTTTCTAATGATTATGGAGGGTGACTAAAATGATGGATTCTTAGCCAACTCAACTCAACTAAGCGCTAATCACAAACTAGTTGAGGTCATCCATATGAATCCTTTTTTTCTATTCTGCTCATACATTGTGCATTGACCTATCACATCCCTCCTTTCTCCAGGCTTGAGATTAGCTGTGTGTGAAATATTGGTGGAGTTAAAAAATGAGGGAATCTTACCCATTTCATGGAATTATTCTGCCTCATTCATGTCTATCTCTTATTTGCCAATGGATACTCCCACAAAACATCCACTCTTCTGAGAGTCGAGATTAATTGGATGATTGTTTGGTTCATTCTTTTCTCTTCTACATCATAGCATACTCTTTGAATGACAGAGCATTCCGATCTTGTATTTGAAGGTATGCTCTGCTGTAAGAAGGTACATGTTAAGGGGTTTTCTTTGATTCTTTTGCAGTTATGCTTGTTGCTTGGGTACTGGTGTTTGATATAGTTTATCTTTTATCATTCTCCAACACTATTAGTTATGCAGGTTTAGTATGTTTTCTGTTCTCTCATGACCATGCAATTGAAGACTTTATGCTGGCTATTGAACACCAGGTAGTAGGTCTCTGTATGGTTGCTGTCAGCAATAATATAAATTTTTGCTATTACTCATCCATTCTCCTGATCTCATTTGCAGTTTGATACCATGACAAATTCCATGTATCATGACATGTGGCTTTGCATTGTGTTTCTGATGAAATGTTTGGTTTTGAAATATCTTGAAACATGGTTATAATATAAATATGCTTTTAAGTCAGTCAGAACATGGAAGCATTTTGGATAACAATTAATTGTGTGCCAATACAGCAGGTTTTAGCAAATAAATGAAAGAAAATTATTATTTTGACAATACAGAGAAAAGTGTCATTTGGTGTAAAATGGAACCAATGGACACTCTGCTCTATAAATCAACATCAGTTTCAATTGATAATATTTTGCATATCGTATCGCATCCCTCAAACTTTGGATTCTTGTGATCTTATATTCACCAAATAGGTCCAAATGTTGGGGGCTGTTTAGTTGGTGATCGCATGCATTGTTTATGGATGCATTCCTAACATAAATATCTTCCTGTTGGATATGTGATTTTGTTAAGTTTTATGTTGGTAAGAGTCATTCAGGTATATGTAATTTCTTAGACCATGTGCATGCCCGCGCATGTGCCTGTGAGTGAACTAGTTCAGGTTTTTGGGATCTGAACCTGATGGTTCTGGTCAAAATTGGGATCCTCTTCTTTTCATGTTTAGGGACAATAATTTGGTGGCTGTAGGGTTTGTTCTTGATTTGACATTTTTGCAAAGCCGGGGAACATCAAGTTCTATGGTTCATATTCAAATTTGAAGGTGGGTCTTTAAGAGGTTGGTTTGGTTGATGGATTAACCTTTGAGTTTGGTCAGGACTGGGGCAGGATTCTTGAACTTGATATATAGGAAGAGGAGCCCTTACAAAGGGTGCAAGTTGAGGAAAAAAACTTAAATTATATGTCGAATGCTTTTGATTTGTGCTGATGGCCATCATTTAGAAATGTTAGGGATGCCTAGTGGATGGAGGATAATCATGCTTACCAAAAAATGATGTTGATGATAGCTCAGCCTTTTTCCAATAGGATTGCTGATTTTCTGTAGGAAAATTGCATTTACATTGATATAGATTTACACAGATGATATTCTTGGTGTTGGATTGTGGATTACCACTTGCTACTTTAAATTAATTGGAACCGGTTGACCGTATGGACGCAGCACAGCTATGATAGACTTGAGGGATAAAGAGTATGCAAACTCTTGTTTGTCAGGAGATATAAATTCACAGGGCTTGCTTCTTTTCTTATCCTTTTCTACTTGAAATTTCGAAAAGTTATGAAGTTGGCTTGATGGAGTCTTCAATAAATTCTCAGGTATACTTTATGGTTGCAAATCCGTGTGTATTGGTTATATGCCTGGATAATCATTGGATTTTAAGAAATTATAGGTTGGTCTATGTACTAATGGTGATTGCCCTGCAGAGAGAATTGGTGGAATGATTTCATTAAGCATCATGATAAAGTGCAGGTGAGATTCAACAATCTAGCTTTCTGGTATCCAAGTGCACTGATGCCAGGGAATAAGGAATGATTGGATATTGTATGTGAGATTGTTTTGGAAAAGGCCTTAGAAGGGGTTGCTACCGTTCAAGGAGAAACAGATTTATGTTACTTATTATCAACAATGTTGGATGGGTTGCCATTGGTTTGTCTTACAAATGATATATTTTCAGCGAAACATTATGTTAATTTTTTCGAATGTTGTCCATGTTACTGAGTTTCTTAACTTTGTAATTTGCTGCAGATTTCCAGCTAGGCAATCAAAATTTCTATTTTTCCCACTGGTGGGTTTGCAGAGGAGGTCAGTCTATAACATGTTTATTAGATGATGATGATGATTTACTTTTACAAAATCTTGAATCTAGATATGAAACTTGTGCATGTCTTGGCATTTTTCAAATTAACGTCTCGCTTTAAATGGTTTCTTATATACACTATTTGGCTGACCATTATACTAGGGAGGCAAAAATAGTTAGAAGTTTTTTTTTTTGTAAAAATAGTTAGAAGTTTTTTTTTTTTTTTTTTGGGTCAAGTTATTATGGTTGATGTTCTTTTCTTTATTACTTTTTCAAATCAAGTATCAGCATCCTATAAATCTTGGAAGATTACAAATCATGGATCAGGATTTGATTATAGAATGATTTGATATAAGTGGAATTGTAATAACTGATGGATGAGGATTATGCTTGTTAATGTTGTCTTCAATGGTATTCTAGCATGCTACTTTAAGTTCTAAATGCAGGCCTCAGCTGCTGATATAACTGAAGTCATGCAAAAATCTTTTCATGATAAATTGACGCTTACGACTAAATTGAGTTTGTTATAAGAGGAACTTTGCTATTTCATGTTCCTACCAAAAAAGACTAAATAACTTACTACCTTTCCAATGATAATTTGAGACACGGTTGAGCTGTCAGCCTTTCACATGAAAGACAGCGACTTCACTTCGCTCTAGTGTTTTGAGTTCTAAATAAGCTTTGCTACCTACGTAGCGGAGGAGCATGCAATCTAGCTAGGTTTGAGCTGTTTGTTCACTGAGAATTTCTGTAAAAAGAAAGAAAAAAGTTTAATGACTCAGATTTCCTTGACAAATTTTATGGGTGATGACATTTGATGCCAGACATCTCTAGACGACATATGAAGCCTTGTGATGTACAAATTCTAGTTTTGCTAGTTTTGTTAGCTTTCACCTTGTTTTGTTTGTCATTGTGATTTATGTAGTTGGTTCTATTTCCTTTGTTCTGGTCTGGCCTGATTGTATGAACCTAATCAAGTTTCTGTGGCGCTTAACATCCGTAGAGTCCTGTTGTAAAGATGCAGGATTTAGATCTAAGACGTTGCTTTTATGCAGGCAGAATCGTTTGCAGTCGTGATTTCATCTTCATCGCCTGAGATTAGTAAAATCAATGCATTTAGAACTTTTTGTTTTTTTTTTTTTTGCACATAAAATTATGCTTTTCGAAGTGTTTTGTTTTCTGCTTTTTTTTTTTTTTTTTCGTTAGCTGTATTTATCTTCCATGGCGATTGTCTGTATTCTCTGAGATCTGAATTAGTCACTATTTAAATCTCGCAGGATCATATTAGTATAGATTTAAGCTAATATTTTGGCTACCGGACTCGATTCTTAAGATTTCCGGTAATTTATATGTGTTCGGTTCTCAGCCCTTCAATATAAATCTTGAAATGCCCGCCCTTAAGATCTTTAGATCTGAAAGGACAGAATCATCTCCAGATGGAGATGCCGAGACTTTAGACAAGCAACCAAGGTTCAGAATAAAGACACCACCACAAAAAAGAATAAACCCAGCAAACCACAAAAAGGAATTTAGACTCAAATCCCGTCAGTGGACCTATTCAATCTTCGACCCAGCCATGCCAGCCCCTGCAGCTGGATAAATCTTTGCAACGATGGGATCCCACTGGCTCTCAAGCTCCTCCATCTTATCTTCAAACTCGTCAGCTTCGGCAAGCTGGTTGCCGTCCAGCCACCTGATGGTCATCTCAATTGCATGCTCAATCTTGTTTTTGTCAGCTGGAGGCAGCTTGGAAGCAATCTTGTCGTACTTGATCGTGTTGCTCATGTTATAGGCATAGTTCTCCAGTGCATTCTTTGCATGGATATATTCTTCCTCTGCTCCTCATTCTTAGCTTTGTACTACTACTCCTCACGGACCATCGTCGCAATCTCCTCCTTGCTGAGCCTGCCCTTCTCATCCGTGATTATGATCTTGTTCTTGTGCCCGGCAGTCTTCTCCTCGGCGGTGACATTCAGTATGCCATCCTCTTCAATATCGAAGCGGACATTGATCTGGGGGACGCCCTTCGGTGCAGGAGGGATTCCGGAGAGCTCAAATTTGCCCAGCAAATTGTTGTCCTCGGTCCTGGTCCTGCTCCTCTCACCCTCGTAGACCTGAAACAACGCACTGGGCTGGTTATCAGAGTAGGCGGAGAAGACCTTCTCCTTCTTGGTGGGGATGGTGGCGTTCCTCGGAATCAACACGGTCATGGCTCCTCCAGCAATCTCCAATCCGAGGGAGAGAGGGGTGACATCTAACAGTAGCAGGTCCCGCACCTTCTCATTGCCCTCGCTGCTCAGGATTGCAGCTTGGACGGCAGCACCATAGGCAACGGCCTCATCAGGATTGATGCTTTTGCAGAGCTCCTTCCCGTTGAAGAAGTCCTGCAACAGCTGCTGCACCTCGGGAATCCTGATAGAACCCCCAACAAGAACAACATCATGGACGCTGCTCTTGTCCATCTTAGCATCCCTCAGACACTTCTCCACGGGCCCCATGCACTTCATGAACAGATCCATGCAGAGCACCTCAAATCTTGCACGAGTCATCGTAGGATAGAAATCGATACCCTCATAGAGGGAATCGGCTTCGATTGTTGTCCCAGCAGTGGAAGAAAGGGTCCTCTTTGCCGTCTCGCACGCCCTCCTGAGCTTCTTCGGAGCCCTCGGATTGCCACTGATGTCCCTCTTGTGCTTCCTCTGGAACTCTCGAACGAAGTGGTTCACCATCCGGTTGTCGAAATCCACACCACCAAGGTTAGCATCGCCAGCAGTGGCCTTCACTTCAAAGATACCCTCTTCGATGGCGAGCAGAGAGACATCAAAATTGCCACCACCAAGGTCGAAAATGAGAACGTTCTTCTCCCCCGACCCCGAGCTGCAGGCCTTGTTGTGGAGGCCATAGGCAAGGGCAGCGGCGGTGGGCTCGTTGATGATTCGCATCACATTGAGGCCGGCAATGACTCCAGCATCCTTGGTGGCCTGGCGCTAGGAGTCGTTGAAGTAAGCGGGGACCGTGACAACAGCATTCTTGACGGTGGTGCCGAGGCCTGGCGCTAGGAGTCGTTGAAGTAAGCGGGGACCGTGACAACAGCATTCTTGACGGTGGTGCCGAGATAGGCCTCAGCAATCTCCTTCATCTTGGTGAGGAACATGGAGGATATCTCCTCAGGGACGAAGTGCTTCTCCTCGCCTTTGTACCGGACCACGATCATGGGCTTGTCGCCGGGGCCCTCGATGACCTTGAACGGCCATAGCTTCACGTCAGCCTGGACAGAGGGATCGCTGAATCGTCTGCCGATCAAACGTTTGGCGTCTGCACCATGAATGGCACCGAATCGGACATGATAGGTGAGTATCATACTCTACTCCAAGTTTGAAGAAAGGCTAGTACGAAGATAATTGCAAAATTTAAAGGAAATTACGGATAACAAGATTTATCGGTTGGCAAGAATAAATTTTAAAGGTTATCATCGGGTGAATTTCCGTTATGGATCTAAACATCGAACTCGAAATGCTTTGGAATAGGATTAAAGTTAAGTGAGAAGGTACCAAATTTACCAAATGAAAAGATAGAAGCTCATGGCTAGTACCAAATCATAAGCTTATGTTATGATTACTTTATATATGATATATTTTAAGGACCATAAAACAAAGACAGAATATTTTACGTGTTTCGCAACCGTGATCTCTTGTTTCTTTATATATAAAAATCATATAATGAATTAATAAGGCTGTGAATTCTATTTGATTACCATAATAGAGATGGTTATATGACTTGTTGATGTAGCATAAAATTGATAGGGACAAGCCTTGTCCCCTAGTCTCTCATCCTATTCTTTTCTTCCAGAGAGGGAGAGTAAGAGTTCCCGGCTAGTGATGGATACGATGGCATCATCACCGGCAACAAAGACGATGGTCACAATGCAAAATCCCTCCGACCATCCATAAAAAATTGGGTAAAAAGCTTTTGCAAGAAGACGTACAATCTTTATGATGTCAAGCTCACCCTCATCTACTCTCTTAAGATGCCACCGCTGCTGGACTACTCTAAACGAGAAATTAAAATGATTATCTTAAGAATCTGTTCTTTTACGAATAAAAAGTCTATCTAAAAATCTTTAATTTTTTAAATAAATAACATCTAGATAAAAAAATAATTTATTAATATTTTTTATAAATAAAAAAATAATTTAAAAATTTATCATCCATATTCTTTTGTATTACTATTTTTTAAATAAATTACTAAAATTTATCTATATTATTTATTGCTATAAAGTTTTGATTCCGATCAAAATGATTGGAACGATCAAAATGGTTGGAACGAATGGTGCTGGATATCCAGATGGCAAGACTTGTAAAAAAAAATTCTAAAAAAAATCCTCCAACATTCATTCAAGTTAGAACTCTGAAACATAAATGAAAAGGAATGTCACATCTGAGAATCCCATTAAGATCTTTATTTATAGACAGAGATCGAAACTATTTATGAAACGCAATCCATGGATGGTTCCGAATGCATTAGACACAATATGCAATGTTCGTAGCCAATATTTATATATTTATAGAATCGGGCAGTTACAATTGCCTTATCAAACTTATAGCTAGCTATAAAAAAATTATTGTTCAATTTTAAGTTGGTCGAAAGTGCCAATTGAAGTAGAGAGCCGAGGCGAGATCGATGACATCCAAGATGGGATTGGAGATGGGTAGGAGGCCGAACTATTCCAATTTTGGCTATAGTCAGCCAGATTGAACGTCAATGACAAGCCAACGACAACTAGTAATTGAAGATATGAAGATTGAAGATCGATGATAGGATGGATAAAATTGATGATGAATCGATAACTTTTTGAAGATGTCAGCAATCTCCAAACGTGAGGTTGAAAGGATGCCTGTGGTTTGAAAAGAAAAATATTCTCCACGAATTGGTTGGTCGATACCGATATAGGTTAAGAGTTGGCAAGCAATGATCTTAGGACGATGATTGATGTTTAGAAAATTAAAAATTAAGAATAAGTCGAGCATCGATGATAGGTCGACGAAGGATGCTTTCGACTATTATGATCTTTGTACAAGAATTACAACATCCCAAGTGTCCTTAACATTTCCCATTATATTTTTTATACTTTTTAGATTTAAAGAAAGTGAAGAATCGAGTTGTTGAATATGAAATGATGAAGATGATGAAAATAAAAATAAATATTTTAAAAATAAAATTAAATATTTATTTTACTATGATGAAAAATGATTTAACCATTCTTAAATGGATAAGATTTTTTTTTAATGAGTAAATATTATTAAAAAAAACTTATTTATCCTAAAAAATATAAAAATATGAATAAATTGATTAATAAAAAAATTGACTGATTTTTCTATAATATTGATCCATGGACCCTAAGATATGGGAATATGGCCGTGCATGAGATTGATATCCTGTTCTCCGAATCGTCCACTCGAGATCTAAGGAACGAGCTGTCCTCGGGTTAAGATGGGCCACCATCATGGAGGCGATATGAAAGATGATCGTAGTCCATCAGATGAAGGGGAGAAGGGACCTGAGGCCATCCACTTAGCATTCGGAGAAAAATTTGGCCCGATATCATCGTGGGCCCGTTGCACCCTTCACCGCGGCGGCGACCGTCGATGGTGGGGATTCGAGGAGATTTGCTCGAGATCAAGGGAAGAGGGGGGCCAGGGATTCGGTTTGGAATAGGGATGTCTAGACTTCTCAGCGTTGGAAAGAAAAGCTTGTCCCTTCTGCTGCCTTCTGCTAAGTTACGTGAGACCACATCCGTCGTGATAATCAAATGGAATTTTCAATTCAATAATATGGTTGCACCTAATTAAAATTTAGAAAGATAATTAAAAAATTAAAATTTTTAATATGTATTGAGAATAAATCTCGCTCCTGTCGAAGTTCAGTTCGATGCTCAGCCTAATACGGTAGCCACGAAAGAGTTTCAGCAGACGAGTCTTAGCCGAACTCCTTCAATCGATCGAACTCCTCAGCGGTCGAGCTCCTGCCGAACTCCTTCAGCTGACCGAACTTCTCAGCGGCCGAGTTTCAATCAGACTCCCACGAGAGTCAAACTTTCTCCGCGCCCCTCCAACCGAATGCCTACGGAAGCCGAACTCCTTCCGAGCTTCCCTTTCGACCGAACTCCTCCAGGAGCCGAACTTCTTCAGGACTTCTCCGTCAAACGGATTCCTCCAGCAGATTGCTCCCAAATAATCCCACCAAACGTATCCCCTTCAGAAGTCCGAACTCCTCTAAAATCGATATATACCGAAGTCCACCAACCAATGCATATTTTCTCAGAGCTACGACCATTAAATCTCGATAAACGATCGTCATCAGTCCACTGCAGGCGACAGCGACCCGCTACCAGACGGCGCTGCAGACGGTGCCTTTCTCCGTGACTGACTTTGTCAGACCTCGAACGGCCCGCTATCAGGCAGCTGCAGCTGTCACCATCAACCCGCTACAAGCTCCGTCTATAAAAAGGGATCCTCCAAATATACTTACTCTAGACTCTAAGCTCTCCTCTCCTTCTCTAAACTCTGCCAAACTCATTCCAGAGCACTCCATTTTTATTGGTCAGAAGAGCTGACTTGATCGTCGGAGGGTCCTGCCGGAGCCACCACCACCGGCTCCGGACGGAACTTTATTTTGTAGGTCTCCGACGGCGACCTCATCCTCCTCTACTCCAGCTCGATCTGACGACAACCAAATTCTGCGATAATAGAATTGACGCTGGAGGAAGGACCGCTTCTGTTCTTGAGGTGTTCTTGAGACCCTCTTATTCTTAAAGGAGTGCTCAGCGACGATTTCTCTCTTCCCTCTCTAAAGATCTCTCATCTTCTTCTTTAGAGTTCTTTCCCGAAAAAGAATGCCTTCCTGGAGAGCTTCAATTTGACGATCGACGGCCTCCGTGGCAGGTCCATCTGCTTTCGCTTCAATCCCGGTAACCCAGATTCCACCTGAAGCCATGGTAGATGCGAAGCAGTTCAACCTATTGATCCAGCAGGTTCGTGGCCTCGCCGAGATGATGCAGACCGTGCGACAGCCTTCGACGGTGACTTTGCTAGCAAATTCGCCATTAGGATACCAGGAACCGACCTTAAGAAAGAGCATTTCGCCTAGCATACCAATTGCCCTTAAGAAGGAGAAATAGAGAGCAGAAGTTCTCCCCTAAGGGTTTCACAGGAGGGCGGAATGGAGTTCGACCGCTCTCACGACCTCCCCAGCGCAAGTGAGACCGAACTTCCCCTTGAGCTCTTCATCAACTCCCCCTCGAGCTCGTCATCAAGAAAGCTCCGACAAAGGGGCATGAAGTTCTCCCCTAGGGGTTCCACAAGAGGGCGGAATGAAGTTTGACTGCGCTCACGACCTCCCCTAGCGCAAGCAAGGCCCGAACTCCTTCTCGAGCTCATCATCAAGGAAGCCCGATGGAAGGACGCGAAGAAATCCTCCCCCAGAAGCTAAAATCACCAATGAGGAACGACAAAGAGATCGACCGCCTCCCAGCATCATCGACGCTATCTCCGAGGACTTGGTACTTTGACGGGCTGTCATCCCCTAGCGTCAAAGCCAAGAGAAGCTTGCTCCAAATTGAGAAAGCCAGCATGAGATAGAGGAGGTCGTCCGATCCGAAACTTACCGCTCGAGGAAACTCAGAGGACAACACCCCCACGACCCTGAAGCATAGAAAATTCGGGATGTGCTGCCAGTAACTTTCCTTCAGTAAAATTCTTCCCATTTCAATAATATTATTTCTGGATGCAAAAACTATGTGATGATAGAAGAAGAAGCAGTCAAAGCCGTAGTAGGAACAGGAGGAGAACCTCGTCCTAACATGAGCGAGGAAATCCTTTAGCCTCGGCTGAAGTAAGAATCTCATCCAAAGTAATCTCGACGAGCAGGTCAAAAACCTTCAACCTCGGCTGCAGGAGATAAGATCTCTTCCGAGGGTTCGAACCAACCTCGACTGTAGGAGATAAGATCTCCTCCGAGGGTCTAGGCCGACCTCGACTGTAGGAGATAAGATCTCCTCCGAACGTCCGTAGCAACCTCGACCGTAGGAGATAAGATCTCCCCCGAGCGATCAAGCCAACCTCGGACTGCAGAAATAAGATCTCCTCCAAGCATCCGTATTAATCTCGTTGCACGGCTGCAGGAGATAAGATCTCCTGAGCGACCGGGCCAACCTCGACTGCAGGAGATAAGATCTCCCCGAGCGTCTGTATTAACCTCGACTGCAGGAGATAAGATCTTCTCCGACGCAACCTCGGCAGCAGGAGATAATATCTCCCCCGAGCAACCGAACTAACCTCGGCTGCAGAAGATAAGATCTCTCCGAGCGCCCACGGCAACCTCGAGCTATAAGAGATAAGATCTCCCCCGAGCAACCGCGGCCAATCTCGACTGCAGGAGATAAGATCTCTCCCGGGCGTTCGTGTCAACCTTGACTGCAGGAGATAAGATCTCTCCCAAGCCAACCTCGACTGTAAGAGATAAGATCTCCCTCGAGCGCCCGTATTAACCTCGGCTGTAGGAGATAAGATCTCCCCCTGAGGCAATCTCGACTGTAGAGAGATAAGATCTCCTCCGAGCGACCGGACCAATCTCAACTATAGAAGATAAGATCTTCCCCGAGCGCCCGTATCAATCTCGACTGCAGAAGACAAGATCTCTCTGAGGCGACTGGGCCAACCTAAGCTGCAAGATATAAGATCTCCCCCAGACGTGCCCGTATCAACCTCGATCGCAGGAAATAAGATCTTCTCCGAGCCAATCCTTGGCTGCAGTAGATAAGATCTCCCCCAAGCGTCCGTATCAATCTCGACTGCAGAAGATAAGATCTCTCCCTGAGCGATCGGGCCAACCTCAGAAGATAAGCTTCCCAAGGCATCTCGACCGCAAGAGATAAGATCTCTCCCTGACGTCCGTATTAACCTCGACTGTAGGAGATAAGATCTCCTTCCGAGGCAACCTCGACCGTAGGAGATAAAATCTCCCCCGAGCGATTGGGCCAACTCTGGTTGCAGGAGATAAGATCTTTCCCAAGCGTCCATATTAACTTCGGCTACAGGAGATAAGATCTCCCCCGAAGCAACCTCGACTGCAGGAAATAAAATCTCCCCCGAGCGACCGAGCCAATCTCGACTGCAGGAGATAAGATCTCCTCCGGACGCCCGTATCAACCTCGCTTGTAGGAGATAAGATCTCCCCCAAGCCAACCTCGACCGTAGGAGATAAGATCTCCCTCGAGCGCCCGAGTCAATCTTGGCTGCAGGAGATAAGATCTCTTCCGAGTTTCAACCTCAGCTGCAGAAGATAAGATCTCCTCCGAGTCAACCTCGACCGTAGGAGAGGAGATCTCCTCCGAGTCAGCCTCGGCTACTGGAGACAATATCGTCCGCGAGGAGCTCAACCTCCGACCTCGACCGCAGTAGACGAGATCTACTTCGACCTCGACTGAAGATGAGATATACCCCGAGCTTCAACTTCAATATCAACTTTGGCTGGAGATGAGAACTCTCCCAAGCTTCAACCTGAACCAGCATAGAGCCTAGGAGAGGACTTCGATAGTCGCCCTTTCTGCACTTCCTTCCTTTGAGTTTCGAATTCAAAAGTGGAAAAACTATTGTTGGGGATAAACTTTGCTCCTGACGAAGTCCAGTTCAATGCTCAGCCTAATGCAACCGATAGCCATGGAAGAGCTTCAACGAACGAGTCTTAACCGAACTCCTTCAACCGATCGAACTCCTCAGCGGCCGAGCTCCTACCGAACTCCTTCAGCCGACCGAACTTCTCCGCGACCGAACTTCAATCGGACTCTCACGAGAGCCGAACTCTCTCCACATCCCTTCAGTTGGATACATACGGAAGCCGAACTTCGATCTTTCCTTTCAATCGAACTCCTCCAGAAGCCGAACTTCTCTAGAATTTTTTTCTCAGTCGAATTCTTCCAACAAATTGCTCCCGGATAATCCTAATAGACGTATCCCCTTCAGAAGTCGAAACTCTTCTGAAATCAATATATGTTGACGATGACTGTCACCATCAATCTATTGCAGACAGCACTGTAGATGGCATCTTTCTCCATGATTGACTTCATCAGACCTCGAACGATCCATTATCAGACAGCTATAGCTATCACCATCAATCTGCTACAAGCTCCGTCTATAAAAAGAGATCCTCTAGATATGTTTACTCTAGATTCTAAGCTCTTTTCTCCTCTTCTAAACTCTACCGAACTAGTTTCAGAGCATTTTATTTCTGTTGGTCAGAAAAGTTGATTTGATCGTCGGAGGATCCTACTAGAGCCACCACCATCGACTCCGGATAGGACTTTCCGATGGCGATCTTATTTTTCTCCACTCTAGCTCGATTTGATGATAATCAAATTCTATGATAACAATATGATTAATCCATCGTATCGTATAAGAAGTTCTCACAATATAGATAATGTACGCTTGAAGTTTTTTTTTAAGAAAAAAAAACTCAATTAAGATTTTTTTTTTTTTTTTAAAGGTTCTCTTCTTAGAGACAATTTCATTGAAGACTTTTCACTTTCAATTAACCAGACGTTGAGGCAGCAGACATGGAGGGATTAATCCACGGTAAAACGATCACGGAAAACACCATGCAAATTGAACGAAAGGGCCAAAGTCCGGTTCTTCAGACACTTGGAAAAACATTAAAAAAAAATTTAGAAAATCGAATAAAAGAGCCAATTTTTTAAAAATTTAAAACCCTTCAACAAAGTCCGTCACACTAGAACCATAGCAGGAATCGTCCATCATCACCCACACGCACCCGCGGAATTAATTTAAAAAAAAAAAAAAAAAATGAGAGAAGATATATATAGCAGGAGGAAAAACATTCAAGCTAGTGGATTAAACTAAAGGACCCACCGAAGACGGTGTTGGTGGGGTTCATGGAGACCTGGTTCTTGGCGGCATCGCCGATAAGACGCCTGGTGACGGTGAACGCCACATAGGAGGGGGTGGTGCGATTCCCCTGGTCGTTGGCGATGATCTCCACTCGATCGTGCTGCCATACACCCACGCACGAGTAGGTAGTCCCCAGATCGATTCCAATAGCCGGACTCCCCTCGCCCTTCGCCATGGAAGATTAGTGGTAGAACAAAAAATGAAGAATAGGAGCTAGCTAAGATGGAAGAGAGATTAGTGAGAGAGAATGCGAGTTTGGGAACGTAGGAGACGAAGATTTCTAGCGAGCAAAAGCCCTTCAGTTAAAGGTGGAGGGACAAGAGCTCATTTAATGGGATGCAGAACAGAACGATTCCTATTCCAGAAACCTTCTATTCGAATATCTGGACCGTCAAATTTATGTTAGATCTACGGCTTCGATGAGCCCCCTCCACCGTCGGAAGGTGGATGATTCTATTCGGCGACTGGCGGGTCGTTTCAGTTCTCCCAGGCGAGGACTCGGACGCGCACGTTTTCCCGCTTCGCATACGCAAAATATACGGATAGGATCATCCTAATCAATGCTTGATGGGATTCAGATCACAAGTCCGTCCCCATGTGTTCCCAAGAAAAAGTTATTGGTCAGAATGATGCTACCGTTCAATAATAAATTAAAAAAATATTTTTAAAAAAATTAAAATAATAAAAATAGCCAACTAATCAATTATGATTAATAGGTAAAACTTTTTTTTAAAAAAAATTTTAAGCAAGTAGTGCCCATTTTCAAATTCACATTTCACGGTTGAAGAAGATATAAACTTAATTATTTTAAAATGTTTAGATACGTTGCCATCCCTTGTTGCAAGGAATATCAAGTAATAAAAGCACTTATGATATTGTTTGAAGATGGTATTTTTTTTTTAAAAAAAAAAAATATTAGTAAGCCTAAGTTCGTTGATTGGTTTAATCTTTTATTTTTATTTTTTTACTTAAACAATATTGACTCATTTGAAAAATGCTACTGTGATATAAAAAGTATAATGGTTCAATAAAGTTTGAAATCTATTATTTTTATAAAAAAATATGCAAGAAAAATATAACTTAATTGGTCATTACATTAAAAAAAAAAAAACTTACAATAATTCAAGTCTGGATGCTTAGAATTCTATCGCATATTATAATATTTTATTATTTAAATTCTATATAATAGCAAGATAAATTTGAATTTATATATCTTTTTTCATTATTCCACCTTTGCTCTCCTTCCCCATCCCTTAAATTGATATCCTAATCTTTCCGCAAATAAGATATAAAATCAAAGTTAATAATAAATTCTTTAGATACTAAAAATTTTACATAAAAAATATATTTTTAGGCTTGTATATAGTCTAATTTAGATTTTATTAGACTAATATATCATACATTCATGATCGCATTGTTATCTAAGTTGAAGTCGAATCGTATGCCTTAGATTAAGGATTATTTGTCATTAGATTGGTGATCTCACTTGAATCAAACTTTAATTAAACTGGTGATCTCACTTAAATCAAACTTTAAGAAAAATCAGGATGCTTGTAAAGAAAAAAGGAAGAAAAAGAATAATTAAAATTATTGCACTTAAAATAATGCCTGCATGGTCTAGTTATAGACACTAAGATACTCGTTCATTATCTCTCTAAACTATTGTAATTTTTCAGTTACACCCATTTATTCGTAATTTCTTTGAATGATTGCTTATTACATCCTTTCATAATATACTTTTATCAGAAGGTATCTTTTTTCATTAAGTATCCTTTTCTCAAAAGACACCTTTGCAAGTGAGAGCTGGTCTTTATCTTAATCATAATCACATTGGTCAACATAAGCACCTATAAATATGTATATAAGCTAATAAAAAAAGCTCAAATTCATGGCTAATTATTTCTTTCATTCAAATGGATCTGTAATTAAAATGAAAGGGAGTCCACCTTAGTTGTACATGAGAACTAAAAATCATAGTTAAATAAGAAGATGTGTAAAATTTTGACCTATGTTATCAATGCAGAACATATCAAAGAAGTTATAATTAGTTATGATTTTTTATATATAATTTATCAAAAATTAAAATTATATATAAATATATTTTTTGGTAAAAAAATATTTATGGATATTCAAAGAATGGGAACATAGATTTTTTTTTCTTCTTTTCATTGCTTAATTAAGAGATTGGAAAAAAAAAAATAAACTATTGTGATTCAAATATAGAGACTAATGGATATGAATATCATAAATATTAGTCCTCGTAACTATTGAATTTGAAAAAACAATTCATTTGACCATATCAACCGCTTTATATAGACATGCTACACATGAATGTTACAGACTAACTCAAAAAATATACCACATAATCCAAGAGATATGAAGAGAAAGTGTATATTAGTATTGATATGGAGGCTTTTCTTTAATTGAATTAATGATTAATATTTTTATATTGCAGGTGATTATATACACACACACACGTGCACGCTGCATCATTAAAAATATGGATTGAAAATTTAATAATATATTAAATATAAAAATAATTGGTACATAAATGAAATTATATTTCTTAATTAGATAAAGAAGGAGTTGAATTAATAAAATAACGTAACAAGAAACATCTATGCTACTTTCACTAATCGTGCAACCCATCCTTAAACCTTTTCTCTCTATGATTTAGATAATTAGATAACTTCAGCAATGGACCTCATGTCCCGCTCGCTTTTGTCTCAAAAAAAGATAATTGCACCGGCGATCCAATCATGTGGCGGGAGGGCGTCGGTACAAAAAGTCAGTCACGCAACATAAATCGGTGTACACTTTGCGACCCATAAACCGTGTCGAAGGAATTGGCTTAAATCCGACGTCTGTGATGGACTTTCACACGAAAACAAAAATTAATTAAAACGACCACCTAAACAAGTCCGCTCTTGCCAACGTCCCTCCACCAATAATGGAATATCCGAACTTTGTAGCGGATTCGGACGCGGAAACGTAGATACCTTCGACGCCCGGTTTCAGAAAAATCTTTAAAAAAAGAAATAACGGATAACGGTAGAGCAAAGACAACCGCCTCCACTCCCTCTCTCTCCCCCTCTCCCTCGACATCCCTCCCCTTCCTCATCCCTTCCCCGCCCCTTATGAAACCCTAACACCTCCAATCTACCAAAAACTTAATCCATGGCGAAAACCCTAATCTCCTCACCCTCCTCCTTCTTTGCTTCCCCGCTCCCTCCCTTCCCCCGCCATGGCCGGTCCGGCCTCCCCCTCTCGCGCCCTCGGCGGGCGGATACCAGGGTCAGGCTCAGCTACCATGAGATTCCTCCTCCCCACGTTTTCGATTCCTTCGTCGATGTCTCCGGAATTGTTTCGAGAGTGGAGGGTCTCCTGTACACGCTTGCCGATGCTGCCGTGGCTGCTGATCCTTCTTCCACGGGTGCTGCTGCTACCACTTCGGTTCAGAAGAACGGGGGATGGTTCGGGTTCATCTCGGACGCCATGGAAGTAGTTCTTAAGGTATTTGGTTCTCTTTTCTCTGTAACACCCTCTGCAATATATATATATATATATATATATATATATATAACTTAGTGTAGAGGAGGAAACAGTAAGACAACAAAAGGAAAATACTTATCTGTGAAGAAACACCGGTGAAGAGGAAGGAAAGAACTTCATTGCCTTCTGCAGGTGGCTAAGGTTGGAATAGAAGAAGAGGAGAAGAATAGAGAGTCTGGAGGCTTCCGGAGAATTCCCAAACCAAGATGTACCATGGGTAGGTAATGGGTAAAATCTGGATCCGAAACCCACCGAAATCATTAAGAAGCAAGCAAGTACAGCCTAGGTCCAAGCCGGCAGAAAGCCCATTCAGATCCAACCAAAAATAATCATTCACTTCGTTTCGAAAGCATTGTAATCTCAGCTTAATAGCTGAGTATAAATAGGATGTAATAGAGAAGATGAGAGCAATGAACAAATGAAATTTTTCCTCTTAAATTTTTTTTCTTCCTTCTTCCGGATCTAACTCCCGAAAACCTTTCTTTCCTCTGAAGTCTTCTCTAATTTTCGCATAGATTAATTTGAATTCCCATCTAGATCCTAATTCTTTCTCAAATCTTAATTCAAACAACTTCTATGCACCTGGATCTGCTCAGATCTGGGAGCAAATCGATCAAAAATCCTACCTCAAGGCTTGGGATATTATAAATTTGGTATCAGAGCCTGGAATCCTCGGATATGAAGGCATGGACACCACTCTCACATAGATCTATCAAGTTCAGCATATCAGCATCAGGTACTTCATTGATTTCTAAATTTTAGTAGATAATAGCATCATAGATTAGATCTGTACCAAGATTTGGGAGTGATTACTGTTTCAAAAGGATTGGAATAGAGATCAGACCTCAAGATCATCATCGATCATCTTGGCTAAAGATTTTTTTGTAGCCAGAAGTAAAGAGAAGTAATAACCGGTGCTATCAAATCTTACTCAAAATCGGTCTCAAAGCATTCAAAATAGGGGTGAGACAGAGAAATAAATATAAAAACTGCAGTCAGATTCAAATAGCAGAGGAGAATATGGCAGAAGGAACCAGATTGAAAGAAATAAATGAAAACATTAGAATCTTAGAAGAAAAAGTGCAAAAACTCAATAACGAATACCACAACCAGCTGGAAGAAAGGTTACAACAGCTTATAGGATATTACAATTCCAAAATTGGAATCATGGCAAGGCAACTAAATGAAATGCAACAGGAGAAAAAATAGAGATATGAAGCACTACAGATTGAAGCAGCAAAAAGGCATGAGATTATGATACAGGAACAAAATCGCAGATATGAGGGGTTGCTGAAACTATTAAGTTCTTAGCCATCTGTATCCTAGTCCACTGACCAGTATCCTGCACATAACACTCCCATCACCATAAAAGAAGGAAAAACAAATATTAAGGATCTAGTACCAGCGGATTGTGATAGAAAGAAAGAAAAAAATAAAATAAGAAAGCAATCAAGTACGTGGATCAGCCTAAATGCTCGCCTCCACGGGGCATGCAAAACTTCACTATGAAAAAAAAAGAGATACAAGAGGAGATTACCCACTCTCAATCCACGTATACAATCCTCTCAACAAAAAATTATCCTGAACAAACTCTCTTTTGGAGACTTCCTGAAACGATCGCAGTTCGTTGCTTAGCTATCTATCCAAAGCCCCTGCTCCTGCTGTCGCTAGCGCCCTTCTCTATGCTCTCTGCGTCTCAGGCTCTCTCAAAAAATACTAAGCCACAGCTCGACCACACTAAAGCTCTCGATCTGTCATGCCTTTTAAAGGCCTCTATCTGACTCAGGATCGGAGTCTGCAGTTCCAAACGAACTCAAACAAGTCCCTTGGTCCGTTAGATTGTGACCGCGGCCTTCCGTGGCCGTTGGATCGCGCAAACCGTGTCAAACGCCGCAATAAAAAGCTTGGTCCACGCTCTCTGGTGCGTGGCCCGCGTGAGCGTGGATCGCGTAAAAATGCCCCGTGCCCGCGCCTTGTTCGCGAGGTCGCCTGGGCCTAGGCTGCGCCCGCGCGTCAGCTTAGGCCGCGCGCCCACCCGTGCTGCCTGGGCGCGCCTATGCCGGCCCTCGCGTGGCTGGCCCAAGCGCCTGGGCGGGCACACCTATGGGCCTGCGATGGTGTGCCCCACTACCGACATCCTGTCCGATGCTCCGCATGCTCCTTCGTGCGTATCTTCACCGTCTGATCTCCGATTGAGGTGTTCTTAGGCTCGTTGGACTCCGTTCATTGTCCTGGACCTCGCTGTGGGCTTAATATAAAAGAATTCGAGATGCTTTTCTCATCAATCTTCACCTCGACTCAATATTCGATCTCCATCTATCCAAGAGTGTCTAGCACCCCCATGCCATGGGGTAATTGCCTGCTGATCATGGATGGGCAAACGTGGAAGTTAAGCCAGACCATTCGATCCCACTTCCGTAAATTGCTGTGATCCACCTGATCTGAGATTTGCCCGGGGAAGCCTCCTGCGGCAATAGGAATTTCACCTTGCGACGTCGCATGTCTTTTTTCCGAGTCTCTCGTCTCGTGCCCGATCATTTTCCACCTAGAGCTCCACCTCGCACTGGGCTTCCTGATATGAGGTAATGTCCTCCATACTTTCTTCCTCTAAGCACCATCCTACTGCGGCGCATGACCTTCAGGATTCCTTTATCAGCTTGCTATCTGAAGCCAGTCGAATCCAGTCTGCTCAGTGAGATTAGATTCTTCTTAAAGCTGGGTATATATCGAACCTCACCCAACTTCTTTACTTTTCCATCATGGAGCTTCATGTTGACCGTCCCACTGTCTTTGATCTCACAGTTTGATCCATCTGGTAGGAACACAATGCCATCATCGGTCTTCAGGGAGTCAAACAATTTTTCTCTGCAACATACATGATGAAAACAAGCAGAATTCATAATTCACTGAGAGGAAGAAGTAGATACCTCATCAAAAACTAGAAGGATATCATCACTGCCTTCTATATCGCTACTGACCACCGCCATAGTAGCCCTTGTTTGATCCTTGAGTTGTGGGCAATCCTTGACTCGATGTCCCAACTCATCGCACCTGTAGCATCTGATCTTACTTTGGTCCCTCGTTTTGGACTTGGATCGTTCTTCTCGCAATCCTCTGCCGCTCCGTCTGTTGCCTCTTGCTCCTCCAAAAATCGCCAAAGCTGAGCTGCTGCCATCTGAGCTTAAAGCTGGATTTTTCCTCCTAAGAATTTCGTTCTGGAGTATTGCTGTAGTGACCTCGTCCATCTTGGTGGTGCTCTTCCCCATTAGAAGAGCAGTCACCAAGGACTCATACGAAGGAGGAAGCGACGCTAGCAAGACCAACGCCCTAGTTTTCTCCTCAACTTTTTCGCCAACGCTGAGAAGGTCGGTGAGGATCTTTTGGAAGTTGGATAGATGCTCCCGCACGCTCTGACCTTCGTCCATCCGCAGCCGGTAGAACTGCCTCCAAAGGAAGAGGGTGTTGGTGAGCGACTTTGTCTTGTATAACTTCTCGAGTTTCGATCATAGCATCATCGGAGAAGTCTCGCCAAGAACATGGATTACCACATCATCTGCTAGGTATAAGCGGATCGTGCTCACCGTCTGCATCTGGATCCGCTTTCAATCCTTCACTTCTGTGGTAGCTGGCATCTCATCGTACAAGAGAGCGTCGATCAAACCGTGTTGGATGAGGATATTCTTTACCCTTGCTTGCCATAAGGAGAAATTGCCCTTCCCATCAAACCTGTTGATCTCCATCTTGGTTGCGCTTATTTTCTCTATGTTCTCCAATCTCTAGCACAACTGCTGCAATCTGCTCTCTGGTACTATCCGGCTCTGATACCACTTATTAAGGCTCTAGTACCAGCGGATTGTGACAGAAAGAAAGAAGAAAACAAAATAAGAAAGCAATCAAGTACGTGGATTAGCCTAAAGGTTCGCCTTCACGAGGCATGCAAAACTTCACTATGAAAAGGAAGAGATACAAGAGGAGATTACTCACTCTCAACTCACGTATATAATCCTCTCAACAAGAAATTATCCCGAACAAACTCTCTTTTGGAGACCTTCTGAAACGATTGCTGTCCGTTGCCTAGCTATCTGTCCGAAGCCCCTGCTCATGCTGTCGCTAGTGCCCTTCTCTATGCTCTATGCGTCTCAGGCTCTCTCAAAAAATACTAAGCCACAGCTCAGTCACACTCAAGCTCTCGGTTTGCCATGCCTTTTAAAGGCCTTTATCCGACTCAGGATTGGAGTTTGCAGTCCCAAACGAACTCAAATAAGTCCCTCAGTCTGTTAGATTGCGACCGTGGCCCTTCGTGGCCATTGGATCGCGCAAACTGCGTCAAATGCCGTGATAAAAAGCATGGTCCACACTCTTTGGTGCGTGGACCATGTAAAAACGCCCCGTGCCCGCACCCTGTTTGTGAGGCCGCCTGGGCCCGAGCCGCGCCTGCGTGCACCCGCCCGCATGAGGCGCTGGCCTGCGCTGTCGGGCGTGCCTGGGCCAGCCCGCGCACCTGGGTCGGCACACCTGTGGGCCTGTGATGGTATGCCCCGCTACCGACATCCTGTCCGATGCTCCGCGTGCTCCTTCGTGCGTATTTTCGCCGTCTGATCTTCAATTGAGGTGTTCTTGGGCTCGTTGGACTCCGTTCATTGTCCTGGACCTCGCTATAGGCTTAATGTGGAAGAATTCGAGGCGCTTTTCTCAACAACAAATGCATTTGAAAATCCTGATACCAGTACCTCTGTAGTATCCATTAGAGGTAAGGGCAAAGGGTTGTTACCCACTCCACCCAGACCAACCGAAAGTATGGAGGAAAATCAAAGCAGAACAAACTTTCATGTACCCTTCCCAAAGCTAGATTTTCCAACCTTTAGTGGAGAGGAATCCAAGGAATGGAGCAGAAAATGTGAATAATATTTCAGAATATATCAAATCCCTATTTCACATTGGGTGGAAATTGCCATCATGCATTTTACAGATAGGGCACATAGGTGGGAAGAAGGATATTTCATTGATAAATAGAATGTTAACTAGGAAGAATTGATAGAAACAGTATGTAGGAGATTTGATGGTAATAACATGAAATAATTAGCCAGGGAGTTTAATAAACTGGTGTAGATAGGAACAATGGAGAAGTATCAGGAGAGATTTGAAGATTTAAGAGTTAGAATGTTGTACCATAACCCAAATCTCACTGAACAATATTTTATAGAAAGTTACATCAGTGGATTAAAAGAGGAGTTGGTACCATTTATTGATTTAGCTTAACCTATCACATTAGAGGAAGTATATGAACAAGCCAAATTACATGAACATGCATTGGCAATAATGTGGAGGAAGAGTAAAGTGGTTAATAAAATAAATCCCTCACAACCCGCTGGATATTATGCTTCCAGAATTGCTGTCCAAGGAGAAGCCCACAAACCCCAAAGTACCAAAATTGCAAACTTACCTCAAGGAGCTGGAAAGCAGCAATGGGAACAAAGGAAGGCAACGGGCTTATGCTACAGATGTGGGGAGAAGTACCACATTAGCCACCAATGCCCACAGAAGTCAACTCACTCCATCAATGCCACAGAAGAGATGGATGAAGTAATTGATGAGCAACTATAGGAAGAAGAGGAAACCATATTGGTAAAAAAAAAGATGATGTGAGAACTGCTGTTTATGCTTTAGTTGGACAAAATCAGCATGAGACCATCAAAATACAAGGAGAGGCAGGTAATAAGACAGTAATCATCCTAATTGACACAGGCAGTACTCATAGTTTCATCGATTTTCAAGTAGCCAAGGAGGTGAAAGCTATCCTTACTCCTGCAACTCCTCTTATTGTGATTGTGGCTAATGGACGTATGGTTTTGAGTAAATTAAAGTGTGCCAACTTTCAATGGACCATGCAAGGAGAAATATATCATGCAGATCTAAGGATGATCAGATTGGATGGATCAAGCATTATATTGGGTATAGATTGGTTGAGAACTTATGGGAAGGTAATTTTTGACTATCAGAATAATTCTGTTACATTCAATAAGGATGGAAAATGGATGACACTCAAAGGCATAACAGAAGGGTCAAAACTTAAATCTGCCAAGGCCAAACTTCAAATGATTACAGCTACATAGTGGTACAAGACTGGACTGAAGGGTAATTGTTGTGCTATAGGGCACCTGGTAAATAGTGAGAAAGGTAAAGAAGAAGATGAGATATCATCTACATTAAAAGAGGTCTTGGAACAATACTCAGATATATTCCGAGAACCCAAAGGATTACCTCCCAGTAGGCTATAGGATCACAAAATACCTCTACCATCAGGAACCAACCCTGTTAACATAAAACCATATAGGTACACCTATGAGCAAAAGGATGAAATAGAAAGGCAGATGCAAAAAATGCTTAAATCTGCAATCATTCAACCCAGCACTAGCCCATATGCATCACCTGTACTCTTAGTAAGAAAGAAAGATAATAATTTGAGGTTTTGTGTGGAGTACAGACGATTAAACAAGGCTACTATGAAGGACATATACCTCATTCCACTAATTGATGATCTCCTGGACGAACTTGAAGGATCTCAATATTTTTCTAAAATCGATTTAAGATCTAAATACCATCAAGTGAGGATGAACCCTGAAGATGTGCACAAGACAACATTTAGAACTCATATGGGGCATTATGAATTTTTGGTTATGCCCTTTGGACTAACCAATGCACCGGCCACATTTCAAGCCATTATGAATGAGGTTTTCTCTACTTACCTCAGAAAATTTGTATTAGTTTTCTTTGATGACATTCTTGTGTACGGTCAAACATTGGAGTAGCATGTGGAGCACCTCAAGGAGGTTCTTAACCTATTGAGGAAGAACCAATTGTATGCCAAAAGATCTAAGTGTTTATTCGGACAGCAACAGGTAGAGTACCTTGGACACATCATTACAAAAAAAAGGGGTGGCCACTGATTCAGAAAAAGTGGCAGCAATGAGAAGATGGCCTATGCCAACTACACTCAAAGAATTGAGAGAATTTTTGGGACTTACATTATACTACATAAGGTTCATAGCAAAAAAAATAACTTTCATTGGAATAAAGAAGCTCAAGCGGCTTTTGAGAACTTGAAGGAGGTAATGATCACTACCCTAGTCCTGGCAATGCCCAACTATACCTTACCATTTACACTAGAAGTGGATGCTAGTGGACATGAAATTGGAGCAGTGCTCACTCAGCAAGGGAGGCCCATAGCTTACCTTAGCAAAGGATTGAGTGAAAAATATAGAGGGCTATCCACATATGAAAAAGAGTTATTAGCTATTCTACTGGCAGTCGCTAAATGGAAGCATTACATTAGCCCAAAATCTTTTATCATCAAAATTGATCACCAGAGTCTTAAGTATTTACTGGAGCAGAAAATTACTACAGCCATTCAACAGAAAGGAATGTTGAAACTTATGGGGTTGGATTATTCCATACAGTATAAAAAGGAGAAAGAAAATTTGGCAGCAGATGTGGGGGTTAGAAGAAGGAAGCACCAAGGCTATAACTACCATAATACCCACCTGGAGCAGTGAGATTGCAGAAAGCTATGAAGGGGATCGGCAGATTGAACAGATCATAGCAGAGATACTAATCCAACCTGAATCCCAACCAGATTATTCATATAATCAAGGAATGCTCAAATTCAAAGGAAAAATTTATGTTCGAAGCATGGGAGGATTAAGACAGAAATTGTTAGAAATCATGCATGCATCTTCACTAGGAGGACATTCTGGAATGAGTCATACCTTCAAGAGAATTAAACGGTTGTTTTACTGGCCTGCAATGAAAAGAGAAGTGGAAGAGAAGGTGAAAGAGTGTGAAATCTGTATCAAAAATAAAATTGATGGAACTCCTTATGCTGGTCTTCTACAGCCACTACAAATTCCAACTCAGGCCTGGCAAGAAATCAGTATGGATTTCATCGAAGCACTACCCAAATCAGAAAGTAAAGACACCTTGTTAGTGGTAGTAGACAGACTCACAAAATATGCATATTTTATTCCTCTAACACATTCCTATACAACACAGGAGGTAGCAAGAGCATTCTTAAATAATATCTATAAATTGCATGGAATGCCTCAGGGCATTATATCCGACAGGGATAAAGTATTCACTCTCCAAGTATGGCAGGATTTGTTCAAATTAATAAGGATCAAATTACAGCTTAGCACAGCCTACCATCCCCAGACAGATGGACAAACAGAAAGGATAAACCGCTGTCTAGAGACTTATTTACATTGTTTCTGTTTTCAGAGCCCACATAAATGGCACAAATGGGTATCCCTAGCTGAATGGTGGTATAACACTAACCACCATTCCTCCTTAGGGATGACACCTTATCAAGCTTTGTATGGACAGCCTCCTCCTATGTATCCCGTGGTCCAATTAGGAATGGGAGTACATACCATAGTAGAAGATTGAAACAGAGACAGAAGCAAGATGATACAAATATTAAGAGATAAGCTGAGAGATGCTCAAAATCGCATAAAGCAAAATGCAGACAGAAGAAGAGTGGATAAAGAGTATCAAGTTGGAGACATGGTATACCTTAAGCTTCAGCCATACAGGCAAAGCACAGTAGCTATCCGCAAGAATCTCAAGCTTACTTCACAATATTACGGTCCATTCAAAATATTGGAAAGGATAGGACTGGTGGCATATAGGCTATAGCTTCCCAAAGGGTCCCAAATACATCCAGTATTTCATGTTTCTCTGCTTAAAAAAGGGATATAACATCCACAATAGGCCTCCTTAACAGTTCCCCTCACAGGGGAAGACAGGCAGTTGTTAGCACTACCAGAAAAGATTATAGACTGCAGAATGATCCATCGGAGAAACAAAGCAGTCACACAAGTATTAGTCAAATGGAGTAAGCTTGGTAAAGAAGAAGCTACTTGGGAGGACTACTGGGTCCTCAAGAGCCAATACCCTCAGTTTGATCCTTGAGGATGGGAACTTTTAGAGTGGGAGGGAACGTAACACCCTCTGCAATATATATATATATATATATATATATATATATATATATATATATATATATATATATATATATATATATAAATACTTAGTGTAGAGGAGGAAACAGTAACACAACAAAAGGAAAAACACTTATCTGTGAAGAAACACTAGTGAAGAGGAACGGAAGAACTTCATTGCCTTCTGCAGGTGGCTAAGGTTGGAACAGAAGAGGAGGAGAGGAGTCAGATAACAGAGAGAGTCTGGAGGCTTCCAGAGAGTTCCCAAACCAAGATATCTGGTACCATGGGTAGCAGGTAACAGGTAAAATCCAGATTTGAAACCTGCCGAAACCATTAAGAAGCAAGCAAGTACAGCCCAGGTCCAAGCCGGTAGAAAGCCCATTCAGGTCCAACCAAAAATAACCATTCACTTCGTTTCTGAAGTATTGTAATCTCAGCTTAATAGCTGAGCATAAATAGGATGTGATAGAGAAGATGAGAGCAATGAATAAATAAAATTTTTCCTCTTAAATTTTCCAAATTCCTTCTTTCAGATCTAACTCCCGAAAACCCTTTCTCTCCTCTGAAGTCTTCTCTAATTTCCTCACAGATTCATTTGAATTCCCATCTAGATCCTAATTTTCTCTCAAATCTTAATTCAAACAACTTCTATGCACCTGGATCTGCTTAGATCTGGGAACAAATCGGTCAGAAACCCTACCTCAAGGCTTGGGATATTACATTCTCCTAGGAAATTCTGAGAATTCTAAGATTTCTCGTGACATTTGTTGCTTGTGAGACTTCCGATTTTGCTGGAAAGAAAGAATCGTTCTGTTTTCCATAGGAAGAGTAATGGCTTTGATATCATATTTGTTGCTTTTATACACGTAACGCAAGCACCATCCCTATCGGATGTCTTGGCTCTTTTAGTCAATAAGAAGAGCAGTGGCTTTGTTACGATATCCTGATTATTTTTTATATTTATTCATTAATTCCCATGAATTTTATACCTATGTGCATTTGTCTGTGATCCTATCTTAGATTTGGTAAGGATTCATTAGTGTAACTGTTTATTACGAACTGTCACAAGTGTGTTCACATTGTTTAGGATTTCCATTAATATGCATGTAACGATAATTGGTGCCCATATATGGAGCCTGGTCGCCATATCTGCTTGTAGGAGATTACATTTGTTGACCACGTAAAAGCTTCCCAGGCATGAAGGTTTGCCATTATCGCATCCTAAACAGGCTGGTAATTGCACATATTGCAATGGAAGGTTTGACCTACAAATGCATGCCATTCTCTCTGTTTTTTTTTTTTCCAACGAACCATCATGTTGACAATACTAATGGTTGATTCAAATTATTGGTCCATCAGAGAGTGGTGAAGACATATGCAAGATAAGTTGCTGATTTGTATATGCAGAATAAAATAAAAGGATAACATGGTATACTTATTTCTGGTTTCAGGTGCTAAAAGATGGCCTTACAGCTATACACATACCATATACTTATGGTTTTGCTATCATCTTGCTCACAGTTATCGTTAAGGTGGCAACATTTCCGTTGACAAAGAAACAGGTGAATAATCATTACCGCTTTACTCATGTTAATTGGAGTTGATATTAATTGCTTCTTTGTTAGTGTCTACATGTTCTATCTGTTACTCCATTAACGATGGAGGATTCTGAGCGCAGTGGTGACCTCCTTGATGGACTAGCTTTGATGCGATGTGTATCACTTACTGCCCACCAGAAAAAAGATATGATGTGTATCACTTTCTCAAGTCAACCCTATTATGGTTCCTTTTTCTAATTTACCTACATATAATTTTATGTTCACCTTTACAAACTTGTTTGTTATGATATTCTACTTCTCAAACTGTAACAAATTATTATCATGCAGATAACTATTATCACAACTTTTTTTTTAAAAAAAATGTGCAGGTTGAATCAAGTCTAGCAATGCAAAATTTACAGCCAAAGATCAAAGCAATTCAAGAGAGATATGCAGGCAATCAGGTTTTACTCTGCATTCTTAACAAATTTGGTTATTTTTTTTAAAAAAAAATAAAATAAAAGGCATAAGCGTACAGTATCACATGGTAACTAACATTAATCTGTTTTTCCACATTTTAGGGTAAATCTGGTTCTAAGTTATTATGCCACATCTTTTGATTCATATGCAATTATATTTGTTGTCATTTTATTTTATTTTTCAAACAAGAATTTGTATCTTATGGTTGCCCTTCTGTGTTCATTAGGAAAGAATACAACTGGAGACAGCCCGTTTGTACAGGCAAGCTGGGGTGAATCCATTGGCAGGTTTGTGTATATTTATTTATTTTTCCTGCTGGATTGCACTTTCGGATAGCATTATGCTGTCTACATTCAGTAGTCCATTTGGTATCTGGAAACTTTATGAAATTGCTGGTGTGGACTGACTTTTGTGGCACTCAAAGTATCAGTGAAATGATATATGAAATGTTCTTTGTTGGGATGACTACTTACATATAGACAATACGGTTAGCCTTTTGTGTTGTTTCATCTTAGCATGAATGGTAATAATCAATTGGTATTCTGGAAACTTTTTGATAAAGAATAACATCTGCTCTTTAAATTTCTAGCACAATCACCTTAAATTTGAATCCCCTTAATCATGTCTCTGGTATCATTGACAATGAAAAACATGCATGTACAAAGGTAAGGATGAAGAAAAAAGCCTTTTGAGCTAAACAAATGGAAGCTGTTTGTGTGGCAAGTAAAAATTGCCATATTGTTGGTGAGAAAGTGTCTAACTGCAGACATGAAGGTGCAAAGCAATTTTCTTATTTATGCTGCAAGTGATCCACATAGGTCAAAATATTATTATGCTTCTGTAACTTCCAACTAATTCTAGCAGAAATCACTCCTTGCCTGCTAGAATCAAAATTTACCTTCTATTACCTACTAACTTTTGTTGATCGTCCCAAGTATTTCCTTCTATAATTCATATATTTTATGCCAGATTTTTTTTCTTATTATCCTTTTCATTTCAAAGTGCAGCATTACTTTGTTTGGCATATTCTTTAGTTTCTACAATGTTGTATCGTGACTCTCTATTCGCTGAAAATTTAGCCTTTTCCCTTTCCATCTGTCTCTATATTTCAACAGGATGTTTGCCTACTTTGGCTACCATACCTGTGTGGATTGGTCTTTATCAAGCTCTCTCAAATGTAGCAAATGAGGTAAATCATAGTTCTTTTCTGCATATTACTTTATTAGAAGTTTTTTTTTCAAAAAAAAAAAAAAACTTGCTGACTTTACTGCTTGCTGACTTGAGCACCTCTTGTAACTGAAGGGCTTGCTGACAGAAGGTTTTTTCTGGATTCCTTCTTTGGGGGGCCCAACTACAATTGCTGCTCGACAAAGTGGATCTGGCATTTCCTGGCTCATACCGTTTGTGGTAACTGAATTATCTTTGTTCCTTGGATGAATGAGTCCCATGTATGCATATATTTGTCTTGATAAATATTGTCTTTTCTTCTTCATTTTTTTTTTTTTTTTTTGTGATTTTGTCATTATTATATGCTTCTTCTTGGTGTTTCATAATTATGCAAGATAATAATTAATTTCATTCTACAACAAAGTTTTCTTTACCATTGTGAAAAGAACTTTAAACTTCCTGCTATGTATGTTACATTAGCAGGTGCTATTTCTCAGGCTGCATTTGTTCAAGGAGCAATATTTGCAATGTGGGGTTTGCATTTGATTGGGGAATATCTGTTCAAGCATGCCTAGAGTCTGTCACAGTTGATGATTGTTTTACCATAAAGTTTTTTATTGAAACACTTGAAAGATTATAAAACTCATCCCATGGGGTGTCAGATTCATCAGAGCATTAAACTATTGCTCAACTCTATAAGAATATTGGCACAAAGCTTAGTACTTAGTATGTGACAGTTGAATATCAGGGGCTAAGGCCTTATATGTACATTCCTTATTTTTTCAAATAACTGAACACCTTTTTTGACATGCATACGTTTCTGTATTTTCCTTCAACATATTGTGGCATATTTGTAACTGGTCCAGGATATACTCAGTGCAATCTATACTGGAATAGATGTATGTAGAGTAAAATGAGAACTACTGAATATATGGAATAATCAAAATTCCTTTGAGGTCAGTGTTTTCAGTGGCAGACCAACACATGGAGATTCATGCAAGAATAAGCACATCATTAGAGGATAACAAACATGGGGAGCATACTCTCTGCTCTCCCTTTCTTTGGTTTTGTGTGCTAGGCATTGGCCTAATTCCTATCATGTCTTTCCTAGCATCTCTCTCACCTTGGTAGCAAACTTGATCTCGGACTAATGGAAAGTTTAAAATTCTTTATTTTCCTCATTTCAGATGAGACATGGCACAAGGATGAATATTCACTATTATTTACTCATCGTTCATGTGCCTCTGCTATGTTGACTGTTGAGCTTGCTTGCTTATCATTTTAGAACGATTTGCTGTTCTTCCTGGAGAAGAAGTACCTCAGAGACTTTGCCGATCTGCTAGCCCGGACTGAGAGATATGCCCGTGTGGAAGAAGCCTTCAAGTTGAAGGATGAAGACGCTGTAGGAGAGCGGCAGGCGGGCGAGTCTAGTAAACCCGCGGCTGATGGAGGGCCGAATGAAGTTCGGCCGCGTTCACGGACTCTTCTCGAGCGCAAGCGAGCCCGAACTCCTTCTCGAGCTCGTCATCAAAGAAGCCCCGACAGAAGGGCGTGAAGAAGTCCTCCCCTTGGAAGGTTTCGCAACTACGCCCCCGTTAATGCTCCTAAAACTCAAGTTCTGATGGAAATTAAGAATAAGCTACCAATCAGAAGAATTATGATCTTCCTCAAACAAGCGTGATCGAAGTAAGTACTGTCTCTACCATTATGACCATGGCCACGATACTGAAGAATGCATTCAGCTCTGAGATAAAATCGAGGAGCTCATCAGAAGAGGACGGCTGGGTCGATTTCTCAGACGCTGGCCTGAAGCAAGAGAAGATCGGTCAAGGACGCTGTCGTAGCCAGAATCACCAATAAAGGAGGAACAACAAGAAGATCAGCCACTGCTCGGCATCATCAACCCTATCTCTGGGGGACTTAGTGCTTCGGCGAGCCGCCATCTCTCAACCTCAAAGCCAGGGGAAGCTTGCCCCAGACCGGAAAGGCTGGTATGAAATAGAGGAGATCGTCCGACACGGAACTTATTGCCTAAAGAAGCTCGGAGGAACAACGCTCCCACGATCTTTGAATTTAGAAAATCTGAGGATGTACTACCAGTAATTTTCCTTCAACAGAAGATAAGATCTTCTTCAACCTCGGCTGGAGATAATATCTCCTCCGAGCTTCAAAGTCTACGTCAACAGGAGATATGATCTCCTTCAATCTCGGCTGGAGATAAGATCTCCTCCGAGCTTCAAAGCCTACGTCAACAGGAGATAAGATCTCCTTCAATCTCGGCTGGAGATAAGATCTTCTCCGAGCTTCAACTGCAACATCAATAGAAGATAAGATTTTCTTCAACCTCAGCTGGAGATAAGATCTCCGAGCTTCTATGTCAATAGGAGATAAGATCTTCTTCAACCTCGATCGGAGATAAGATCTCCTCCGAGCGTCAAAGTCTACATCAACAGGAGATAAGATCTCCTTCAACCTCGGCTGGAGATAAGATCTCTCCCGAGCTTCAAAGTCTACGTCAATAGGAGATAAGATCTCATTTAACCTCGACTGGAGATAAGATCTCCTCCGAGCTTCGACGTCTACGTCAATAGGAGATAAGATCTCCTTCAACCTCGGCTGGAGATAAGATCTCCTCCGAGCTTCAAAGTCTACGTCAATAGGAGATAAGATTTTCTTCAACCTCGACTGGAGATAAGATTTTTTCCGAGTTTCAAAGTCAACGTCAATAGGAGATAAAATCTCCTTCAATCTCAGCTGGAGATAAGATCTCTTTCGAGCTTCAAAGTCTACGTCAACAGGAAGATCTCCTTCAACCTCGGCTGGAGATAAGATCTCCTCCGAGCTTCTATGTCTACGTCAACAGGAGATAAAATCTTTTTCAACCTCGGTCGGAGATAAGATGTTCCCCGAGCTTCTACGTCAACAGGATATAAGATCTTTTCAATCTCAGTTGAAGATAAGATCTCCTCCAAGCTTCAACGTCTATGTCAACAGGGGATAAGATCTCCTTCAACCTCGGTCGGAGATAAGATCTCCGAACTTCAATCTGAACTAGTGCAGAGCCCGAAAGTGGACTTCGACGGTCGTCTTTTTTGTACTATTTTTCTTCGAATTTTTTACTCGAAAGTAGGAGAACTATTGTTGGGGATAAATTCTGCTTCCATCGAAGTCCAGCCTGATGCTTAGCCTAATGCAATCGGTAATCACAGAAGAGCTTCAATCCAAAATTCTTCCTCCAGCGGTCGAACCCCAGTCGATCTCCTCTAGTGGCCGAACTCATTCAGTAGCCAAACTCCTTCAGCGGCTGAACTTCTCTAGGTGTCGAACTTCTTCTGAACTTCTCCTTCAGTTGGACTCCTTTAGGAGTCGAACTCCTTCTGGAGTTCTTCAGTCGGATTTCTCCAGGAGTCGAATTTCTTTCAGACTTCTCCTTCAGTTCAGTGCCTCTAGGAGCCGAACTTCTTTCGGATTTCTCTTTCAGTCGGATTTCTACAGGAGCCAAACTTCTTTCAGATTTCTCCTTCAGTTCAGTGCCTCTAAAAGCCGAACTTCTTTCGAACTTTTCCTTCAGTCGAATTCCTTCAGGGTCGGACTTTTTCTTCAATCGGATTTTTACAGGAGCCGAACTTCTTTCAGACTTCTTCAGTCGGATTTCTCTAGGAGTCGAACTCCTTTCGAATTCTTCCAACAGTCGGATTTCTTCAGGAGCCGAACTCCTAGATCTCTCCTTCAGTCGAATGTCTAAGGAGTCGAATTTCTTTCGGATTTCTTCTTCGGTCGAACTTTTGCACCAGTCGGATTCCTCCTGGACTTCTTCATCAGTCGAACTCCATCCGGATTTCTTTAGTGGATTGCTTTCAGATTTCAACTAGCATTCCTTCCAGATGATCCCCTCTAGCCATATTTTCTTTAGGAGTCCGAACTTTGAAATTGATGTATGTCAATGCTCTTCACCAACCAACGCCTGCTTCCTTCGAATTTCAATTATTAAATCTCAACGAACAGCCACATCACGGCAACGGACACCTCTCTACGTAACAAACTCCATGTGGTTCCGAGTGGCCCACTATCGGACGGTTACAACCGTCACTATCAGTCTGCTATAGACTCCGTTTATAAAAAGGAACCCTTCAGATATATTTTCTCTAAGCTCACTTCTACTTTCTGAAACTCTGCTGAATTCTTACCTGAGCACTCCATTTTTGTTGGCCAGAAGAGCTGACTTGATCGTCGGAGAATCCTGCCGGAGCCACCACCACCGACTCTGGGTGGGACTTTGTTTTGTAGGTCACCGACGGCGATCTCTTCTTCCTCAACTCCAGCTCGATCCGACATTAACCAAATTCTGCACCAACAGAATTGGCGCTGGAGGAAGGGAGCTCTATTCCTAAGGTACCCTTATTCTTAAAGGAGTGTTCAGTCGATCCTGTCGACGTTCTTCTTCAAGGTTCATCTCTATCCTCTTCCTCGATCCCAAGAAATGCCTTCAAGAAGGCGACTATCCGAAGATCTACCGCTTCTGCCGTCAGATCTGGGCCAGATCCATCTATCTCTGCTCCATCGCCAGTACTTCAATCTCCTCCATCGGCAGTCATGGTAGATTCGGAAGCAGTTTCAACCTACTAATGCAGCAGGATTCAGAGCCTCACCGAGATGGTGCAGGCCATGCGGACAGCCTTCGACAGTGATTCCTGTCAGGAAAATCCACCATTAGGATGTTCAGGAAACCGGTCCCTAAGAAAGAGCATTTGGTCTAGCATACCCATCGCCTTTGGAAAGAAAAAATAGAGAGCAGAGGATCCGTGTTCGGATCATGATTCTCCTCCGGAAGAGATCTTTTTCATCTACAGTCGGAAGCCATTCAAGATCTACGATCGAGATGACGTCCTCGATTCACAAACTATGGAAGATGGACCAGCGGATTGAAAGAACTCTGCCACGTCATCCCGGCTTCCCCATGACGATGTCTGCATCGATTCCTCTTTCTCTCTCCAAATTATGCAAGAGCCTCATTCGGCATCGAACTTCAAGCTTCCCTCAATTTGAAAGCTACGATGGAATCTCTGATTCCGATTCAGATCATCTGGAAGGCCTTCCGGACCATGATGCTGCTCCATGGTGCATCAGATGCCATATTATGTCGAGCTTTTCCCATCTACCTTAAAGGAGAGCGGTAAGAAACTGGTATTCGACGTTGAAGCCGGATACGATCTTCTCTTTTGATCAGATGAGCCATCAGTTTGCGGCTTCACTTCGTCAGCAGCCGACGTCCGCACCGAGGTTCGAATTTTTCTGATGAATGTCAAGCAGAAGGAGGAAAGAATCCATCCGAACTTATGTCATCCAGTTTAATGCTACGATGCATTGGAGGTTCTGAAATCTGAACCAGTCTGTTACAATGACCGTACTCAAGGATGGCCTTCAGAAGAATAATTTGCTATTCTTTCTGGAGAAGAAGTATCCCAAAAATTTTGCCGATCTGCTAGCTCGGGCCGAAAGATATGTCCGTGCGAAGAAGCCTTCAAGTTGAAGGATGAAGAAGCCGCAGGAGAGCGGCAGACGGATGAGTCTAAGTAAACCCACGGCTGATGGAGGGTCGAATGAAGTTTAACCGCACTCATGGACTTCCCCCTAAGAGTGCAAGCGAGCCCGAACTTCCTTCCTCGAGCTCATCATCAAAGAAGCCTTCCGATAGAAGGGATGCGAAGAAGTTCCTCCCTTCCGGAAGGTTCCACAACTACGCCTCCCTTAATGCTCCTAAAACTCAAGTTCTGATGGAAATTAAGAATCAACTACCAAGATCAGAAGAATTACGATCTCCTCCAAATAAGCACGATCGAAGCAAAGTACTGCCTCTACCATCGTGACCATGGCCATGATACTGAAGAATGCATTCAGCTCTTAAGACGAAATCGAGGAGCTCATCAGGAGGGGCCGATTGGGTCGATTCCTCAGATGCCAGTCTGAAGCAAAGAGAAGATTCGATCAAGGGCGCTGCCATAGCCAGAACCACCAATAAGAAAGGAACAACAAGGAGGATCGGACCACCTTTCGGCATCATCAACCCTATCTTCTGGAGGGATTTAGTGCTTCGGCGAGCCGTCATCTCTCAACCTCAAAGTTAAGGGGAAGCTTGCCCCAGACCATTGAGAAGGCCTGGTATGAAATAGAGAAGGATCGTCCTGCATCGAAACTTATCATGCCTGAAAGAGCTTCGGAGGAACAACGCTCTCACGATCTTTGAATTCAGAAAATCTGAGGATGTACTATCAATAATTTTTCTTTAATAAAATTCCTCCATTTCAGTATTATTATTTCTTGGTGCAAAAATTATGTGATGACATAGAAGAAGCAATCAATAGTTGATCCTATTAGGAACAGGAGGAGAATCTCGTCCTAACATGAGCAAATCGAAGGCCTTCAACCTCGGCTAGAGATAAAATCTCCCTCGAGCTTCAAAGTCTACGTCAACAGGAGATAAGATCTCCTTCAACCTCGGCTGGAGATAAGATCTCTTTCGAGCTTCTACGTCAACAGAAGATAAGATTTTCTTCAACCTCGATTGGAGATAAGATCTCCTTCGAGCTTCAACGTCTACGTCAACAAGAGATAAGATCTCTTTCAACCTCAACTAGAGATAAGATCTCCTCCGAGCTTCAAAGTCTACGTCAACAGGAGATAAGATATCTTTCAACCTCGGCTGGAGATAAGATATCCTCCGAGCTTCAAAGTCTACGTCAATAGAAGATAAAAATCTCTTTCAACCTCGGCTGGAGATAAGATATCCTCCGAGCTTCAAAGTCTACGTCAATAGGAGATAAATCTCTTTCAACCTTGGCTGGAGATAAGATCTCCCCCGAGCTTCTACGTCTACGTTAACAGGAGATAAGATTTTCTTCAACCTTGGGTAGAGATAAGATCTCCCCCGAGCTTCAACTGCAATGTCAATAGGAGATAAGATCTCTTTTTCAACCTTGGCTGGAGACAAGATCTTCCTTCGAGCTTTAACTGCAACGTCAATAGAAAATAAGATCTCCTTCAATCTCGGCTGGAGATAAGATCTCTCCAAGCTTCTACGTCAATAGGAGATAAGATCTCCTTCAACCTCGGCTGGAGACAAAGTCTACGTCAATAGGAGATAAGATTTTCTTCAACCTCGATTGGAGATAAGATATTCCTCGAGCTTCAACGTCTACGTCAACAGGAAATAAGATCTCCTTCAACCTCGGCTGGAGATAAGATCTTTTCCGAGCTTCAAAGTCTACGTCAATAGGAGATAAGATCTCCTTCAATCTCGGCTGGAGATCAGATTTTTTGAGCTTCAAAATCAACGTCAATAGGAGATAAGATGTTCTTCAACCTCGGCTGGAGATAAGATCTCCCCCGAGCTTCAATATTTACGTCAATAGGAGATAAAATCTCCTTCAACCTCGGTCGGAGATAAGATCTCTTTTTCGAACTTCAAAGTCTACGTCAACAGGAGATAAGATCTTTAACCTTGGTTGAAGATAAGATCTCCCCCGAGCTTCAAAGTCAACATCAAATGGAAATAAGATCTTCTTCAACCTCGACTGAAGATAAGATCTCCTCCGAGCTTCAAAGTCTACGTCAACAGGAGATAAGATCTCCTTCAACCTCGGCTGGAGATAAGATCTGCTTCGAGCTTCTACGTCTACGTCAACAGGAGATAAGATCTCCCCCGAGCTTCTACGTCAAGATCTCCTTCAATCTCGGTCAGAGATAAGATCTCCTCCGAGCTTCAACCTGAACTAGTGCAGAGCCCGGAAGTGGATTTCGGCAGTCGCCTTTTTTGTACCCTCTTCGAATTTTGAACTCGAGAGTAGGAAAATTATTGGTGGGGATAAATTCCACTCCCGCCGAAGTCCAGTCCGATGCTTAACCTAATGCGACCGATAATCACGAAAGAGCTTCAATCCGAAATTCTCCTTCCAACGATCGAACCCCAGCCAATCTCCTTCAGCGGCTGAACTCCTTCAGGAACCGAACTTCTTCTGGACTTCTCCTTCAGTCGGACTTCTCCAGGAGCTGAACTCCTTCTGGACTTCTTTTTCAGTCGGATTTCTCCAGGAGCCGAACTCCTTCCGAACTTCTCCTTCAGTCTAGTGCCTCCAGGAGCCGAACTCCTTCCGGACTTCTCCTTCAGTCAGACTCCTTCAGGAGCCAAACTTCTTCCGGATTTCTCCTTCAGTCGGATTTCTACAGGAGCCGAACTCTTTTCGGATTTCTCCTTCAGTCGAATTTCTATAGGAGCCGAACTCTTTTCGGATTTCTCATTCAGTTCAGTGCCTCCAGGAGCCGAACTTCTTCCGAACTTCTCTTTCAGTCGGATTCCTCCAGAGACCGAACTCCTTCCGGACTTCTTCTTCAGTCGGATTTTTTCAGGAGCTGAACTCCTTTCGAATTCCTCCAGCAGTCGGATTCCTCCAGAAGCCGAACTTCTTTCGGATCTCTCCTTCAGTTGAGTGCCTACAGGAGCCAAACTCTTTCCGAATTTCTTCTTCGGTCGAACTTCTGCACCAGTCATATTCCTCTTGGGCTTCTCCATCAGTCGAACTCCATGCGGATTCCTTTAGTGGATTGCTTCCAGATTTCAACTAGCATTCCTCTTGGATGATCCCCTCTAGCCGTATTTTCTTTAGGAGTTCGAATTCCTCTGGAATTGATGTATGTCAATGCTCTTTACCAACCAACGCTTACTTCCTCCAAACTTCGACTATTAAATCTCAACGAACGGCCACATTACACAGCAACGGACACCTCTCTGTAACAAACTCTACGTGGCCCCGAGCGGCCCACTATCGGACGGTTATAACCGTTACTATCAGTCTGCTACAGGCTCCATCTATAAAAAAAGATCCTCCAGATACGTTTTTTCTAAGCTCACTTCTTCTTCCCAAAATTCTGCTGAATTCTACTTCATTTTTGTTGGCCAGAAGAGCTGACTTGATCGTCGGAGGGTCCTGCCGGAGCCACCACCTCCGACTCCGGGCGGGACTTTGTTTTGCAGGTCACCGACGATGACCTTTTTTTTCTTAACTCTAGCTCGATCTGGCATCAACCAAATTCTGCACCAACAGTTGTCATGCTGCACGATTTCTAGACTGTCTCATGCAAATCCAACTGGTGCCCCTTGCTCAAATTAAGGCACCTATTAAGATCAAAGGGGGTGTTTTATGTTTGACATGGTCTCTCAGCTGAAACATATGGCGATGATTGTATTACCTCCAGTTCTGCCCTCTGATCAAACAATATAATATATAGCACACATTGATCTCAATGCATATCATCATTTGTTGGCAAGTGTCCCAAAACATCTTGCAAGCATTCAAACATATGAAGGTTATTCTTTCCACTAGGAAAAACATGGTAACCTATTCAAAAATGCATATGCATTATGAAGAAAAGATCTGTACCACACTTTAAACTTGATTCTTCCCCTTGTAAATCTTGTGCATCAATGACCTCTTAGCATTTATAAAACATCTTAGCACTCATATATACAATATCTCCAACTATCTCTCACATCGTATCTCTTATATTCTGCTCAATAATTTTTCTACTTAAAGATTAAGAAGAAAATGTAATAAGCTTTAGTAAAATTCACAAAGTATGCTATTTTGACATCATTAAGTGAAAGTGATTGATTTATCTATGGTAGAACTGTGAGAGTACTGAAGACTCAGCAAACTGGAGGAATGTTATAACTGGTACATGTCATTGGTGATTGTTACATGTACCTTGTGCAGGATGGACATCCACCTTTGGGCTGGTTAGACACAGCGGCTTACCTTGTTCTACCTGTGCTTCTTGTTGTTTCTCAGTATATCTCCATGGAGATCATGAAACCCCCTCAGGTAAATAATTATCTTTTGAAGTCTGCTGCATTGTCCTCTTAAATTTCTCTTTTGGTGAATGCTTGAAGCATGTGAACTTGATTGGTTCTATGATTTCGAATTGCAGACTGATGATCCAGCTTCGAAAAACTCACTTCTCATTTTTAAATTCCTTCCTGTTATGATCGGTTACTTTGCTCTATCAGTTCCATCAGGATTGTCAATTTATTGGTACGTAGTTTAGTATAGTTTGCTATAAACTGCAGCAGCATATTTTTGGCAGCATTTGTCATGACGTAAATGCCACTTATTTGTATAATGGACTTTTGGGATGACAATGTTCTTTTACCATATTCATTTGAAGCAATATTGTCAGATGTGACAAAGGCTATGAGCTGTATATTTTATCTGTATTACAGTTGTAAGTTGTGATTTCTTACACATTGAAGCAGTCAGATTATTCTTATACTGGTGTAAAGCCATTCCAGACTACAAGAATGCATGTGCATGCATGCAGCTACACATGCACGCATGCAGAGAGAGAGAGACTTTTGAAATGATAACATCCACTTTTAATTTGATCTGCATCTGTATCAGCAAACATGGCAAAAGCTATGGGCTGCATATCAATTCCTCGTGCACTAGAGCAATCAAGTTATTCTTATGCTGGCTTAAGGAAATGTCGCACACACACAGACCTGTTAGTTCAAAATGCATGATGGATCATGTCAAACAAGAATTCATCCTGTTTGTCTTGATCTGGAATGTATAAAATGCCTATAAACCAGAAATAAGGCGCTTTAGCAGTTTTACTTGTGCCTTAGGTGGAAGCCAAATTGGCAATGCCTTTGGTGTTGGGGCACGCACTTTGCAAATAAAGAATCCAATACAAATCATGACCATCACACCTTAAGAACAGATATAGATCAAGATTAACTGTTTGGTTTCTTATAACCCATAAGTTTGGATGTGACCTTGTGTGTATTTCAATTGATATAATTTGGGCTGTAACCCTTCCCATGTGGTTTTACCTCGACTCTCTTTATTTCAAAACTGCGGACACGTATGCATCTAAAATTTGGTGCTATGTTTGAGCAATTGCACCAACAAGTCTAGCTCATCCAAGAAATTTTCCAAGGGGATAACGATAGCATATTTAACGAATTAGCAAAATGAGTCCAAGTGATTGGATTTTTGTGATAACTTGACGCATATGCAGAAGAAGAAGAAGAAGAAGAAGAAGAACTCTGAACAATTTGAAATTTGGCCTTTATGCATTTAATATTTTATTCTCTCAATTTGGATGTCATGTAGTTTGCAGTTTGCATTACGAGGAATTGGGTTCTAATTTGGCTCCGATGAAATTTCCTTTTCTAGTTGTGCATCGGTAATGCTTTTGTTGTTTCCTACCAACCGTTCTGTGTTTGAAGTGGAACAGTATATAAAATAGTGCCAAACAATAGCTTGCTTATTCATATTAAATGATCCTTGGGAGCCAGTTCTTAGTGAGTATGATGTAACTGTCAAAAGACAAGCTGGCTAGGTACAGTCCAGGTTCATTATTGCCACAAAATCATGCAGAACTATATAAATGATTAATCATATGATATCTTCTTTGTAGTTTGTACGTAAGTGATGCATTCAGTGCAATGTAATTTTTGACAGATTATTATTTGCCTAGTTCTGTTGCATGAGGGTAGCTGCAATACATTCTGTCGTGATGCATATTCATCAGAAGCATATGTATTCTATGGTACTGCTAACCTTGGTATATATTTGTTGGGTTCTTTTATTCTGTGATCAATTTTAATAAATCTTGAAATCTAGTTTTCCATGCCAATGAGGCCATAGCTGTGAGTTAACTCTATGTTTTGGTTAGGTTTACAAACAATATCCTCAGCACTGCTCAACAACTATGGTTACGAAAATTAGGTGGTGCGAAGCCTGCTGTTGCGGAGGATGGAGGAGGAATCATTAGTGCTGGACGAGCAAAGCGTTCTAGTTCTCAGGCAGTACGGACGGGTCAAAGGTGTTATCAGCTTCCCACAATTTTGTTAGTCTTTCCTTCCTAGCAAGATTCTGACTTCTTCCTGATGGGCACACTGAAAACAGGTTTAAACAACTAAAAGAAGAAGAAAATAGGAAAAAACTGAACAAAGCATTGCCAGCTGAGGAGGTGCAGGTTCTGGCATCTACATCAGATGCTGGTGATATTTCAGATGGAGAGTCTAAGGATAAGGTGTGTTGATGTATCTAATGTTTCATTTGTCGTTGCTGCTAGGCCCTAGGTTTATTTTTCTAGCCATCACAACTTACAAAGTTCTAATGTTGGTTATTAATCAATATTAAACATCAGTATGGCCATATAGGCTTTTCAAATAATGCAATAATAGGATTGTAATTTTTATACCTTATCAGCAATGAATTCTGAATGGAGCCTATTATATATAATGCGGTGGATTTATGTGATGGGCATGTGAGATTTAACAAGGAAAGAGACAAAATTTTAGATGGTGGTCATATAATGGAGAGGAATTTGGTAGGAAATATACTATCTAGGAATAATTACAGAAAATAAGTTTTCTAATTCAAAAAGTTCTTAGTAATTCATTGGGTTCATCACATTGTTTATTGACAAATTGATGGTCATTTAGACATTTATGAAGGATAACTTATCTTGAAGGACTTGAACTCTAGATTTTATCAAACAGGAATGTTATTTAACTTCTTTGTACCCAAAATTGACTTCTTTGATGTGCTGATGATGCTTGAGCTGTTGATAGAAACTAGTTGGCCTCTTAAAACACTTTCTACAGTGAACTAAAATTTGATATTGTAAGTTATTTTTTCTTCTTCTTTGTTTTTGGTACAAGATATTGTGAGTTTCCATAAAAACTAAATAAATATTCTGAAGTCCTTTGTTATTCTTGCTGAACCTCAGAAATTCATAACATTACGTTTGCCTGATCCAAAGTTTGGCCGATCATGTGTTTGCTTCTGAATATGATTGAATTTCTGACATCTAATTGTGCTTCTTTCACGTGTCCTGTAACTGTTGCCACAGAACTTGAATTTCTGATGGCTATTTGCGGTACTTTTATTGTTGCCATATACCTTACTTGGTAGAACTTTGAGATATGCCTATTTTTCTTTGGTAACATGGGAAGCCTTCACAACATAATGCTGTGTCAGCTTCTCTAACAAATGCCCTCCTCATGGCAGGAGGAAGATCTAGAAGAAGCATATTCTTCTCCTGGCAAACAAATTCCGGATTATACCAGGCCAAGGAAGGGTAAAAGATCAAAACGGAAGCGCGCGGTGCAGTAGTTTAGAAGATCACATATGAATCTTTTACAACATCTGGTGAGTGATTTCTTCTCATGCAGCTGTACCATAATGCATGGACATGGCCATTTTTATTTTGGGCTTCTTTAAAAAGCAAGGTTTCAAATGCAAAAATCTTGTCAGGAGAGCAGAAAAATGGGGCAGAAGAAAATTTCTTAGCCATTCCACGACATAATGTTGGTCTGTAAAAGTTGTCATCTACTTCACTGTTTTTTTTTTTTTTTTGGAATTAATCTACTCTACCGTTCAGATCCACATCTAAGTATATGCAATCAGAGGTGGTTTGCATGTTACCAGCTGAGGATATCAAATTGTAACAATATTATGGTGGCATTGTATCATTTAAAGGCTCATTGATTATCCAAATTGAGGTCTGAATTTTTAAAAGAAAGGTGTCCTCTTTGCTTTTGGCTTCTCTAGCATCCTCATCGCCCTCAGTTTTCACCACCTGATCTGCTCTGGACTTGAACGAATATTTGACTTCGATAAGAGACCAAAAACATCAATGGCATGGAGTCCAGGGCACCTTCTCATAATTTTGCAACTTGTAAAGTTATCTTCTTTATAAAAAATGGTGCAGTTTTTATCATTATTACATATCCATATAATATCAGGCTTAAGATTCGGTCACACAAAACTCACTCCATCTTGTTGGTTACACTGGACTGATGCTGAAGGTACCGTGTTGCACGGTTAATCATCTTATTTGTGAAATTAGTGCTGGTTTATGTTGAGATAACCTTTCTTTGGAGGTTGAAACCCCTCATCTCTATACGATCATGCAACCGGGAAGCCTGTAACCACTGACCCAGAGATTAACAATTTCATATTTTGATTCGGTTTGTATTGAAGCCCATGGCTAACGGTACACACAAAATATGTACCCTAAGATATGTGATGTGTGTTTCTCTCATGTTTGTGATGATCGCAGAGTGATATCTACATTCTTCTTTGTTTTCAATCCTCTATATTTCGTATTTTTAAGTATTATTTCTGAGAATAATTTTGATATTCTTTTAATTTATGTTTTTAATCCAACTCCAGTTTTCCGATACTTCCCCTGCATAAAAAGTCTGAGAGCCAGTTTACCTGACCTAAACCCTGCTAATGGAGCACCGTATCTGCTGCAAAACCTTCCGCTTTTTCAGGTACGAGAGCGAGCGTCGTCATCTTGTGGCGAAAATTTGGGAACCGAAAACCAGGAAATTTAGATGGCGGAGCCGGAGTTAGGGATCGAGCCGGCTCAGGAGCCGCTCGGGAAGTTTTCGCTCGGCTTGGCTGGTATAGAAGCTTAAGCCCATGAGCACGGTCCACGCTGAACCGGACCGAAGCACCCAACGGATGATCATCTGAACATGGAATTTCTTGCAACGGCCGGCAAGTTTTAGTGGTCCCAAGAGCCGAAAGTAGGACCAGAATTCTCGGCATCATCTAGCAATGGAAGCCTATTCTTCTTTGAGATCATGATTCGATGCGTAGAGTCCTTTGATATCATGCCATATTTACTAAAATATTTATTGACTCTTTTTTTTGATGCCCACTAACAACTTTGAGATTAAACATAAAGTTCTACCAATTTTAAACACATTGTTTGGTTATTGGACAAATTTCATCCCGAGTGAAAATCCCTCTAGGCCAAATTATTCCTACATACTCAAAAGGTGGACATTTGCTATTTCAACATTTAGATAGGTTTAAATTTTGTTGGGCTTGACCATGGTCTGTTAAAATGCTCAACTTAATTCTCCACTCAATCAATGCATGGTATACTTGAATGCTTGTGTAAATTAAGATTGGAGTATAACATTCAACTTTTGAAGGATCAGTATAATACATGTTGGTGTAGAATTTGATTGACGTTGAATTGAGCTGGAGTGGAGGAGGACGAGGTCGCCGCTGGTGATCTGCAAAATAAAATCTCATCTGAAGTCGGTGGTGGTGGCTCCAATGGGATCCTCCGACGATCAAATCAGTTCTTCTGGCCAACAGAAATGGAGTGCTCAGACGAGAGCTCGACAGAGTTTCGAGAAGGAGAAGAGAGCTTAGAGCTTAGAGAAATCATATCTGAAGGATCTCTTTTTATAGGTGGAGCTTGATTGATGAAGATAGCTGCAGCTGTTTGGCAGCAGACCGCTCGAGGCCTGATGAGTTTGGTACGGAGGAAAAGATGTCGTCAGACTGATGGTGATAGCCATACCGTCCAATAGCATCGTCTGTGGCAGACTGATGGCAATCGTTCGTCGAAATTTAATAACCGTAGCTTTGAGAAAGCAGACGTTGGTCGGTGGACTTCGGCGTATATCAATTTCAGAGGAGTTTGGACTCCTGAAGAAAATACGTCCGGAAGGGATTATCCGAAAGTAATCCGCTGGAGGAATCTGACTAAGGAAGAAGTCCGGAAGGAGTTCGACAGAAGAAAAAGTTCGGAAAGAGTTCGACTTCTGTAGGCATCCGACTAGAGGAGAAGCTCGGAAGGAGTTCAGAGAGAGTTTGGCTCTCGTGGGAGTCCAACTGAAGGAGTACGGAGGAAGTTTGGCTTTCGTACGAGTTCGATTGGAGCTCGACCGCTGAGAAGTTCGGTCGGTTGAAGGGATTTGGCTAAGACTCGACCGCTGGAGAGTTCGAAAGAGGCTCGACTGCTGAGGAGTTCAGCCAGCTGAAGGAGTTCGGCTAAGGCTCATCCATTGAAGCTCTTCTATGACTATCGATTACATTAGGCTGAGTATCAGACTGGACTTTGGCAGGAGTGGGGTTTATCTCCAACAATAGTCCCCCCACTCTCGAGTTTGAAACTCAAAGAAAGGGAGTACAGAAAAGACGATTGTCAAAGTCCTCTTCAGGGCTCTATGTCAGTTCAGGTTGAAGCTCGGAGGAGATCTTATCTCTTGTAGAAGCTCAGAGGAGATCTTATCTCCTGCAGCTGAGGTTGAAGGTTGAGCTCGGAGGAGATCTTATCTCCAGCAGTCGAGGTTAAAGGTTGGGCTTGGGGGAGATCTTAACTCCAGTTGAGGTTGAAGCTCGAAGATGATCTTATCTCCTACAGCGGAGGTTGAACCTCGAGAGAGATCTTATCTCCTACAACCGAGGTTGAAGCTCGGAAGAGATCTTATCTCCTGCAGTCGAGGTTAAAGTTCGGGGGAGATTTATCTCCTGCAGTCGAGGTTGGCCCGATCGCTCGGAAAGAAATCTTATCTCTAGCCGAGGTTGACTCGGACGCTCAGGAGAGATTTTATCTCTGATCGAGGTTGGGAGCTCGGGGAGATCTTATCTCCTGCAGCCGAGGTTGGCGGATCGCTCGGAAGAGATCTTATCTCTAGCCGAGGTTGACTCAGACGCTTGGGAGAGATCTTATCTTCTGCAGTCGAGGTTGAAGCTCGGGAGATCTTATCTCCTATAGTCGAGGTTGAAGGTAAAGCTCGGAAGAGATTTTCTCCTACAGCTGAGATTGGTCTGGTCGCTCGAAAGAGATCTTATCTCTAGTCGAGGTTGACTCGAGCACTCGAAAGATATCTTATCTCTAGCCGAGGTTGAAGCTCGGGAAGATCTTATCTCCTATAGTTGAGTTGGTCCGGTCGCTTGAGAGAAATCTTATCTCTAGCCGAGGTTGACTCGGGCGCTCGGAAGAGTTCTTACCTCCTACAGCCGAGGTTGAAGCTCGGGAAAGATCTTATCTTCTGCAGTCGAGGTTGAAGTTCGGAGGAGATCTTATCTCCTACAGTCGAGGTTGGCCCGATCGCTCGGAAGAGATCTTGTCTCCTACAATTGAGGTTGAAAGCTCGGGGGAGATCTTATCTCCTACAGTCGAGGTTGAAACCTCGGAGGAAAGATCTTATCTCCTGTAGCTGAGGTTTGAAGCTCGGGGAGATCTTATCTCCTGCAAGCCAAGGCTGAAGCTTTAGGAGAGATCTTATCTCCTGCAGTCGAGGTTGGTCCGATCGCTCGGAAGAGATCTTATCTCTAGCCGAGGTTGACTCAGACGCTTAGAAGAGATCTTATCTCTGGCCAAGGTTGAAGCTCGGGGGAGTTCTTATCTTCTGCAGTCGAGGTTAGCCCGATCGTTCGGAAGAGATCTTATCTTTAGCCGAGGTTGACTCGGACGCTCAGAAGTATTTTTATCTCCTATAGTCGAGGTTGAAGCTTGGAGGAGATCTTATCTTCTGTAGTCGAGGTTGAAGGTAAAGCTCGGAAGAGATCTTATCTCCAGCAGTTGGGATCGAAGAAGATCTTATCTTCTATTGACATAGACTTTGAAGCTCGATCTTCGGCTTTGCTCACATTAGGATGAGATTTTCCTCCTGTTCCTAACGGACTATGGGGGCACATAAGGGCCATTGTCAGGATCTCTCCCTCCATCTCGTCTAAAATGAATAAAGTCTTCGACTTTGCTCGTGTTAGGATGAGGTTCTCCTCCTATTCTTAACGGACTGTGAGGACACACAAGGACCATTGTCAGGACCTCTTCTTCCATCTCGTCTAAAATGAACGAGGCCTTTGACTTTGCTCATGTTAGGCCGAGGTTCTCCTCCTGTTTTTAACGGGCTGTGGGGGCACACAAGGGCTGTTGTCAAGGCCTCTCCCCCCATCTCGTCTAAAATGAACGAGGCCTTCAACTTTGCTCACGTTAGGATGAGGTTCTCCTCCTATTTCTAACGGGCTGTGGGGGCACACAAAGGCCATTGTCAGGACCTCTCTCCCTATCTCGTCTAAAATAAATGAGGCCTTCGACTTGTTCATGTTAGAACGAGACTCTCTTCTGTTTCTAACATGACCAATATTGTTTGCTTCTTTCCTATTGTTGACGTAGAATCTGGTCATCGCCGGAGTCCTCGGGAGTGGAGGCCGATGAGGTCGCCGTCGAGGACCTGCAAAACAAAGTTCCGTCCGGAGCCGGTGGGGGGTGGCTCCGACAGGACCCTCCGACGATCAAGTCAGCTCTGGCCAATAGGAATGGAGTGCTCGGAATGAGTTCCAGAGCTTGGAGGAGAAGAGGAGAGCTTAGAGATCAGAGAGATTAGAGTTAGCATATCTGGAGGGTCCTTTATAGGTGGAGCTCAGTTGATGGCGATGGCCATACCGCCTGACAGTGAGCTGTGGGAGCCACATGAAGTTCGGTACGGAGAGGAAGGCGTTGTCAGTAGTAGTGGCTATGTCGTTCGGGCTGTATGGGGCCAGTTACGGAGAGAGTGGTGTCGCCAGTAGTAGTGGCCATGTCGTCCGGGCTACATGGGGCTAGTTATGGAGAGAGTGGTGTTGTCAGTAGTGGCGGCCATATCGTCCGATCTTATCGTCTGTTGCAGACTGATGGCGACAGTTCATCCAGAAAAGTTCGGACTTGTAGGAGAGTTCGGTTGAAGGAAAAGTTTGGAAGTAGCTCGATCGTAGAGGAGTTCGGAGGGGCTCGATCGACTGAAGGGACGGTCGCTTGAGAAGTTCGACCGAGGGACGATCGCTGAAGAGTTCGGGCGCTGGAGGATTCCGTTGAAGCCCGACCGCTTGGAGTTCAAAGAGCTCGGATGCTAAGCAGTTCGGTCGGCTGAATGGATTAGAAGAAGCTCGGCTGCTGGGGGTTCGGCTGAATCCCGTCTGCTGAAGCTCTTCTGTCGCTACTAGCTACATCAGGCTGAGCACCGAACTTGACTTCGATGGGAGCAGAATTTATCTCCAACAATAGTTCCCCCCACTCCTGAGCTCGAAATTCAAGGGAAGGGAGTGCAGAAAAGGCGACTGCCGAAATCTTCTTCTGGGCTCCGTACTGGTTTAGGTCGAAGCTCGGAGGAAAGATTTCATCTCCAACCAAAGTTGATGTCGAAGTTGAGGCTCGAGGGAGATCTCATCTCCCACCGTGGTTGATATGGGTGCTCGAAAGAGATCTGATCTACTGCCGGGGTTGTCTCTGATCTTATTTCTGATCGAGGTTGTCTCGATCGCTCGTGAGAGATCTCATCTCTGGCCAAGGTTATCTCGGGCCTTATTTCTATCCGAGGCTTCTCGGGCACTCTAGTCGAGGTTGTCGTGGGTCTCACCCATAGTCGAGATTTCTTGGGTGCTCTGGCCGAGGTTGTCCCAAGCCTTATCTCTATCCGAGGCTTCTCGGGCACTCTGGCCGAGGTTGTCTCGGGTGTCTTGGCCGAGGTTGTCGCGGACCTTACCTCTATCCGAGGTTTCTCGGGTGCTCTAGTCGAGGTTATCCCAGGCCTTATCTATAGCCGAGGTCATCGGTCGCTTCGGAAGAGATCTTATCTCTAGCCGATGTTGACGTAGATCTTGTTTCTTGCGGACTTTGGAGCTCGGACTTGGACTTTGCTAATGCTAGAATGAGGTTCTCCTCCTGCTCCTAACGGGTTGTGGGGGCATATTCGGACCATCGTCCATCTCCCCCCATCTCGTCTAAGGTGGACGAGGCCTTGGACTTTGCTCGCGTTAGGATGAGATTCTCCTCCTGTTCCTAACGGACTGTGGGGGCACATTCGGACCGTCGTCCGTCCCCTCCCATCTCGTCCTTTGTGAACGAGGCCTTCGATTTTGCTCGTGTTAGGATGAGATTCTCCTCTTTCTAACGGACATGGGGCACATACGACTTTGCTCACGTTAGGAGAGGTCCCGCATGGACTATCGGACCGTCTTCGCCTCTCCCTCATCTCTCCTTTGTGAAGGGGCCTTTGCTCGAGAGAGATCTTATCTCTAGCTGAGATTGTCCACGGTCGTTCGGGAGAGATCTTATCTCTAGCCGAGGTTACTCGATTGCTCGGAGAGATTTATCTCTAGTCGAGTTGTTACTCGCGTTAGGACAAGTTTCTCCTCCTGTTCCTAACGAGGTTGACTCGATCGCTTGGGAGAGATCTTATCTCTAGCCGAGATTGCCTTAGGGAGATCTTATCTCCTGCAGTCGAGCTTTCTCGGGGGAGAGTATCTCCTGCGGTTTTCGAAGCTTTCCTGAGGGAGATCCTACAGTCGAGGTTGCCTTGGAGGAGATCTTATCTCCTACGGTCGAGGTCGATCCGGGCACTCGGGAGAGATCTTATCTCCTACAGCCGAGCTTCCTCGAGGAAGATCTTATTCTACAACCGAGGTGGAACCGGGCACTCGGGGAGATCTTATCTCCTCGTTGAGCTTTCCTCGGGGAGATCTTATTCCTGCAGTCGAGGTTGCCTCGGGGGAGATCTTATCTCCTACGGCGAGGTCGAACCGGGCACTCGGGGAGATCTTATCTCCTACGGTCGAGCTTTCCTCGAGGAAGATTTATCTCCTACAGCCGAGGTTGTTGCGGGCGCTTGGGGAGATCTTATCTCCTGCGGTCGAGCTTTCCTTGGGAGAGATCTTATCTCCTGCAGTCGAGGTTGCCTCGAGGAAGATCTTATCTCCTGCGTCAAGGTCGAACGAGCACTCGGTGGAAATCTTATCTCCTGTAGTTGAGCTTTCCTCGGGGAGATCTTATCTCCTACGGTCGAGGTGAAATCGGGCACATGGGAGAGATCTTATCTCCTGCAGCCAAGCTTTCTTCAGGGGAGATCTTATCTCCTACGATCGAGGTGGAATCGAGCACTCGGGGGAGATCTTATCTGCAGCCGAGCTTTCCTCGGGAGGAGATCTTATCTCCTACAGCTGAGGTTGTCTCGAGCTTTCCTCAGGGGAGATCTTATCTCTTGCAATCGAGGTTGCCTCGGGGGAGATCTTATCTCCTACGATCGAGGTCGAACGAGTACTTGGGGAGATCTTATCTCCTACAGTCGAGCTTTCTCGGAGGAGATCTTTTCCTACGGTCGAGATTGAACCGGGCACTCAGGAGAGATCTCATCTCCTATGGCCGAGCTCTCCTCGAGAGAGATCTTATCTCCTGCAGCCGAGGTTGCCTCGAGCTTTCCTCGGGGGAATCTTTCTCCTCGAGGTTTGCTCGGAGGAAGATCTTATCTCTATCTACGGTCGAGGGAGATCTTCTCCTACGGTCGAGTTTCTCGAGGAGATCTTATCTCCTGCAGCCGAGGTTGTTGCGGACGCTCGGAGGAGATCTTATCTCCTACGTTCGAGCTTTGCCTGGGGGAGATCTTATTTCCTACAGTCAAGGTTGCCTCGGGAAAGATCTTATCTCCCGGCCGAGAGGTCGAATCGGGCACTCGAGGGAGATCTTATCTCCTGCAGTCAAGCTTTCCTCGGAGGAGATCTTATCTCCTAGGGTCGAGGTTGCCGGGCACTCGGGGAGATCTATCTCCTACGATCGAGCTTTCCTCGGAGGAGATCTTATCTCTATCTCGGAGATCTTATCTCCTACAGCCGATTGCCTCGGAGGAGATCTTATCTCCTGCGGTCGAGTTGCTCGAGTTTCCTCGGGGGAGATCTTATCTCCTGCAGTCGAGGTTGCTTCAGAGAAGATCTTATCTCCTGCGGTCGAGGTCGAATCGGACACTCGGGAGGAGATCTTATCTCTTGCAGCCGAGCTTTCCTCGGAGAAGATCTTATCTCCTGCAGCCGAGGTTGCCTCGGGGGAGATCTTATCTCCTGCGGCCGAGGTCGAACCGGGCACTCGGAAGAGATCTTATCTCCTATGGTCGAGCTTTTCTCGGGAGAGATCTTAGCCGAGGTTGTTGCAGGCGCTCGGAGGAGATCTTATCTCCTGCAGTCGAGCTTTTCTCAGGGGAGATCTTATCTCCTGCTGAGGTTATTGCTCGCATTAGGACGAGGTTCTTCTCCTTTTCTAACGCGGTAATTATTGACTGCTTCTTTTTTATCATCGCATGGTTTTCGCATCCAAAAATAATATTATCGAAAGGAAAAAATTTTATTGAAAGGAAGTTACTAGCAGCGCATCCCTAAGTTCCGTATTTCAAGGTCGTGGTAGCATTGTTCCTCCGCGTTCCTTCGACAGTAAGTCTCGGGATGGACGACCTCCTCATGCTGGCCTTCTCAATTTGGTGCAAGCTCTTATCACTGGGAGATGACGAATCGCTGGTGCAACAAGCTCCTCCCAGGGGCAATGTGGATGAGGCCGTAAGGTGGCCGACCTCCTTGCGGTTTCTGGCTATGGTAGTGTTGAGCTCCTTGTCGTCTCTAGCTATGGCAGCACCCTTGGTCGATCTTTTTCTGCTTCAGACTGGTGCCGGAGGAATTTACCCAGCCGTCCTTTCTGACGAGCTCCTCAATTTCATCTCAGGACTGGATGCATTCCTCAGTGTCGTGGCCGTGGTTGCGATGGTAGAGGCAGAACTTATTTTGATTGCGCTTGTTTGGGAAAGACTGTAACCCTTCTAGTCTTAGCAGCTGGTTCTTCACTTCGATGAGAATCTGGGTTCGAGGAGCGTTGAGGGGGGCGTAGTCGCGGAACCTTCTGGGAGGAGGGCTTCTTTACGCCCCTCTATCGGGGTTTTCTCGGTGGCGAGCTCGAGGAGTTCGAGCCCTCCTGCCTTCGGAGGGAGTCCGTGAGCGCGGTCAAACTTTATTCCATTTCTTTGGAAAACCTGCGGGAGAACTTCATGCCACTTCGTCGGGGCTTCCTTGGAGTCATACTCGAGAGGGAGTCCTCACTTGCCCTGGGGCGATTGTGAGCTCAGCCGAACTTCATCTCACATCGTGTGAAATCTTTGTAGGGGGCTTCCTTGGTGACATACTCGGGCTGGAGTTCGGCCTCACTTGCGCAGAACTTCATTCCAATGATAAGGTTTGAGGGGAGAGTTCGACCTTGCGTGCGCCGAACTTCATTCCGATGACGAGCTTCAAGGTGAAGTTCGGCCTTACTTGCATCAAACTTCACTCCACTTTTCCGCGAAAGCTTCCGCGGGAGGACTGCACGCCCCTTCCTCGATGATGAGCTTCGAGGGGGAGCTCGACTTTCTTCGCGCCGAAGTTCATTCCATTTTCCCGTGAGACCCTCCGCGGGCGAACTTTCTGCTGCTTTTGTCTGGACTTCCTTTAGGACGAGCTCGAGAAGAGCTTGGCTTTTCTCGCGTCGGACTTCATTCCGAATCTTCATTTCACTTTCCTACGAGACCCTCCGTGAGAGAACTTCCTGCTTCTTTTGTCCGTATTTTCTTGAGGACGAGTTCAAGGTGGAGCTCCCCTTTCCTCGCGCTGAACTTCATTCCGCTTTCTCGCAAATTCTTTGTAGGGGGTTTTGTTGATGACATACTCGAGATGGGGGAGTTCGGCCTGATTTGAGTGATGAGCTTCGAGGGGGAGTTCGGCTTTGCTTCCGTCGAACTTCGTTTTGATGATGAGCTTCGAGGGAGAGTTCGGCTTTGCTTCTGTCGAACTTCGTTCCGACCTTCTTGTGAAACCTTCTATGGGAGAACTTCTGCTTTTCGTTTCTCCTTCCTAAGGACGATTGGTATGCCCAAATGCTTTTTCTTAAGGTCGGTTCCTCGCGTCCTCATGGCAGATTTGCTGGCAAAGTCCCCGTTGGAGGTTGTCGCATGGCCAGCATCATCTCGACGGGGCCACGGACCCGACCAGTGGATTGAACTGTGCTACATCTACGGTGGCTTCGGGTGGAGCCTGGGCTATCGGGGCTGCAACGAGAGCCGATCGTCGAGTCAAAGCTCTCCTGGAGGCATTTTTTCTTTGGGAGAGGAAAGGAAGATCTTCGGAGGGGGAAGGAAAAAATCATCGTCGAGCACTTCTTTAAGAACAAGGAAACCTCGAAGATTCAGGCCCTCCTTCTAGCGCCAATCTATTGACGCCAATCGAAGGTTCAGACCCTCCTTCTGAGCACTCCATTCCTATTGATCAGAGCTGACTTGATTGTCGGAGGGTCCTGTCGGAGCCACCCCCTCCCACCGGCTTCGGATGAAACTTTATTTTGCAGGTCTTCGGCGTCGACCTCATCGGCCTCCACTCCCGAGGACTCTAGCGACGATCAGATTCTGTCTCAACACCTATCATCAGGTAGTTTTTGCACCGAGAAATAATAATGTTGAAATGGAGGAGTCTTACTGAAGAAAAATTACCGACAGTACATTCTTGGATTCTCCGAGTCTCAAGATCGTGGGAGCATTGTTCCTCCGAGCTTTTCAGGCGGTAAGTCTCGAACTTGATGACCTTTTCTATTTTATGCCGATCTTCTCAATTTGGAGCAAGCTTCTCTTGACTTTGACTCTGGAAGATGACAACCCATCGAAGTATCAAGCCCCTAGAGATAGCGTCGATGATGCCGGAAGGCAGTCGATCTTCTTGTTGTTCCTTCCTCATTGATGGTTGTAGCTTTTGGGGGAGGACTTCTTTGCACCCTTCTGTTGGAACTTTCTTGATGACGAGCTTGAGAAGGAGTTTGGGCTCGCTTGCGCTCGAAAGGAGGATCCGTGAGTGTGGCTGAGCTTCATTCGGCCCTCCTGTGAAACTTCATGGAGGAAAACTTCATGTTCTTTTATCAGGACTTTCTTGGCGACGAGCTCGAGAAAAAGTTTGGCCTCGCTTGTGCTTGGGGGGAGCCCGTGAGCGCGGTCGAGCTTCATTCGGTCCTCCTGTGAAACCTTCTGGGGGAGAGCTTCATGCTCTTTTGTCAGGACTTCCTTAGTGATGAGCTCGAGGGAAAGTTTGGCCTCGCTTGTGCTCGGGGGGAGCCCGTGAGCACGACCGAGCTTCATTCGGCCCTCCTATGAAACCTCCTGGGGGAGTGCTTCTTGCCCTTTTGTCAGAGCTTTCTTGGCGACAAGCTCGAGGATGAGTTTGGCCTCGTTTGTGCTCAGGGGGAGCCCGTGAGCACGGTCGAGCTTTATTCGACCCTCCTTTGAAACCTCCTGGGGGAGAGCTTCATGCCCTTTTGTCAGGGCTTCCTTGGCGACGAGCTCAAGGAAGAGTTTGGCCTCGCTTGTGCTCGGGGGGAGTCCGTGAGCATGGTCGAGCTTCATTCGGCCCTCCATTGATGGTGGGTCTATCAGACTCATCGGTCCACCACTCTCCTATGACTTTTTTGTCCTTCAATTTGAAGACTTCTTCCGCACGGGCATATCTCTCGCCCCGAGCGAGCAGATTGGTAGAGTTTCTAGGATACTTCTCCAAGAAAAATAGCAAATCATTCTTTTGAAGGTCGTCCTTGAGTGCAGCCACCACAATAGACTAGTCTAGGTTTCGGACCTCCAACACCGCAGCATTAAATCAGGTGACATAAGTTCGGATGGATTCTTCCTCCTTCTGCTTGACATTCATCAGAAAATTTGAATCTTGGTGCGGACGTCGACTACTGACGAAGTGGGTCATGAACTGATGGCTCATCTGGTCAAAAGAGAAGATCATACCTGGCTTCAACTTCAAGTACCAATTTTTTGTTGCTTCCTTTAAGGTAGATGAAAAAGTTCGGCATAATATGGCGTCTGGTGCACCATGGAGTAGCATCATGATTCGGAAGACCTCTAGATGATCAATCGGATCAGAGATTCCATTGTAGCTTTCAAATTGAGGGAGCTCGAAGTTCGACGGGATGGGCTCTTACATAATTCGGAGAAAAAAAAGAGGATCGATGCGGACGTCGTTAAGGTGAGCCAGGGCGACATGGCCGAGCTCCTCAATCTATCGGTCCATCTTCCGTAGTTTATGATTGAGGACGTCATCTCAATCGTAGATCTTGGAGGGCTTTCGACTACAAATAGGAAAGATCTTCTCCAGAGGAGAACCATGATCCAAACTTGGGTTCTCTGCTCTTTATTTTTTTTTTTAGTGGCGACGGGCATGCCAGCTCAAATGCTCTTTCTTGGGATCGATTTTTAGCATCCTGATGGTGAATTTTTTAGCGAAGTCACCGTCGGAGGCTGCCGCATGGCCTGCACCATCTCGGTGAGGTCCTAAATCCACTGCATCAGTAGGTCAAACTGCTCCGAATCTATCATGACCGTCGATGGAGGTGGAGATTGAAGTGTCGGTGATGGAGCAAGGATGGATGGATCCAGCTTAGATTTGATGGCAGACGTGGTAGATCTCTGGGTATTCATCTTCTTTTGGGGCATTTCTTGGGATTAAATAAAAAGATAGAGACGAATCTTGGAGGAGAAGGTCGGTAGGATCGGCTGAGCACTTCCTTTAAGAATAAGGATACCTCAGAGGCAGAGGCCTCTTTCTCTAGTGCCAATTCTTGTTGGTGTAGAATTCTGGTTGACGTCGGGAATCGAGCTGGAAGTGGAGGAGGACGAGGTCACCGTCGATGATCTATAAAATAAAAGTTTCATTTCGGAGTCGATGGTGGTGGTGGCTCCGGTGGGATCCTCTGATGATCAAGTCAGCTCTTCTGGCCAATAGAAATGGAGTGCTCAGACGAGAGCTCGGCAGAGTTTCGAAAAGGAGAAGAGAGTTTAGAGCTTAGTGAAATCATATCTGGAGGGTTTCTTTTTATAGGTGGAGCTTAATTGATGGAGATAGCTGCAGCTGTTTGGCAGCGGACCGCTCGAGGCTGGTGAGTTTGGTACGGAGAGGAAGATATCGTCAGGCTGATGTGACAGCCATACCATCTGATAGCATCATCTGTGGCAGACTGATGGCGATCGTTCATCAAGATTTAATAGTCGTAGCTCTGAAAAAGTAGGCATTGGTTGGTGGACTTTGGCGTATATCAATTTCAGAGGAGTTTGGACTCCTGAAGGGAATACGTCTGAAGGAAATTATCCGAAAGTAATCCACTAGAGAAATCCAACTGAGGGAGAAGTTCAGAAGGAGTTCAGCCGAATGAAAAGTTCGAAAAGAGTTTGGCTTCTCTAGGCGTCCGACTAGAGGAGAAGCTCGGAAGAAGTTCGGCTCTCGTGGGAGTCCGACTGAAGGAGTATGAAGGGAGTTCGACTTTCGTATGAGTCCAACTAGAGCTCGGCCGCTGAGAAGTTCGGCCGATTGAAGGGATTTGGCTAAGACTTGGCTGCTGGGAAGTTGGAAAGGGGCTCGACCGCTGAGGAGTTCGGTCGGCTGAAGAAGTTTGGTTAAGGCTCGTTCATTGAAGCTCTTCCGTGACTACCGATTGCATTAGGCTGAGCATCAGACTGGACTTCGATAGGAGCGAAATTAATCTCTAATACTACACAAACTTGAAATTGGTTCTAAATCAACCAACTAGGCTTTAAACCATAGCATAAAAGAGTTTAAGGACAACTAGACTTTAAACTAATCTATGATGGATTTGGGGATTTCAGCTCATGACTTGACTAGTTATTTGTGCCCTAAGCAAATATAATGATGATTTTTTTTGAAAGTAAATGCTAGTGTTGACAATGATAATTGATATTTATTAAAATAGAATATTATCTATTTTATATCGATGAAAAAATTTTGAAATTGCTCATGGTTAGTTATATTGATTAGAATAATATAGATATGCACATATGAATTCCGGTTCAAACTACCTGAATACAACATTTTCTTGCAAAATGTGGTCCATTGCTTATGCTTCTACTAGTAGAAGCAATTATGTGTCCCTAATCCTCTGTATTGCTCTTGAAATATATATATCAATTAACATATTTAGCCAAATAAAGGGTTCATTATGATATAGATATATGCTTATATGAATACCTATTCAAATTATTTGAATACAACATCTTCTTGCAAAAAGTGGTCCATTTCTTATGCTTCTACCAGTATAAAAAATTAGATATCCCTAATCCTCTTTATTGCTCTTAAAAAATAGAGATCAATTCTAAAAATTAGCCAAATAAAATGTTCATTAAAAATTATCCATATAATCTGCACATAATAAGTTCATTGTTATAAAGATATGTGCATGAGAGAAAGCATAGCTAGTTTCACTTCTAACATGATTAAAATTTTTTATTTATTTTTTTGACTAATGAGTAAATTACTATTTCAGTAAACAATGCATGTTATTTTCTCTAATATAGAAAGTAAAAATTTAGTCAAAAAATATCTTGCTCAACAACGCAGGTTGAGGAGTCCGTATTAAAATATTAAATAGTAATTTGCTATATGAAAAGGACTTAAATATCATATATACATTTTACCTGAGTTTTTTATTTTTTTAATTATTTATTTATTATTATTATTATTATTTTGCAAGTGAAGGATTTTTTACACGAGTTATTTCTTAGTTTGAACTAATATCAGGAATGTTACCCCCAAAAAAGTTAATATCGGGAAACCGTATCCCGAAATTACTATAAGATACATCGGGCACTTCAAGAAAATTTGCATCGTATTGGAGGGTTAATATGTAAAATGGTCACGTTACTTGCCAGAGAACCGAGCAGCATGTCGTCGAAAGGCTACCGGCATCGGCTCAAAGTTAAAGCTTAAAATATACGCTTGTTTACATTTTACCGCGCTATAAATGGAAAGCGATCTATCGCTACATACATTATCCTGACCCCTCGCCGCCTCCTTTTCTCAACCGAGTTGCAAAGTCTTTATTTATAGCCATCGACCGCTTCGGCTTCAAGGCCGGTGCTTTTCCTTTTCGCCACGCCCTTTTGGTCCCGAGTGGAAGCTCCGCCCGCAGCCCTCCCTCCTTTCATGGCCTCGACGAGCCAGGCAAGCCTCCTCCTCCACAAACAACTGAGAGGTACGAGGATCCGATCCTTCTTCTTCCATCGCCGCATCGATTTTCAGGGTTTTCCAAGGATTTCTCTAGTGATAGGCTAGCGGGAAGCGCATGGACCGGTCGCTAACTATCTTTTCTTTGTTCTTGGTCTAGATCTCAGCAAGAACCCGGTGGACGGCTTCTCCGCTGGCCTCGTCGACGATAATAACATCTTTGAGTGGAGCGTCACTATCATCGGCCCTCCGGACACGCTCTAGTGAGCATACTTGTTGCCTTTTTTGGGTTTTGAATTTGTTTTCCTTTGGTTCGACGGTGTTACTTGGTTTCTTGGGTTGCGATACTAGACTTCATGCTTGACTGCGTTCTCAATTCTTCAAATGAGGATGATGTATGTGATGGATTCGGCTTGATTATAGTGGTATTTGGTGTGGATTTGTTTGTAGAATAAGGTTTTCAGGGTTTGCTGCAATCCAGGGCTTGTCCAGCCTCGCAAAGTTGGCGTTTTTGTGTGATTGATTGGAGTTTACATCGTGTAGTCGTGAAAATATGAGGGAAAATGTTTTTTTCGCCCTAAATGTTGCTTGCTGTATTGAGATTCATTTTTCATCTCACAATCCATTCGTGTGCATCGCTGTGCTTTTCTTGCATGGCAGGTTTTTGTGGTTCCACTGCTTGAAAGTAAATTTTTTCTCAAATTTACAGGAAGATCTTTTTGATTTCTTGGAACATGTTGGAGCTACTGCTTATGATTTACTAAATTCGTCATTCATCTTTTGCAATTTGTGTTCTTGTTGAATATCTTTAGTCATTTGTTCAGGACCGTAAAGCCACAAGTTTAAATATTAACCTCTGCAATTCTATGTTGAGATCTTTCCCTTAGATCTTGAATTCAGAAGATGGTTACTTAGAATCTTTTTGGAAACTGCTAAATCATGATATTACGTTTGTTAAATCATGTCCTACTTATCTTCAATTTGTCGGATCTTCCTGATGTGCTGTTTTATATGCATGGTTCAGCAAAAATGAAGTAGTCAATAATTAGTTGCATATAGAATGTTAACGTCGTCAAGTTTTTATGAGATCATTATACATTTCACCATTTTCTTTTCAGTGATCTTGATTGGCCAATCCTTGTGTTGTAGTGAAGGTGGTTATTTCAATGCTATCATGAGCTTTCCAACAAATTATCCCAACAGCCCTCCTACAGTTAGGTTTATATCAGAGATGTGGCATCCAAATGGTTAGTTAACATATATTTGTCTCTGTGTTTTCTGTCCAGTTTATTTTTATTACAAAAAAAATGAATTTTGAAAATTCATCAATTAGCACATGTTTCACAGTTTACCCTGATGGTCGGGTTTGCATATCAATTCTTCATGCTCCTGGGGAAGATCCGAATGGCTATGAGCTTGCAAGTGAGCGTTGGTCACCTGTGCACACGGTATGTTTTTAATATTATGCTGCCCCTATTTGCTTGCTTTTAAAGGTAAGTCACCTCATAGCCCCCCTCCTGAACATCCTTTCCCCCTTTCAATAGAAAAATGTCATCTGTTATCATGAGACTTTTTTTAAGATTTTTTAATAAATATGTTCCCTGACAATACATTTTAGCAATACTGCACAGATTTCCAAAAAGTTAGCTAATGAATCTTAAACTTCTTCAAATCTGATTGATGATTTTTGGTGATTGTACACAATCTACAACATGCTTAATGTATCAGTTATGAGAAAGTCATGTCCAACAAGGAACTGACTGTGTAATTAGGGGGCATCTTCATAATCTTATAGTTCTGTACTCGTCACCTTCTGTGTTGACAAGGATTACTTTTATGTTATTGTTCCCCGATTCCTTCTCATGTATGTAATGCAGGAACCATAAACGTTATGGTGGTTGGCTTAAGCATTTTACCACTATCTCTATGTTTTTGAAGAAGCTTGTTCATCATATTATTGTTTATTGTGAGCACATATTTCTATATGTATGCATGAAACAAGTTTCTATGTTTATAACAAAATTATGTAATTTTAGCTCTTGGTGCTTGTCCAGTCGCTAGGGCACTCAGCTTAATACTTCTTCCCTTTTTTTGTTCTGTCAAGGGTTGTGGGTTGTTGGTTCATGACCAAGGATCACTTGGGTGATTTGTTTTGACAATCTTGTCTGAAGACTTTCTAGAGTTATATCAGTTTCTTCTATCATAGTGAAAAAGGAAGAGTAGTTCATGTATGAAGTCAGCTCCACAACACATTAACTTGCAAATGGTACTTGCTAAAGGAAGCAAATTCTTCAATTGGAGAGTGAATAATGCTTTCTTTTGGGGAGCCTTTTATAGTATGGTTGGTTCTTTCTCTTTTTTTCCTCAATCTAGTTGCTTTGTTCTTTTCGACTTGTTGAGGAGTGAGATCGTCTTTCTTCATATTTGGACAGGCATTTATTTATTAAATGTAATGTGCTTCTTCTTTCATGGATGTAAGCAATTCTCAAAATCACAAATCAACATAGCTATCGCTACCAACTTATGGTACGGTATTTAGAGCAGTTAGTTATCGTTGTTATGGTTATTTTTTCATATTTTTGTATTATAGAATTTGATAGCTTTGTGGAGCCCTTGTCATGTTTTCCGAGAACTTCTATCTTGTGCATTTTTCTCCTATAAAGCAGAAAGTGACAGCCTTACATTGAGATCTGTGCCAGGGGACTTTGTTTTTCTAAGAGTGTCCCCCCCCCCTCCTGGTTTGTTTCTTTGGTGTCATATTACCTTGCCTTCCAGACACTATTCACCTTGTCCTGGCAGATCCTACTCGCTTCCTTTTCCCCATGTTTTCCTCTTCTGACTGATATAAATACATTGGAGTTGGAAGGAGGGTCCTTCAAAGTATCCGCTTTTTGAGGACAAAGATTAAATTTTAAATTGCATCATTTACATGGGGACAATTGTGGTGGTTTTCTTTCCCCTTAAAAAAAAAAAAAAAAAAAATTCATAGCAATCAATCATCATAAGAGGGTGAAAATTAAACTAGCCACGACGATGTACATATTATATGCACAGTGCAGTCAAACGAAGTTGATGGAAAATAGAGGAGAAATTGAAGAATGGTTGGTTGCTTCTGTACTCTTCACCCAGTGATATGAAGGGCCTTCAACTTAAGGTCTGTGTGAAAACCTACGTTTTATGGATTTCTTTTTGTGCTTGCCATAGACTATGCTATAGATTCTCCTAAAACATGAATTTGTAGGCTAGAATTCTGATATTCAAAGTAAGGCTTTCTTTATTTGTTCTCACACTCAAGTTCGTGTATTTTGCTAGTACGATGCAATCACAAGTACAGAAACAATTAAATTGAAAACACATGACATTATATTTCGGGTCAGGGTGAAGTCGTGAACCACTATTCAACTGTGTTTAGTGGATCATTTGATTGGCCCTGGTTAAAGGAAATACTTAAAAAATGTCATGCTGCTTTTATGTTTTTTATTTGGTTTATTTTGATATGCTGGCGCATGGTATTTAAGTATCGTTTGATGGTATTACTTACTTGCTCAGGTAAAGAGCCTAAGATGGAAGTTTTGAAGTTCAATCCTGTACTCTGCATGGAAACTCATGTTGCCTTTCCAATTACTTATAATTGTACACTTTTTCCCCTCTTTGGAACAAATTGTAATGAAAATAGTTTGCCATGCAGGTTGAGAGCATAGTTTTGAGTATCATCTCAATGCTTTCAAGTCCCAATGATGAGTCGCCTGCAAATATTGAAGCTGCTGTAAGCAAAGAAATGTTCTACCACTGCTATTGCTGTTCATCTGCAACCTGGTTTTCTGTTATCTTCTGTGATATTTCTCTCTCAACAAGTTTACTTAAGGAACCTGGAACTTTAGGGCAAACCAATTTAAACAAATAGAAAAACGAAGTTAAAATATATGTAGGAGTGGTAAGATATACAGGTTTTTGTTTCTTCATGTGCCTTTATTTTATCATGAAAAATTATATCTGTTCTTTGGGTAGTTTTTAAACTTTTTAGGACTGATTTTCTCATTTTCCAAAAATCGAATCATCTAAGTTTTTTTAATAAACATGTAAGGTTTCAATTTTAATAATTATGTGTTTGCCTTGAAGAATATTCTTAAGTGTCTCCATGTTTCTTGATGCTTTCATGGAAACATATTATTGGATCTAAATTTAGTTGGATCTGGATAAATAAACTAGTATTAATTATGAAAACACTAGCATTATCAAGTGGTTCTTGATATTGGTGAGCAGAAGCATGTTGATCCTTTATCTTTAATGTATGAATTCTATATCATCTTTCATTTTGCTGATTTAAATTATTAGGGTATTAATATGATTTTCTAGCCTTTTGGATGCCATATTCCTAAAGTGAGTAGTTCTAGATATGATGGTTTAAGTATGCACTACAAATCCTCCAGTATGGATTTGATGACTTGAAACAGATGCAGAGCTATAATGGGATATACAGGGGAATCTCTGCCCTCCTGCCCCTTTGTCAATGTAATATGGATGAAGGACATACAAACCCTTATTATGTCGGCCCATAGATGTTGACTTGTGACTCCGTTAGGTCTTCAGCACCAGTGTGAAGTTAATTTTTAACTGACTCCTCTATTCTAAAATTCCCTAGAGGAGAAGGGTACTTTGTATGTGACGTTGTCATAATGAGGGTTTCTTGCTCAAGTTATTTCTGTTATTTCCTGGTCATGTTTTCCTATCATGATGATCATAAACGTACCTGTTTGTTAGTGTTTTTTGCATGGAAGTGTTCTTGTGCAACATAGCACAACAAACTACCGTGTCCAGCCCCCAACTACCTGTGCCCTTAGCTTGCAGTAAATCCATGCCAGCTAGTGCAGTAATGTCTGTTATTGCAATCTGAAAGCTCAAGCAAGCATCATATGTTAAAAAGTTGAAGTCCTCCATGTAGACCGTACATCATGTAGGAAGAACTATGTTAGAAAGCGAAGACTTTGCAAGGCCATACTCTTTCGATAAATTTCATATTAGGAGAGGGTTTTAGGTAATGTTTCAGAAGTGGAATGCTAGATCCACCTATGTGCTGATATTAGTTTTTCTTCTGGTCCTACACTGAGTGCCAGTTGGGTCAGGATGATTGTAGCTATGTGCACATCATGTGGGCAGTTTTTTTCTACATGCATGTAGATGTAACCATGGATTTAAACTACCGTGTGTTGTGCCCATGCCAATCATGGCCTGGCTTGTGCCCATGCCAATCACAGCCTGGCATGTCCTACTATATGGTGCTGTGTCGGCCCTGTGCCAGGTCTTGAGCAATCAAAGTTTGCCAGCCAGCATCATTGTGTGTATTAGTGCATTGGTACATGGAGCAAGCTCTGACACAGTTTCATACGGACTGGCACAGAGTGATGGCAGGATATAGAGGTAGATGATTGAATACCACCCTCATGACTTGTGGGGATGATACCTGCTGTATGGCACAAACTGGCATGGCATATGCTTCAATTAATGGATCTAGCTCTTCCTTGATTTAGAACAGCGTAGTGATAATTTTGGTAGAATATCCTAGGTATCTTTGCAAATCAACTTTTTAATGATCAAATTATTGATGGCTTGGAATTGAAGAATGCTTGATGAGATGGTGCTCATAGTTCAGTTATTCTTATTTGCTTGTACATAATTTTCTGGCCTGCATATCTGCCATCATTTGGTGAGTTTTGAACAGAACTTTTCAACCTCTTCTAATTGCCAATCGCAGAAGGAATGGAGAGAGAGAAGGGGTGAATTCAAGAAGAAAGTCAGTCGCATCGTTAGAAGATCGCAGGAAATGCTTTGAGAGCTTTAAAAGCAGGCTTGATGGAGATATGGTGAGCTAGGTTCATGCCTGTTTTTTGCTGGGAAACTATTTATGGGGGGAGTGTCCTCAATTTGTTGCTTGCCTAATGATGGTGTAATAGAGCATCTAGATCTTTGGTTGGTCTACCAATGGTGTGTGTTATTGTCATTGTCGCCATCCCGTTTTTGTCACAAGAAACAGCAGGATCCAGATTTTGCAACTCATTTAACACAATTTGTATGTCTATAGATGTCCTGATTTAAGGCCTGGTCTGATTTCTTGTCTCTGGTTTGTTATTTTTATTTATCGAAAATTGCTTCACAATTTATGAAGCCAACCCTGTTTTATAACTCAACTAGAAAATTAATGCCTTCGTTATTGTTGTTAGGGCTCATAAATGCGGTTCAATTTTTAATTTAATGTTCACTCTGGGGTTTCGTATCCAACATTATGACTTCTATATATCATTTTGCATCTCATGATTTTCTTAATTGTATTATTATTCCTCTTTTTTGATACATTTCTTAAGACCCCGTTCAGCTGCTGAACTTCTCTATTCTAAAGAGACAATCATGAGATTTTTACTTTTTCAAGTTTGTCTTTGTTTATCTACTGTACCTTTTTTTCCCATTTAATTATTTACTTCTAGCTTGTCTATGATCAAGTCTTTTGCGTGGAAATCATTCATTTTGCAAGATAATGTTATCGGCAGTATTGGAGCCACCATGCGATTCAAACGGTTAGCATGTGACATAAACTAAGAATCGATGATGACCTGTCTGGAGTACAAGGGAAATTATCCTCTCCTGGTTCTGGGATTGGAAACAAAGGACGTTCGCTCCACGTGTTTTTGTATTACGGTTTTGCAAGTCGGTATGCCCTGACCTTGCCGAATTCCTTCGGCCTGGAACCCGAACAAGTCCGGATTAGGTGGGTTGCTAAAGGAGAACAGCAAAAACATATTAAAAACAAAAATTATTTTAATAGATATAATTATTTTTATAAAAAATAATTTATATTTTTAATATAATATGAATTAAAATATTTTGCTGTTTTTAAGAAGCATTAAATACTCCTCGGCAAAAATAGATTATCGAGGGCTGTCTTTTCTATCATCAATAAGTCAAACCTTCCCATTTTTTCCAGAAAGGTTTGCTTGGGAAAGATTATTAGTTTATTCGAGGAACATTCCGTCCAGAACTTTATTTAATATCCTTATGGTGAATGCTGGTGGCGCCCACATTAGTTACTTTTAGGTATAGTCTTAACTAGCCGAATCTCAAAGACCATGGCATCCGCTGCATAATGTAGTGCAATCCGAAGGGGAATATATATATATATATACCAGCGAGATTATTCATGGACGCGGCTCCTCCACGTAGCTTCCCAGGCGCACGACGATGCCGTTGATGTCCTGAACATAGCCGACCCTCTGACCCCAAGCCTTGTCCTCGGGCGGGCTCACTGGAACGGCTCCGTTCTCCACCGCCCTTTTGTAGGCCGCATCTACGTCGGCATAAGCGAAGCAGACCTCCATGGGGCCCCTTTCCCATCCCGCGGCTGGAGTCTGCACTGCTCCCGTCAAGCCGTCGGTCTCCCTCTGATGCACCGGCGTGAACGCGATCGTCGTCTGCCCGCTATCCAACTCGCCCCATCTAAAACAATTACATCATTAGAACATACATAGGAGGGTCGAAAATCTTGGTTATAAATTGTATTTAGAGAGAAGAAGAAATGGAGACTTGTGGGACTCGTCAAGGCGACGGACGCTGTAGCCGAAAGCGCTGGAGTAGAAGGCCACCGACTTAGCGACGTCTTGGACGTAGACGACGGTGTAGCTAAAGGCTGGGCTTAAGTTTGGAGCCATGCGCCACTCTTATCACTCACGGATGTAGATCCTTCTTCTTCTCTGTCACTCTCCTAATTGGATTGGATATGGGCAAGCACCGGGTGAGAAGCCGCCTGGTTTTTAGCGAGTGTAGGACGAGTGAGACAAGGAACCGGAGAGAGGTGGCGGCCATGCACGCCATATCATTCCCCTGGCCACCACGTCCGCTGAAAGAGCGGACTTAAGAAAGCCGCTGGACTCGAGTTCGTTGGATTCTCGAGCTACTGTATTCGGTGGTGTCCCTCGTGTCGTCTTCGCACCACATGCAGTAATATTTGTGGGTTGTCCCGGTTTGGTAGAGGTGTCAGGAGTGTATGCTTATGGTAGAAATCTATTTCTAATTTATTTTAGTTTCCTATTCTAATTCCAGTGGAAACAATTTATCTTTGGTCATCGAAGTTAGATTTTATTTTAGTTTTTGATAGAAAGGAAGGCCATCATTGAGGTTAGATAGTCTTATTATTTCATATGAAAGAGGACAAAAGTATGAGATGGAAAACGTGTCAGGTAATTTAAATTTGAAGGAAACTTTTTCCAACTTGAATCGGAAGAGTTGGATGGCCATCATCGTAGAATTATGATGGATGGATCTGTAAAATAAGTTTTGGATCTGTAAAATAAGTTTTGGATCGAAAGTTGGTTCGATGAAGATCTTTTGATGTTCAGATTAGAAATTTATAGAGCAGATAAAAAGAAATGCGAGAGAGGAGTGGATTACTGTAAGGATCCTCTAGTTATCTCTATTTATAGGTCAAGATCAAAGTCATAAAAGAAGAATTATGGGAGGCTATTCCAATTTTTTTGAGCACATCATTCAAGATTTTTAATCTGATTTTCTAGAATTTGATGTTTGTCGTTGCTTTATTTGCTTGATGGCTAGTTATTTTCTACAATCGTATGTTTTGAAAAGATACATGAGATATCTCGATCAACCTTTTCAGTTGTTGATCAAGGCCATCCCAGCGTCACGGGATTGGAGGTCTACTCAAGCATGAGTCAGCAGTCGGCCGATAGCCAACTTATGGGATGATTTAGTCTGAGATCATCTGATGTCTTGAGCTCCGACGGAAATTTTCTATCCATGCTAGACCAATCCCATCAGATTTGGTGGCTGATAGAGTATAGAATAAAATAAAAGGTTTTTTTAGCTTAAGGTTCGCGTCAAGCTTGGACCAAGATAGATTGGGTTCTGTGCCAAATTATTTAAATTTGGAGGGAACCAATCCAATTAGAACTAATTTAGAGGGAATCAATCCAATTAGAATTGGTGGTGGTAGAGTCTTGAATAGGATAAAAGTATTTTTAGCTTGGAATAGGATTCGTTTTTTCTGATCCGCCGGTGACTTCGTTTTTTCTTTCTTTTTTTTTTTCATAAAAAAAAAAAAAAAGGACATCTAACAGTGTCGAGATCTCCGATGGAGAAAATGTTTTCAAAGAAAAAGCCGAGAATGCCAAAATATTTGCCGCTTCCTTTGCACCTTCTTTCATTTTATTCGATATTTGTTTGCAGTTATCCTAGTACATTTAAGTTATGTTGAAAAATGTGTGTTTCTTTCGACATACATACAGGTTTTTAGCTTCTCGAATTCGATTCATAGTAGCTAAATTCATAGTAGCGAAGTCCACAAATGCAATGCAGATGTGTGCAGCCCACAGATATGCACTGCTCGCAAGATTGTGCGAGTGCATCCCAGGACATGCGAGTGTACGATCCACTACATGGTCCAAAGAGGCGACACGACATGCTCCACCATGCCCAAATATGATTTTGCATGGTCCATGCTCGGTCTATCATGCAGATTGTGCAATCAGATGGCTACGAGTGCATGTGGGATTGATCGAATGGCCAGAATGATTTTGGAGTCTTAATAGGAGATGTGGACCGACTGGAACACGATTTTAGAGCTTTTAAAAAGGGTTTGACGACCTATGGAGCATAGAGAATATCGGGTAGCGGTTGAGGTAGTGGCCAGAGCCTCAGAAGAGTGACTTCTTATAAGAGAAGAGAGCTTTATGAGGGATTTATGCTTTTTGTTAAGAAAGGGATTGATGTATAAGAGTTAAGAAGGTGTAACCTTCTCTTGTATTTATTTTCTCTCATAGTGAAGCTTGCATGCCTTATGATGGTAAGCCTTAGGCTGATTTATGTTACTTTGATTTTATCTTTTGTGCATCTCTTCTTTTTTTTTTGTTATGGTATCGATATCATTATCGACATTGTGATCTTGGACGGGGATCTATATTCTGCACACATGAAGGATTTTTCCAACAAGTGGTATCAGAGCGCTAAATTTTTTGGATTGTGGTAGTATTGATCGAGATTGAAAAAGATGGAGAAGATATGCCCAATTAAAGTAGAGATCAACCAATATGATGGAAAGCGCAATTTCTTCTTATAGTAAGCAAGGATGAAGGATGTGCTCATCTAATAAGAATTGATTGATATTCTCTTGTACGAGGAGAAGCCGACTATCATGGAAGAGAAGAATTGGAGGTGGCTCTAGATGCAGACGATGAGTATGATCTATTTATACTTGATAGATAATATGGTGATCCATGTGCTTAGTAAGACTTTTTCAACGACATGTGAATAAAATTCGAGAAAATATACACGGTAAAGTTACTCACCAACACTCTCTTCCTCTGAAAGTAGTTTTACCAGCTGCAGATGAGCGAAGGGCAGAACGTGTATGAGCATTTCAGCAACTTGCAAAAGATCCTCATCGATTTCCTCAGCATTGATGAAAAGATTAAGGAGAAGACTCGAACGTTGGTCTTGCTCTTATTGCTTCCTTTTTTTTGAGTTTTTGATGACTGCTCTTCTTGTGAGAAAGAGTACCATTAAGATGAATGAGGTCACTTCTGCACTTCTCTAGAATGAGATTCTCAGGTGGAAGGACCAAGTCTCGAGTTCAGACGGTGACTCGGCTTTAGCGATAATTGGAGGTGGTAGTGGCAGAGGACAAAGCAGCAAGAGATCGTAAGGTGGACGGTCCAGATCCAAGTCGAGAAACTTCAGCAAGATCAGATGCTACCAATGTGATGAATTGAGGTATCGAGTTAGAGATTGTCCACAGCTTAGAGATCGAACGAAGGCTACTGCTGCAGCAGTCTATGGTAGTGATATTGATGAAACTATGATGTACTTATAGTCTCAGATGAGATATCTACTTTTTTTCTTCAATAAATTTTAAATTCAGCATGTTCACATCATATTTATTGCAGATAGAACATGTTTGACTTCCTAGAGAGCAGTGAGGGCATTGCTCATTTATCGAATGGATTGAGCGGTGCAAGCAAGGGTATTGGAACAGTCAATTTATAGATACATGATGGACTAGTGAAAAAATTGGATGAGATCTGATACATACCTAGTTTCAAGAGAAATCTAATTTCACTAAGCAAACTAGATTCAAATAACTATAAATTGATGAAATTCTGAAGGTTATGCATGGTAGTAGGATTGTTATGAAGGAAAAGAAGTATGAATGATACTTTTTCTTGGCAGAGAGCTCTGCACAGGATGAAGCTTCATGTTCTAGTAAGAGCTCTGCATTAGATGGAGCTCTAGGTGCACATGGATTGGATATAAGATGTGAGACTCGGAAGGATGACAGGCAACGTCACAAGGTAAAGTTTCTATTATCGTAGGAGGTTAGCTACCCCGAGCAAGTCTCAAGTCACTACAAGAAAAATAGGTATTTGCAACAATAATTTGTAACAAAATTTATTCTTGTTATAAATTCTATATTTTCTTATAATAGATAATAAATTGTTGCACAACCTATAAAAAAAATATATTATTTACAATAATTAGTTATTATTGTTGTAAAATATTAAATTTTTTTGTAACAAAATTTTGTTTTTGTTGCCAAATTTATTTTTTTTACAACAAAACTTCCGTTTGATGTAAATTTATAAAAAGATTATTATATAACCAAATTTATTTAAAAAATCACTAAAAAAAGCTTAGGCGCGGGCTAATATTTGCTTCCTGCTCCCCAAGCCTTCCTGATTCTCCCTAGCCCGCGCCCCAAGCCTTCCCAATTCTCTCTTTCTCTCGTTTTTTTCCAAACTTCTGATGAGTTTAAGAGAAAAACCCCTGTAGCCGCTCCCTCTCATGATCCCAATCCTCCTCTCCACCAATGCTGTTTGCCCTCGCCGCTGCCGCCCGAGATCTCGCGGGTTGCTCACCCTCACCGCCACCGCTGTTCGCCCAACATCTCATGGGCTACTCCCCCTCACTGCTACCGCTGTTCGCCCTCTCCTTCGCTCCCCCTCGCCGTCACTGCCACTGCCATTTCGCCCGAGATCTCGCGGGCTACTCCCTATCGTGCTCGTCGCCATCGTCGATCGCGCTCGCCGTCGTTTCGCCCGAGATCTCATGGGCTGCTCCCTGTCATGCTCGCCGCCACTACCGGTCGCGCTTGCCGCCACGCGGGCCGCTCCCCCTCGTCGCCACCATCGTTTGCTCCCCCTCGCCGTCGCTGCCATTCGCCCGAGATCTCTTGGGCTGCTGCGCCTCATCGCCACCGTCGTTTGCCCTTACCTTAGCTCTCCCTCACCGCCGCCGCCGTTTGCCCTCACCTTCGTTCCCCCTCATCACCAGTCGCCTGCGCCGCCGAGCTCGCCTCTCTATTCAGGTGAACATCCAGTAGCTTAAACCAAAAAAAATCTCCAATCAATCAAAGAGAAGCGATCTCTATTATTTTATATTATTAGCATATATTTTTATAAAAGTTAATTAGTTGACAGTGATTGGATTATTAGGATATGTTTGAGATTATTGTTGTTGCAGAGCCTTTGCAAGTTGATTTTTTTTTAAAAAAATATTTGATATTTAATAATTATATTTTTAATGTGCTTGATAACTAAATTGAAAATATATTTTTAATATGATAAAATAATAATAATAAAATATTTTATAATTTTATATAATATAATATAATATAATATAAAATGTTAATTAAATCTCTTATATTTTAGTCATTTAAATATTTAAATTATTTTATTTTTTAATTGTTAATCATGAGCATTCTGATACTTAGAGGTTTAGCATGAGCATGTCTAAGACCTATGTGCATATATCCATAGATCTGAGCTAAATAGAATAGATTTGGTTATGCAAAATACTTAATCTAGTCATAAATAGTTAGATAATCTATTTATTTTATTTTTTTAAAGACTCTTTTATGTACCTCAAAATGACTTGATCAAACTGGATTTGAAATAAGAAAAAAGAGATTTTTTGGATCGGAAGGAAAACTTGTTGTTAAGTTTTTGTTCATTTTGCATCAGATAACCATCTTTAAAATATGGTCTATGATTTTCATAGTTTGTCCGAAATAACAACATGAATATTTTTCATTCATGCTTATATTTTATCTTTGATAATTTTTCATGGTCTATGAGCAATGTATTCAACAAGAAGAAGAGATGAGATGTAAGAAAGTTGATATGGAGGTTCAAAGTATAGAGATGCAAGCTAAGTTTCAAGCTTACATGAAAGCTATGATGCAAGTCTATTTAACTAAAATCTCAAACAATCAAGCTATAAATATAAGTTAATATGATTTTTGCCATTCATGATTTCATCTTTATTTTTATTATATTTAGATTTGTAGCCTTCATTCTTATTATACATAGTTTTGAATTTTTTTTAATATATTTATTTTTTTGTAGCTTGACTTAGATCCAATAAATTTGTGAAGGACTTCTGCACTTTCCTAAAAGGTTATAAAATTAAATGCTAAGATCCTACTATACTTTGAACCTCAAATTTGTATGTTATGTATATTTTAACATTTTTTTTTAATTTACAGAATCGAACAAATAACTAGCATTGATCTAATGCTTGAGGATGACATAGTTTTTTGCTGAAAGTTTGTCTTTCAATCTACCACTTGTTCTTTTTTAGTTATTTTGTAAAGAAAACTAAGATGTTATGTATGCTGGGTTGACATAGTATTTTGGTTAGATCTTATGTATGTTGGGTTTGTTATGTTTTACTCTTCTTCTTTTGTTCTCTTTATATATAAGTTTGGACAAATAATTATAGGGATTATTGGTGAAAGAGAACATAATTTTTTTTAGTTGTCTTATTTTATAATTAGTCATTCGAACAGGAATATTTTGGCTTTGTTTGTAAAGAAAAGCATGAGCAATAACTTCTATATTTATTTTGAATTCTTGCTAATAGAAATATATGTAAATATAAATTTTATATTTAAATTTTAATTTTAAAATATTATAACTTAAAAATTATTTTTAGCATCATAAAATATTATTGCAAATAATTACTAGCAAAAAATATTATTGCAAATTATAGCAAATTTTGTTGCAAATGATGCATTTAAATTTAAAATTTTGAAATAATATAATTAAAATACTATATTTAGCATCACAAAATATTGTTGCACAAGCTTACTAACAAAAAAAAATTACAAATTATGAAAAAAATTATTGGAAAAAATTAAGAAGATCAGGATATTTAAATTTTATTGGGTTGCATTTGCAACAATTTTTATCTTATTGCAATAATTTTCTTTATTACAAAAATGTTGAGATTTTTTAATAATTTTAAATTTTATTATTAATATCTTTTGCAACTGGGCTTTTTACAATAAAATTGCAACAACTAATTTTTTATTATAAATTTTTTTCATAATAATATTATGATTTTTTGCGTCAATTTTTTTATGCAAAAATCTAGTTTTCTTATAGTTAGGTCACAGCATATGATGGAGATGAGATTGAGCGACTTGGCTTGACTTTCATGTTTGCTTATCCATAAGCATTCAAATATTTGCTAGAAGGCATGAGGACGATATCATTTAAAAACTCTTGAAGTTAGGTAGAAATCGAATATCGAATCGATGTGAAGATTGTTGGATTTTTAGCATCTCGAATTTAACCTACAATAGCAAAGCCCATAGCAGCTTATCCATGATGGAGAAGCCCACGAACGCAATGCAGGAGCGCACGGCCTAGAATTCACGAGTGCGCGGTCTGCCATGCGGTCTAGAGGGGTGATATGACACGGTCCACCATGCCCAAGCATGATTTCACTCGGTCCACGTATGGTCTATCAAGTAGATTGCATAATCGGATGGCTATGGGCTTGTGCGGGATTGATCGAACGGCCAGAGTGGTTTTGGAGTCTTAATAGGAGACTTGAATCGATTGGGACATGGTTTTTAGGTTTTTAAAAAGGATTTGATGGCCTATGGAGCATGCAGAGCATTGGATAACGATTGAGGCAATGGTCAGAGCCTCAGAAGAGTGGCTGAGAGATTTTCTTGTAGGAGAAAAGAGCTTTGTGAGGAATTTATATTTCTTGTTAAGAGAAAAATTGATGTATAAAAGTTGAGTGGGCATGATCTTTTTTTATATTTATTTTTTTTATAGTAAAATTTATATACCTTAAATTTTAAACTGATCTATATTATTTTGATTTTATTTTATATATATATTTTTTATTATGATATATCAATATTGTGATTTTGAATAAAGACTCATATTTTGCACTCACGAAGAACCTTTCCAATGCGATCAAGCAGTGTGCTGATGTTTTTGCAAGATGTCCGTCACATAAATTCCACCCTGACTTTTGAAAGGTATAGGTACGATTAGGTAAAAGTAAGTCATTGGAGCCAGAGGATTTGCTTTGCGTCCCACGTGGCACGAGTCATGCGTAGCACATGTGGTCATAGCTTGATGCCCATATGAAAAGCGCTTCAGGCATTTTCTTTGTACAGCGATATACGAGGTTGGGGATGTTGGTGAAACTTTGATGACAAAATGGCCGTGTCATGTACTTTGTAGTTAGGTATCTTAATTCATTTATGACTGTTGGATCTTACGGTATCGCACATGCTATGCATATATGATAGTTGGATTCTAGCTGTCTATCTCTCTGATCGAAAAATATGATGGCAATTGAAGGTGTATAGATTTTGGTGCACCACAAAAAATCCCGACTCTACTTGACTCCGACTCGAGTCGAGCTGCGACGATACACCACGCTAGCTGAGTAAATTCTTTTAAGCAATTTTAAGGGCGAGTTTTTGAAAGCTCATTTTGATAACCATTGGTCCCAGAAATGACTTGATCTCAGCTAAAATTTATGAAGTCATGAACCATATTTGATAATTGGAACGGCCTGACTTATGAGGTATTATCTAAAGATGATTCATTTTTTATAAATTAAATTTTTTTTTTTTTTTTTGACTATTATGAACTTTCTTATTATTACGATAGCTTTGATATGGAACTAGAGAGAGAGTTCACCTATGAATGGATAGTTCTATGGTCATGAGGATGGTCTTTTATTTGATGTGTGTTGTAGTCAAGAACTCGATAGTTGGTATGTAAGTTATTATCTATTTTCATTAGTTTTATAAGTTTATCTTTTAAAAAAATGTTTCATTCAAAAAGAATAGCGCCATCCTTATAAATCATGGTCACAATCGATGCGAGGCTAACGAGGCCCACTTCCTTGTTGTCACCAACAACCAAAGCAAAATGGCTCTGGACAACCACCTGAGCTTATGCCCAAGAACTCGACCCACCTCGAACCGGCAGGATCCAAAAGGCTCTCAGCCATCCACATTCGAAGGATTCTGATGAACGTAAGATCAAGAGCTGACGGTGTCGTGATGGGCTTGTGCAGTCTGTATTTCTACGGTGTACCTCCGTTTACCCCCTGTCAGGCAAGTACATGAGAGCACCTTGCGCGATGGCGGTAAACCGAAGGTCCAACATAAGAAGGGTGCTCCTCATCCATCGGGCATTGGGCCGCCGTTGCTCGAGTGCGTTCCATCAATTCAAACCGTGCGATGAAAGGTTGCTCATCCTGTAATATTGACCTGCCGGACCGCCGGACGACAGCCCAACAATGAAAAGTAGCCTGGCCCCTCAGCCTCCTCTCTCTCCACCATTACAGAGCTCAGACCTCGAGCTGGCTTCTCTCCTCGCTCGGGGAGAAGCAGGAGACTCTCCATCTCCTCGTTCTCTCGCTAGTGTTTGATGACCTGAGAGTTCCCATGGCCTCGATCGCGGGAGATTCCATGGAGCTCGAGGCGATGCGCAAGGAGGACGGCTCTTGGCACCCTAGCCGCGTCTCCTTGAGGTCCTCTCTTTCCTGTTCACCGAAATTTGGGATTGGCTATTGGCATTTCGGTTCGATTTCGAGTATTTTTATTGATGGGTGATTCGGAACTCCAGATGACCTTGGTCCTGTCTGAAGTGCTTCCATGTTAATGGATCACACTTCAATATATTGGATTATATGGAATGTTGTGACCATGGTCTTTATTTATCTGTGCAATCTTCGAATATTGGTGTCTAGTGACATTTCCACTCATAAAGACGTTAAATTGTTCCCCAATAGGTGCTCCCAATTCTTGGACTGTGTTTCCTAGGACCTAAATTTATGTAGTAGAAGCCACTGGCAGGAAGGCTCAGCTCACGGTAGCAATGATTAGCTTTTATGCTTTCTTCATATGCAAAATTGTTTACTTGTAACTATTTTCTTTTTCCGTGTACTGTGTAGCTTATGTTATCAGTCTTGTAGGGTTTGGGAAATATCTACAGTTGATAGCTAAGTCTGCATCATTCTGGTCATGCAATTAGGCATTGGTGATTTGTTTCATTAAATCCACTTCCAACGTCTAACTTTCTAATCTGGCAATGTTTTTGGTATTTAAAACACGAACGTGCCTTTTGTAATCCATGCTTGATTTGTATACTTGAGAAATGGTTTTATAACCTTCTGTTCATGCTAAGGTAAGGAAGATTGCCTATGTTGTATCTTAATGTTCATGAAAGACAAACATGCTATTGTATTGACGCTGGTGGGAATGAAAGGAAGCGGTATAGTAATGTGTATCTCTGAGAAATGGTTTTAGAATATTTTGTACATTAGTGCTGGGAACTCTGACCATCTAGTATCTGAATGTGCATGCAGGACATCATGTTACCATATGGAACATTGGTAGTAATGAATGTCGTGAGAATTGTACAATTACCTCAAACATTGGTAGTAATGAATGTCGTGAGAATTGTACAATTACCTCAATAAACTAGCTTGTCTTATCCACATGAAATTATTGTCATGGATTGATATATGGTCCAATGAAGTTTCAGACTGTCTTACAATTGGCTCTAAACATCATGTCAATCCCCTATACTGGTACTGAGTTCCTGGAAAAAGCAATTTTGGTCGATAAAGAAGCTTGCATTAGAGCTACCTAATTGGTTTAACAAGCTAAGTTCATGCCACCAATGAAGGCAAGGTTTCATATAAGGAATCACATGCAGTTCAAAAGCCAAAGTGCCAAATTAAACAGGCTTTCATCAGGATCCTATCTCTTGTATAAGAAGTTTCTCAGACTCCAGGTGAGATCATTGAAAAAAGCTTTATTAGAGCTGCAAGAGCTGTACAAATTTGAGTTTGGTGTTATTTGTGATATTAACATCAACAATGCAATTTTTGTATTTGATGTGTCATTGAGGGAAACAAAAATTGAAACTAATAATAGTAAAGCTAAGTTCTTCCCTTTTTTGTGAGTTGCATCTAGTTCTGATTAATTCCACATGCACTTTTAGCATTTATAAAGGCTTTAATCATGTGCGTTCTATCTAATTTTGTCTTCTTGTCCACCTATTTAAATTGCATAGTTTTAATTGTTTCAAGGTATAAGTAGAATAATGCTGTTCTGAATTTCAAATGCACCTTAACTTGATTTTCTATATAGATATACAAACATTTATGTATGCCTAAGAACATACATGTCAACATCATACTTATACATGAACTTGTAGCAACTTACAGCTGCTTTTGTGATTTTAATCAGATTATAGACGTGCCTATGCACATGTAGACTTGCGTATGTATATATGCATGTGTAGGTATGGCATAATCAGTAAGTAAAATGTATATGATTTTCATTTTTTTGAAGTTTGAGTTATTTCTAATTATTTTTTCTTTCTGACTTTTATTGAGATTTTTGAATCATGACTATTACCCGTGTAGGTCTAATGATGCAGCTTCTTTTATTAACGTGGAATTTGAAAGTTGCAATGAAGAAGATATCATATCCACCAGAGAAGATGCCTTAGCACGTTTACGCTTTCGTTCCATCCCTCTCCAAGATGGTGAGTGTTCTCATATCAAGGAAGGAGAATGTGTTCTAGCCATGCGCAAGGGTCAGACTAGGAGCTTGTTCTTTGATGCTGTTATAGAGAAGGTACTTAGTTTATATCAAACCGTGCTGTTCGTGTGATCTATGTGATTACAAATAATAATAAAAGGAAGAAACATGTGGAATTTCTATTTATGTTGTGGGAGTTCTCTTTGGTTTTCTTACATGCCCAATTTCTGTTTGGAATGAAGCCAAACAGCCTATTTTACTTAGTTGAGACAGGAATTTCCATTCACGTGTTCATTTAAGTTTGTTTTTGTGAAACATTCATCCAATACTATTTAGGATATCATATTTTTCGATTGTTATTTGAGGCCTCCGCCAAAAGGTAATGCTTTTGATGAGGCACATGAGTATTTTAAGTCTAATAAAATGACTCTTTTGGCCATGCTCCCTTCCATTTCGATCAATAAAACTCCAAGTTGCATCTGAATTGATACCCTGATGTTCGACAGACATGCTGAATTCTGCAATTGCAGACATTTAAACTTTTGTTTCAGGTATTGGAAGAGCATAGTGTTTTATACTACTTTCATAATGTTTGGAGCAGGAAATTAGAAGTTCAGTGAGTCAAAGCTTGGATTTGACTGGGATGTGTGTGACAGACTGAAACATGGAAATGACCTCTTTCGATGTGAGGGTATTGCTGTGTACATCTGACCCTCCCCTAGACCCAGCGATGGCAGGAGCCTCATGCAATAGGCCGCCCTTTTTATGTGTAAAAAACCAAAATCAAATTAGGGCATGTTGTCTTGTTATTTCTTCAGATATTATCAAATGGTACCGTAAACACATTGAAGTAGCTGAATGCATATGTATAATGCTCTCCTGCACGAAATTTTTGGCCATGTGGGTCGAAAAAATGGAAAATGGGATGTCTTCTTGGAAGGCCATGTGGGTTGAAAAAAATGGAAAATGGGATGTCTTCTTGGAAGGTTAGCTTCACAAAGATGACAGTTGGAAGAAGGATCTGAATGGATAGCTGGGCAGTATGAGATCAAGCAGTTCTGTGTTGGAAAATAAACTAACCGCAGCATACAATAATGGGGCAGGTTTTGCTCTACTACCAACCATTCTCCTAAAAGTACTTCCTTTATACGTTAAACCTTTATTCAACCTTGGATGCCTGGGTCCCCTATGCAGGGTGAACCGGAACTTTGAAGTAGCACCCAAAGCAGTCGATGGGTAATTGGGTTTCCACTTTCCAGTTTATTATTAGACATTGTTAACCAGTTTTGTACTTACTGGTTTGTTCATTAACTTATGGTTCGACACAAGGTTGTTAAGGGCGCTAGGCGCCCTCAAGGCGCTAGATAGGCGCCCTCAAGGTGCTAGACCCTGTCTAGCGCCCGAGGCACTAGCCGTTGAAAAAGCGAGCGCCTGATTGAAGTCATGCACCATTTTTTTAAAAAAAAAGAAAAGAAAATAAATATAGTCTATTTTAAAACTAAAAGTCTTCATTATAGTCCATTGTTCTAATGATTTAATATAAAACTAAAAGTCTTCATTAGATTTTTTGTCTAAACACACATCCAAACAATAAAAACTTTTATGAGTTTTCTATTTTCTCTGTTACTTATAGATGGTAGTATATTGTTCTATTCTAAAAGTTTAAAACTAAAAATCTTCATCAGATTCTATGCCTAAGTTGTCATCATGATCATCTCCTCCATTATCAGATAGGTTATTTTCTATATTCTCCTCAATTTCTTCTTTTTAACTAGAAATAATCTCTTCATGATTTAAGTCCGGTGGCTTTGAATGTGAACTAATCAAGTAGGTCGTAAATTACTTAAGCACCCTTTCTTTTTGTTTTTTTAAAGTATTTATCTATTACCCATAGCTATAATTTCAAATTGAAGTGAATTATAGCTGTTAAATTGAAAGTTGAACAGGAGACAAAATCAATTTTAATTGGGCGCCAAAGGCAAGCGCCTTGTGCCTCGCTCCAGGCGAGCGCCTAGGCGACAGAGGCACTTGCTTGGCTGAAGGCGTCTCGCCTGGAGGAGGCTGAGGCATTTTCAGCAAAGGATGCCTTGCCTGAGCGCCTTGGTGCGCCTAGGCGAGCGTCTTAATAACACTGGTTCAGCACATTAATAACTGTTGTTTGTATTTCAAAGGTGAGTCATGACTCTTTTAGTCCAATTATTTTTCATAATTTTATTAAGTTAGATCCAATGTTTTCAGATATCCCAAACTCAATGGTTTGGCAGTCTGCCATTCCTGCTTCTGGGTGTACTACCCTTGATTTTTTTAAGAAAAAATTAGGTACTTTAGAATGTTATTGTTGTTGTCTCAAGTGGAAATGAACCTTAGTATTAACTTAACATTAAGTTTTCTTTTTTTTTTTTTTTAAATTTTAAACTTGTATTAATGATTAATTTGAACTCTATTGTTTCTACAAGGGAACATAATGCCAGTATTTTTAGCGTGTAGACTCTTGCCCATTCAGGTCACATGATTCACAGAAAAGATAAGGGCAAAACTTCCACCAAGACTGTTAAAGATGCCCTTCTCCTACTCTTCCTGTTGCAGTTTTATCTGTTCATTATACGGATGCTTGTTCCATGCAGATTTGATTTCACATTTGATCTGTGTCATTTGCAGGCATACAGAGTGAAACACTCAAACCGAGTGTACTGCAGATGCACTTTTGAAGTCAAATGGCTCAATCCTATGCTGAATGAGGAAACTATGACTGTTCCATCGAAGTCAGTTATGAAACTCTCCGATAAGGACATTGATAGCCACCCAGTGTTTGCTGCATTCTTAACTTCTTTGACTCGTAGATATGGTGGGCAAGTTCCTTCATTCCTTGATCTTTTAGAGGAAACCACATGTGAAACTGACCTCCATGGATTGTTGGAAAAGCAAATAGAAGAGATAAGCAAATTGGCTGATGGATCTGAGGGCTTGAAAGATGTTCTTTTAGAAGTTAAAAGAGGTAGGTTTCTATCTGCAGCCGTTGATTTTGATCAGTTATAATAAAAATGAAATTTCCTGGTCATTTTTTCCTTTAAATTAAAATGTTAATGGGATAGAAATAAATATATAAAATAGAAGGAGGACTCTATTGGTCTATGAAAAGCATTTTTTAGTAAAAAGAAAGAACTGCTTAAAAGCCTCAAATAATTAGGAAAATTGCCAACTTATTCACCACTCATAGCACATATACTATTTGTTTGTATAACACAAATTATTGTAATTTTGCCTCCATCTAGGAAGCGAGGCCCCTGGCTCGATTAATAGGACTTGATAGTGTTATTTTTGTCATCCATATATCCATAAGTAATGGACTATATATCCATATAATAATCCTTAAACTACATACTGCTATTTTTTTTTATTATTTGTATAGTGACAAATTATAATAGCACGTACTTGGAATATTTCTACAATCCTATGGATATGAGTATGTATATCAAAAACCTGTCTACAAGTTTCCAGATGAATTATTATAGTTACTATTGATTTGATTAGTTGGTCGGCTTGTGATACCACCGAGCATTTCCTGTTTACAGCTAACCTCAATGACCACAAACAGAATAAAGTCGTTGCTTCTTCAAATACATATCTGTTAAGCTGTCATGATGATTTCAGAAGATCTGCCAGGAGCCAGAGTAAACAACTCGAGATCGAACACGAGAAACATTTGGAAGATGTGCCTGTTCTCAGCCCTCTTGCTGCTCGTGCAGCTCTGGCTTCATTAGTGCATGAACTACCACATGAACCTGAATTTCCTATGTGTAAAATAGGAAAAGACAGCCATGAGGACCTGGCCCCGAAAGATCTGGCAAAGCACATCAATGAGCACTTCTTGGATGTTGAAGGCTTGCTTGTCAACTCTGATTCCAAAATCACGAATGATGCATCTGTTGTTTTAAGTTCCACCCACAATTCAAACAGCGATGCACCAGTTGAAGATAGAAATTTATCAATGTCATCTATTTCCACTAGAAGAAAGACTACAAAAAAATCTGTGTTTGAGGAATTCCCAGATTCTTTAAGTTCACAAGAGAAAGCAGGAGGAGCATCTAAAGAGTCAGGCAAGAAACTGGGTAAGTCTACCACCATGAAGCATTTGAAAACTTCAGTAACAAATAGGATGCTGAGTGGTAGCATGGCAGTAACAAGGTTAACTCGTTCAGCCGTACGGAGAGAGATACTAAATCCAACCATTGAAGTGGGGCAAGGGTCCTCAAATGAAAAGTTTAAAAGTCTTGTAAGCACAAGGTTAATGCATTCTGCAGAGCAGAAAATGAGCGATGCAAACATCAAGAGAGAGGTGAGAAGCAGCAACTTGATTCAAGATGCAGAAGAACTTGTCACACCTGAGAATAGTGAGAGCAAGAAGAAGAAACTGATTCCCTCTTCTGTAGATACCAAGACCAATTTGACGCAGGAGAGTAGGAAGAGGACCATAGCATCCAGTGTTACTGCATCTACCAAGGAAGATCAAGGTGATTGAAGCAAACGGCAAATTTCTGATCTTTTTATACTGGCATATTTTTGTGGTGTTCAATATAACCAGCCTTGTTTAGTTTCCAATACTTGCATGATAGGACATCTTGATTCTTTCAGGTGAAATTTTGCAAGACTCTGAAAATTATCCAGCTGCAAAAAAGAAAGCATCTTCTTCTAAGAAGCCCCCATCGCGGTTCTCACCAAGGCTTAGGTTCCTCCCTAGAACACGCTCACAAAAGAATTCAGCAGCGTACTAAGCACGTGACTAAGGTGATTCCTTGTTTTTCTTTTCAAGGGGCATCGTTTTTGCATTTTGTGCTGATCAGTAATATAGTTAGGTACAGCTGAAATGCAAGACATATATATTGCATATTCTCCATAGGGATTGTCACCTGTTCAAGAATGTTGATTGAAACCCCTCTATCACCAGGTAATGTGATATTATGTCCCTCAGAGAGATATATGGATCCATGCATGATCTCGCAATCATCTTAATACTCTTGAACAGTTGCAGTTAATGATTTTAGTTAATAATTATGCTTTAAGAATTTGCAGTCATTTAAAGCTCAATTCGGAAGCCAGGTAGGATTGTCCCTTTGGGACTTATGGTTTAGGGACCAAAACCTGTCAACAGGCATGTAGTCATACGCTGGTATGATCTTTAATATCTATAATGACTCCACAAAATATGAATCAACACCATTGTTCGGGAGGTATATACCGTTCAGCCACAGCTGATGGTTTGAACTTTGAAGGTTGGCTGTACGCAGAAATTTCCGCATTCCATGTCATCAGATCACCGGAAAAATGATGGTATAAAAGGATGAAGACCAATTTTTTTGGCCAATGATCGGCAAATTCTCGCTTACTCACTGCAGTTTTGTGGCTGTGATGTTATTTACCCTCCGCTCTATGACGTTTCCCGTCTCCCCCTCTTTATTTGTGGGGATGCTGGAACACATTGCTGTTTCAGATATGCCATCGTTTTCTTACGATGTGGAAAGAATTTGAAGGCGATGATTGGATCTTGTGTGAGAAGAAATGGGTTGCAGAGGAGAAGAAATATGTCTTGATAGAAGGGGTTTGGTCCAAAACACCTGATCATTTAATAATAGTATATTTGGTAATTTGAGTGGGTTGTTCGGGGATTCGATTGTTGGTGGACTTGGACTGTTCTAATGATATCGTAGAAATCATATGAAGATGGGAAATTTTTGGGAAAGGCCACTGTTCTTACGGGATCACAGCGACAGCCGAATAAAGCAGCTGCATGTCAAATGTAGACCTACTAGAGCATGTTCGGTAACATGATTACCTGCTTTGCAATGTACTTCAAATCTTGCGTACGCACGCTTGTGGGGATGTCACAAGATGGCACATTAAAAAATGAGCGGAAGTAAAATTATTTTTTTAACATAAACCTTAGGTCGTGGAAGCAGGTGGTAAAGATTTTTCTCAAGGTGATTCAGATACGTAAACCAACAAGAACGCTTCCCATTAGTCGGTGATCCCGTACGGTTTGCATTGAAATTTTGCAGACGAAAGAAGATCTTGTTTTAATGCATCATGAATGCCATTTGCATTGCCGATACGCTTTCTGACTTATTGATTCAGTCGATTGGCTCAGCCTTATAACTCGCTCTCTGTTAACTGTTGCATCATGATACTTGGATTTCCGTGGCCATGGGCAAAACCTTGGTGTGATGCTTGCAGTAGCTGCAATTCGAAGGCCTTGTACCACCTGGGGGACAAGCTTCTCCCCAACCCCCCCCCCCCCCCCACTTCAAATGGAAGCTCTTATAGTCTTATTCTCGATGCCTAATGAAATTGACATTTTTTGTTAGGTGGTGTAGCTGCAATCGTTAACAATTTTTAGCATACGTGGTAACAACGATGCTGAAGCTTCATTTGTCGGGGCAATTGATTGGCTTTGGAGTGATTGAAGATCGGAATACCATAACGTCTAGACTTGTCAATCTGTAACAAGGTAAATGTTACAGTTTGAGGAGAAAAACTATGTCCTACCACTGCCATGGCCCATGTGGCCATCTGCACGTAATCAGTCATCCCTATAGCAGTACACTAAGATGAGCGGTTGATGAATATGATTCATATGAATGAAGGGCCGTGATAGGCATGGTCAAGTGGTGCGGGAGGTTGACGTGTACTGTTATAAGTCACACCTCGTCATTTTTTTTTTTTTTCTTTTTGACATGATATATGCAATGAATGCATCAGATGAGGGCTATAAAAAGGAAAAAAGAAAAGGGTACATGCATCAATAATCCACCTAAATCAAGAAAAGCATACTCCCGTGGCAAGACATCATGCAAAAGTCCTACTCAGATTCCTTTTCCCCGCAGAGAGGAAGATAGGCAAGGCACTTCGAAATTTATTGAGGTTATATACATTGCGATGGTGGGAGGGACCGAGGGGAAATGCCTCCATGGAAATTTCTATGCATGCCTTCGGAGCGAGCTGATCAAAGATCTTGATCGCCATAGAAACCACGAGCTAGATGACAACGTTACCAACACCTATCTAAGTGAAGAGCGCGCCAATGGGCTCTTGCTTCCCTTTTGGGCCATTGAAACCGGTTATATAAATCCAGGCTACCAATTGCTACGAAAAAAAAAAAAAAAATGGTTATAACCGTTCTATCCACATGTATCTTGGATTATCCAATAAGAGATCAACACATTATCCATTGTTGAAAAAAAGTGCACTACCATCCAAGCTTGATTGAAAATTTTAGATAGAAACAATTTTACTATTAACTATGGTTTGGCAAGCTAATAAAATTTTGCTGCTGTTTTGCATGGAAAAAAAGTTCATTTTCTTGAATGATGTGATGGCTTTTTATTGGAAGGTTCAAAGTATATATCAATAATTTCTTCTTGAATATCTTCACCCGCGCCCTCGCTCCGCCTTCCTTTATTCCCTCTCTCTCTCTGCTTCTATTTTTGTTTTTGCCTTTTGCTGTTCAAGAATCTCTCTCGCTATGGCCGTTCCTTCCAATCTCTTGCTTTCTTATACTCGAGAAGCTCTGTCAATTGCCATGGTTCTCTTTGTGGTAGGCCCTCTCTTCTCTTCTTTCATCTGCCTTCGGTTCTTTACAATTCTACCATTGTTTTTTGATCTTTTTTTACCCCTTATCATCAGGCTCTGCAAAGGGCGATCCAAAGTGCTGTTTCTTGTACACCATCTTAACCTAAACTTGCCTTTGCATTTTGAACTACGTGCTCTAGTTCCTGTGAAGTATGATCTTTTTTTTTTATTAATTCTCTTTCATACCAAAGATTGGTTCAATTGTTATTGATTTTTTTTTTTTTTTTGAGTACATGTCTACTTGTTATTGATTAGAGTCGGACTATAACCCAACCATTTCAGAAAATTGCTTATGCCCTACCCCTTTGCTTGACCAAACTCAAGGTCAAATGGCCGATCATCCATAAAAACACCAACAACAATCAATCAGTCAATCAATAAAGCTACCAATAAACCATGTTTAAATCATGCACGAAGTTAAAATCATGTAAATATGAAGTAGTTGACTCGTGAAAATCCTATCACAAACTCTTTATTGCTTCCAAGTACAAGACAGAAACGGCACCATATGTTTCTTTTTTGATGAATAAAAGCACCATATACGATACATGTCCTCATATCTTTTGACTACAGAAGCACCGTTGAAACACCCAAACCTACGGATACAAGATGGCCTTGGAGTAGCGGCCGACCGCAGTCGGGCTCGAGTCGAGCGGGAAAAAGAAGGGATAAATCTCGTAGCGCACAATACAGCTGCTATAAAGCACCTGGCACCCCTGCCGGAACCGGCAGTAGTTGGGGAACTTAGCCAGCGCCGACGACAAGCACCGGACGCACATCTGTGTCTGGAGATCCTTTGTGCACTGCTCCAGCCCGTAGATGGTGACATATGGGGTGAACTCCGTCTTCCCGGTTGCGAACCCCTGGCTCCCCGGCGCGACCGCCTCCGCCGTCAGCCTACTCATCAGTCTCTCCTTCTCCTTGTCGAAAGCCTCAGGATCTGTGGCATTCTGGACGTTATAATAAATTATTGCATACCCGGTATCGGCCTTGCCGACGAAGTTTTCGTTGTCGTAGCGCATGAAGCAGTAGTCGTACCAAATCCTCGCATCGGCTTGGCCTGGGCACACTGTTGGGAGCTTCTTTGCCGCAGCTCTGAGGCACGTCGAGCAGTCATCGGAGCTAACATCTCCTCTACACTGCGCGAGGCCATAAATTATATTGCTTCCTTGACCGGAGTATGATGTCGCAAAGCCACTGACCGAAGCCTTTGCGACAAGATCGGAGAGGACGTGGTCGATGTTGTCCTGGATTTTGCTGCCATTGAAGCTATTAGCACAGTACTGGCCGATGGAATCGGTGGCGCCGGTGCAAAATGGGAGCAAGATGGAGAGCAGGAGGAGATGGTGTAGCAAGGCCATTTGGTCTCTATTTATTTATTTATTTTACGATGGCAGGGAATATTGCTGAACGTTTTTTGTGGCCTCTGAGCTTCTGCTCGTTATAAAGGGGATGAGTGGGTTTTTACCACCACCACCCCCCCCAAAAAAAGAAGTGGGCGATGAGTGGGTGCTCCATTTGCAGACTTTATTGACCTTTGATTAGTTCTGTTCCGTCGAGTGGAGAGGAAAATATCAAAGGGTGACTTGAAACTGTATGGTTGGGCTAGCTGACTCGTTAAGCTCGTCTGGAAGTATGCGGCGCTAGAAGTCCACTTCTAGATGGATGCTGCATGCTCTCACGTGTTCTGGAGAAATTTTTAGATAGACTTATTTTATCATAAGCAAAATCTTTTATAAATTTTGATTGACTATTTTTTATCTCATAATCAATCATATGAATTGGGATTAGCAATTAATAAATAATTGATGTGTCAATTTTTCATTGATTTTGCCTATGGTAGAATGAGTCTAACTATATGTTTGCATGATATGCTTCATGGCCCAATCATGTTAGGTAAATCTAGATATTAGAATGTTCTAAATTGTTTTTTGATGCTTGCGGTCTATGCAATAGTGGGATTTCTTCCAAACTTAACTGCTTTCCGTGGAGGCAGATAAGACCTAGCTGATTGGTTTGAACATTTTGATAGTTCACTATGCATCCTTTCAATTTATTAATCAATATATTCTCTAATAATGCTATCATGGGAAAGCAAAATCTTATCAATAGAAATGATAAAAACTTTGAAAGAAATTGATGGGAAGAAAAACATATGAAGATAAGAACTATAATATTCTATAATCTATTATATATATATATAATATTTTATGGAGGAGTATTATGGTGTTTTCATCTCAGTATCTCAGATGATTTTAGTTATGCTATGTAAAATCAAAATATTATTTTAAAATAATAATAAAATAATTTTTTAAAAAATTAAAAATAATATTTTAAAAATAAAATTAAGAGAAGAATAAGAGATGAACAATATTTTATTTTAAAAAATATTATTTTTAAAATATAAAATATTATAAAAATAATAATATTTTTTAAAATACTAATTTATTATTATTTTAAAAGATAACATATCATTTTTTTTAATTTTAAAAATAATAGCATACTAATTTATTTTTTAAATAATAATAATTTTTTTAATTAATATATTTGGAGATTTGAATCGATCTATTGAATCATATTAGATTAAACCTAATAAATTATCCTTCCATAAAGCATGGTACTCCATCGATTTAAAAATCAAATTTCTGCATTTAATAGCCTCTAAAAATTTGAAGAAGGTACGAGAAGAAGTGAGGGGCACGGATGCGATCGGGATCGATGTTTGCTGAAAGAGAAAGAGAATCATGGTAGCGCAGGGGGTGGGGTGGCATTGGCGGGCACGAAGAAGATATGAGAATAGGAAGAAAAAAATAAAATAAAATATATTTTTATAAAAAAAAGAGAAAAAGAAAAAAGAAAGAAAAGAGAAAAAGAATAGAAGAGAGAAAAGGGTGGTGGCACTAGCGGCGGTGGGATCGACGTTTGCCAAGAGAGAAGGAGAGCGGTGGTGGGATGGCAGGGGGTGAGGCAACACTGATGGGCGTGGAAAAGATATGAGAAGAAGAGAGAGAATGGGGGTGCGATTGGGCTGAGAAAAAAATAAGCCATGTTGGGGCAACAAGAGGGTATGGCAGCACCGACAGGCATGTACAAGATATAAAAATAGTAAAAAAATAAAATATTTTTTTATAAAATAATAAAAAAATATAATATGTAATAAATAAAATAAAATAAAATATTAAAAAATAAAAAAATATTTATTATAAATATTTATTATTAAAAAATTTAATAATTGTAGATTGTAATTGTCTATCCCGTGCAACACACGGGTCTCTGACTAGTTTATACATAAACCTAAGCATAATCTTTTATTCTTGACTTTTTTTAAACCCGAGGAGCCTCATTATCTTTTTTTTGTTATGGCTCCCTTTTGTAATGGACAGGTCTTCTGGCCTATTTTTCTTTTCTTAGATCTCTAACTCATGTAATTAATATTTATATCTTTTAATATAAAACTCTAGATGAAAAACTACTTCTTGTTTTCCATAACAAAAATATATATTTTTTCTAATGATAGTATCAGCGCATCTTATTGTTATTCTTGTCGCTTTTTTGCTTTCATTTCTCCATCAACTGCCAAAGCCAGCATACAGGTGAGATAAATTGTAATATTTGCAATCCCTAAAATTACAAAGAAAATTTTTAAATTTATTTTCCTTGTAACCAGAACCACCTTAGTCGGGGTATATCATGTCACTGGCATTGTCTTTTTACCATATAACCAGGATAGAGACATTTCTGTGAGTGCTTTCTTATATATCCATGTTATTATTAGATTCGTTGGAATACAAACTTTTTTCTGTAATAGCTTGTTATCTTTTATATATAGAGCTAACCCTGTGCCAGCATGGTATTTATTTGATGTCTTGTAAATGCTCGTCCAGAAGGTTCTACAACCATTGACATAATTTCATGTAATACTTCAACAAGTGTGCTGTTACCATTTTCATATTTCTATATTATCCTTTTTTGTCCATCTTTCATCATCATAGCTTCTAACCAATTACAGTCCATTTGCATGCTTGTGAACGGTTTATTTATGAAGCTGCATCATTATTTTACTCCGTGGCCATAATGGCAGTGTTAGATACCATTCTGACCCATGAATGCTTGATGTTTCACTACTTATATGTGGTCGGTGAATCTAACAATCAGCATAATATCTGGCTTTACCAGGGGCAAAAAAAAAAAAAAAATCTAACAATCAGTGTGATACCTCTCAGTCCTAATTTTCCGGACTTAATATGTAACACCTTGGCACTGGCATAACGGCAAGTATGTCTATTAATTACTTAGTCTAGCTTCTTTACCACCATCTCTGTGTCATCAAACCTACAGTTTTCATTTGCACCCCCCCAAAAAAAAAGCGACACTTTAATTTTGTTGTCTGGGGTTAAAAATTTAAATAATTAGCCAAGCTCATTTGAATAGGAAACAATGTAAAGATGTCGAATAATTTGGAATAGAATGAGGTTATTGTACCATGAGTTCACGATATAGTTTGAGTTTGTCTTGGCATTATGATGCCTCACTTTAACATCTCAGTAGCCCTTTACCATAATGACCGATCATTATTGTTTTCTATATTCTGTTTCGCATATACGTTCTGTGCTTTCTCAATTTCACGGAATACCACCAGGCTTTCTAGTACGTAGAAGTGAAAAAAATTTAAACTGTGCCAAATCAAGACATTGAGGCGCTTGGTTGCTTCTATATATAGGCATAGTTTAGTGCAAAAATTCACATTGAAAGATTTGTTCGAGAAAACCTTATTTTATAGGTTATAATTTTAATTTGGATGGACCTCTGGACCTTCTGAACAATTATAGACTTCATTATGGATAAGGTGGGTGTTCTTCAGTAGCTCCCATCCCTTCTCATTTCCATGTCCATTACTATAAGCATTATCACGTTGGAAGCAAAGTGATGCTTGCCATTTGTGCTTTGATGCACTTATTGGAGTTGGCTTTACTTGTGGAACCTACAAAGAAACCCTGGTGATGAGTTTGCATTATCAACATTCTTTCCTTAATTCATGCGGTATTTATTTCTATATCTGCTTTCATGTAATTTATTTGTCAGTTCCGATTTGTTGGTCGTAATACTTGGAATTTGTTGATGTTCCAATCAGTAGATGCGCTTCTGCGGTTAATTATTAATTGGGCAGGCCAGTAGTTAACTCTGATACCTATGAACCATCTAGATGGTGGTTAGTTCTCAAAACCTTGTACATGCATGCATAAATATGTACCTTCCTTTCTAGACTTTTTCAGGAAATCATACCATTACATGCTCTGAATGAATTGCATTTAGTTGTATGTGCAATGCTGCCTGAATATAAGGTTTCCCTCCCACAAATGGAGGGGTTTTTATATTTGATAGGAGTTAGGGTTGATGCCGCATCCCATGGATGACCCTTGTCAATTCGGAGCTTGAGTTTATATTGTATTCCATTTATGGTTTTTTTTTTTTTTTACCAGCTATTGTTGGCCATATTACTTATGTGGCCCACATAAAAGATTTTGTTACGATGATATGTAACTACCCACCAATGCTAGTTATATCTAAGGTAGTTTCTTTGATGAAAAGAAATCATTGATATTTTGATTATTTGATAAAAGCCTGGGAGATTCATTGATGGATGGTTAATATGGAGACATAGGTTAGAAGACACTTTCTGCTTCAAGTCTCTTTATGGATAAATTCTATTCAAATATTTGAACAATAATGATTGGAGGTACGCACCGTTAATATTTTTGCTGCAAAAGATTATTAGATTGAGATATTTTTTCTCACAACTATATCTTTTTATGTTCAATTAAGCAGTCTGCCGGTATGTTTTCCCCGTTCTGAAAATCTTTTCAAATTCACAAGAATAACAAAAACTAGTCGGAGAGTTGAAATTAAGTTCCACATTTCTAGTTCCAGCCTATGATAACCGGCCCGTATGCTCTCTCCACCGCAATTTCGAATGATGGTACAAGATTCATCAACGAACCAATGGAAAATGACCTAGGGTCATATTGTTGCATTGCAGAAATCACCAGTCTCGACATTGAAAAACTCTACCTGCTGCATGCCACAGGCCATGTCTTCAATCTTTTGGCCATCTGAAGTTTTTATTTTTAAAAATTCTCTCTAATTTCTTGAACAGTAGAGTAGCAATCCTGCATAAGCAATGATACTCTTGGATACATCAGTTGCTGTGTTCTCCTCTAAACATGCACTTAGGTCGCTAATGTTGAGAAAATTTGTATAAGAATGAAACTTTTATAATATACAAGTCCATGTGGTATGAGTTATGGGACTCTGAATCATAATATATTCCCCACGCTCTTCCAATTCATTGCATAAATCACATGTACCATCTAGTTAATGAAGTCCTTTTCGAGCAAGGGTTATCCTGCGTGGCAATTTTTCCTAAGCTAATTTCGACCACTATAATCTTACACCGGGTGGCGCTACCTTAAGTTTCTAGATCCATCTAGAATCTCTTTCTCCATTAATCAAATTTCTTTCCTGTTGAGACATCCCGAACCCGTACTTTTCTCCATCCATTAGGTCCCGGAACCAAGAAATCATCTTAATTTTGGGATAGGAATGGACTTGATAACTTCGATCTGAGGCAGCTTCAGATCTTGCAACTTATGAACATCCCAGCCTGTGTCATGAGTAGCAAATTTGAGATATTGAGGCCTTCTAAGTCTAAATTCCAATAGATTGTAAAATCTGATGCTTGACCATTGTTGGAGTCTGTGGGCTAAAATATGCATGTAAGATTGGTTAATGTTGATATTTTCACCAATTTGGGTACAATAGATAGTCATGATTTCTTTCCACTTCTCTGCATCTCTGCTGCTAGTCTGGGCAACCAGGTCATTAGCAAAAAGCAGAAATTTAAGGGGACATTTGAAGCCATCGATCTACAGTACGTCACCCACGCAATGTAGAAAATAAATAAGAATAATTTTCTACATTTCAAAAATTATTTCAAAAAGCCTATTTTTAAGTTATTTTAGAAAATATTTTCTTCCATGTATAAATTTATTAAAAATTTTATGAAATGTAGAAAATCTACTTATTTATTTTAAGGAATGTAGAAGCACTTCTTAGTTATTTTTGACCGAGATCAATTGGGATGTGAAAAAATACTTAGAAAATACATGCCAATCAGATAAAAATTTCTTAACCATTTTAGGAAACAAAGAGGCTCTTATTAATTATTTTTTATCGAAGCAATTGGAAAGATTACAGAGTACAAGTCAGTGCCATAATACGGTCATTACTTACCAAATACATTTTATTTATATCTATTACATAAATTTATATTTATATTTTTATTATCTACCATCCATCGGGTACGGTTATCATTCTTGTCCTATGCTAAGAGAAAAGAAAATAATCAGTATATAAGTTGGTTGCTCCACATGGTACTTTAATCACCAGGATTATGATATGCGATGAATTTATGCGAACATAGTGTAAATTGATGTAAGAGGATGTAACCATGTACCATCGCTAGAAATGTATCGGTTAAATTATATATTATCAAAGGAAAGAGAGAGAGAGAGAGAGAGAGAGAGAGAGAGAGAGAGAGAGAGAGAGAGAGAGAGAGAGAGAGAGAGAGAGAGAGAATTATATTATCATAAAATGTCTTTCCACCTCTGATGATAATTATGTCATATGGAAGCTCATCAGCACTTGCACATGTAATCCTTCAGTCATGTTCTAAACTATATTAGGAAAAATATGGTCGCACGACAAGGATTTTCCAAGCTACACTTGGTCGCGTTGATTATCCATTATATCCTCTCACCGACGAACGAAGACGGGTCCAATCGTTATTCACTAGAGTCAGCCATTCAGAAAATTGCTCATGCCCTGACCCTTTGATCGCCAATTGTTTGACCAAACACAAGGTCAAATGGGCAATCTTCCGTCCGTGTGCGGGAGAAAGTTTCAAAAAAACAACGAGAAGATAAAGAAATAGGTTAAAATCATATTTAGTTTGACTCGTGAAAATCTTATCACAAGCTCTTTATTTCTTCCAAGTACAAGTCAACCAGATCTCCATACATGGATGGTATCTTCATTTATTTTGACCACATAAGCACGTGTTGAAACACGCGCGTAACGCTACGGAAACAAGATGGCCTTGGTGTAGCGGCCGACTGCGGTCGGGCTCGAGTCGAGCGGGAAAAAGAAGGGATAAATCTCGTAGCGGACGATACAGCTGCTATAAAGCACCTGGCACCCCTGCCGGAACCGGCAGTAGTCGGGAAACTTGGCCAGCGCCGACGACAAGCACTGGGCGCACATCAGTGGCTGGAGGTCCTTCGTGCACTGCTCCAGCCCGTAGATGGTCACATTCCGCGTGAAGTCCGTCTTCCCGGTTGCGAAACCCTGGCTCCCCGGCGCCACCGCCTCCGCCTTCAGCCTACTCATCAGCCCCTCCTCCTCCTTGTCGAAAGCCTCGGGATCTGTGGCATTCTGGACGTTAACATAAATTATTGCATACCCGGTATCGGCCTTGCCGATGAAGTTCTCGTTGTCGTAGCGCATGAAGCAGTAGTCGTACCAAATCCTCGCATCGGCTTGGCCTGGGCACGCTGTTGGGAGCTTCTTTGCCGCAGCTCTGAGGCACGTCGAGCAGTCATTGGAGCTAACATCTCCTCTACACTGCGCGAGGCCATAAATTATGTCGCTTCCTTTACCGGAGTATGCCGTCGCAAAGCCACTGATCGAAGCCTTTGCGACGAGATCGGAGAGGACGTGGTCGATGTTGTCCTGGATTTTGCTGCCATTGAAGCTATTAGCACAGTACTGGCCGATAGAGTCGGTGGCAGCGGTGCAAAATGGGAGCAAGATGGAGAGGAGGAGGAGATGGCGTAACAATGCCATTATGTTTCTTTACGATGGCAGGGATTGCTGAATGCTTCGTGTGGCCTCGGAGCTTCTTCTCGTTTTAAAGGGGATGAGTGTGTGCTCCATTTGCAGTCTTTGTTGACCTTTGATTGGTTCTATTCCGTGGAGTTCATGGAGTGGAAAATATCAGAGGATGACTTCAAACTGTATAATTATTTAGGCTAGCTGACTTGTTAAGCTCGTCCAGAAGTATTCGGCGCTAGAAGTACACTTCTAGATAGATATCGTTTTCACGTGCTTTACGGCCAAAGTCATGTTAGGTAAATCTGCATGTTAGAATGTTGTAAATTGTATTTGAGTGCTTGAGGTCTACGCATTCCTTGGATATATTTCTCCTAAACCAAACTGCGCCCCTTGCATAGAGGCGGACAAGACGGCTGATTGGTTCCAATATTGTAATGGTTCATTATGATTTCCCCCTTAGAAATCTTTACAAGAATAACAAAAACTAGTTAGAGAGTCGAAAGTTTCGCCTGTCTAGTTCCGGCCTATGCTCTGATAATAAATCCCACCGCCAAAGAGTTTGAACGAATCGATCCGTCAAAATTAATTTTGGCACTCCATGCGGAGGACGTATATATCCTGTGTAACCAATCCAGAGAGAAATGCCCCATGGTCATTGTTGCGTTGCAGAAATCAACCGCCTCAGCATCGAAAAACTGCTGCATGAGACGAGCCATGTCTTCAATCTTTTGGCTATCTGAAGTTTAATTTATTTTTAAAAATTCTTTGATTTCTTGAACAACAGAATCGCCATCCTGCATAAGCGATAACACTCTCGGATACGTCAGTTGCCATGTCCTCCTCTAATTAAATATACGTGCAATTAGACCGCTCATGTTAGAGAGTGTCCGTCCGTGTCATGGAATGATCATTAATTATTAAATACATTCCACTTATAATTTGTTTTTATTTTATTTTTTGAGAAATCATCTATTCTTCTATTATATAAATTTATATTTATATTTCTATTATTTCTCCATGCATCGTGCGTGTGCGAGTATCATTCTTGTCCTATATGCTAAAAGAAAAGAAAATCAATGTATAAGTTGGTTGCTCGTCGACATGGTGCTTAGTCATCAGGATTATGATATATGATGAATTTGCTGTAAATTGATGTAAATCGATGCAAGAGGATAAAATTTACCATGTATCATCGCTAGAAAATTATTGCTAATTATTTAACAAGTTACATGTTATGAAAGGAAACAAAAGAGAATTATATTATCATGAAATGTCTTTAATTACACATCTGATGACAGTTCTGTCATATGGAAGCCCATCACCACTCGCACATGTAATCCTTCTGCCATATTCTAAATCATATTAAGTCTAAGATGGTTGCATGACAAGGATTTTCAAGCTGTGACTTGTCGCGTTCATTATCCACTATAGCTTACTCTTGATATTCTCTTTGGCCGACGGAACGAAGACGGGTCCAATCGTTATTGATTAGAGTCAGACTAAGTTTCTTTACGATGGTAGTGATTGCTGAAAATTTTGTGCCGCCTCTAAACTTCTGCTCGTTTTAAAGGGGATGAGCGTCCATTATTGGCAGTCTTTATTGACCTTTGATTGGTTCTGTCCCATCGAGTTCATGGAGACGAAAATATTAAAGGACGACTTCACACTGTACATTTATTTTGGCTGCCCGACTTGTTAAGCTTGTCTGCAAGTATATATGCAGCGGTAGAAGTCCACTTCTAGATAGATGTTGCTCTCACGTGGTCACCATACGTTTGCATGGTGTGCTTTATGGCCCAGTCATGTTAGGTAAATCTGCATGTTAGAATTAATTAATGTTCTAAATTGTTTTTGAGTGCTTCGGGTCTATCCAATCGTGGGATTTCTCCTAAACCTAACTGCCTTGCGTGGTGGCAGATAAGACACAGCTGATTGGTTTGAACATTGTGATAGTTCACTATGTATCCTTTTTATTTATTAATCAATATATTCTCTAATAATAGTATCGGCACATCTTATTGTTATTCTTGCTTTTGTTACCTGCATTCTTCTTTATATTTTTGGGACCATTTCTTGATTTGTGTGTGTCATCCTTACGCAGCGCCGGCCATGCTAATCTTCTCTATATCATTCCAATTTCATCGGATGTCTCCAAGGAGACACCTGCATTGTTCTTTATCAACTGCCAAAGCCAGAATATAGGTGAGATAATTAAATTGCAATATCATTTTTGTTTCCACTTGGAAGTTCATGTCGAGCATCTTATCTGCGCGCGGGAAGTTGCTGGAGTCTATATGTACATCAAGAAAATTCCTAAATTCATTTTCTTTGTAAGCAGAACCACCTTAGTTGGGGTATATATTTCCGTGAGTACTTTCTTATATATCCACATTATTATTAGATTTCTTGGAACACAAACTTTTCTGTAACTCTTTTATTTTTGGAGCCAACCCTGTGCCAGCATGATATTTATTTGATTTCTTGTATTAGTTCGTCCGGAAGGTTCTGCAACCATGCATCGATACATGTAATTTCAACAAGTGCTGTTACCATTTGCATATTTCTATATAATCCTTTTTTGTCCATTTTTCACCAACACAGCTTCGAATCAATTAAAATCTATTGCATGCTTGTTAACTTTTTATTTATGAAGCCGAATTAATTATTGTTTTACTCCATAGCCATGGATACCATTTTGACCCATGAATATTATTATCAGGCTTCCTACTAGAAGTGGGCAGAGAGAGAGAGAGAGAAATCTATGCCTGATCAAGACATTGGTGTGCTTGGTTGCTTCCATATGGTAGCTGAGTTTTGTGCAAAAATTCCACATTAAAGATACAGAGAGAGTTTGTTAAAAAAAAAAAAAAAACATTTTAAGAAGAAATAGCAATACCAATATACCATGTTTAAGTCATGCACCAAGTTAAAATCATGTAAATATGAAGTATTTGATTCGTGAAAATGCTATCACAAGCTCTTTATTTCTTGCAAGTACAAGACAACCGCATCATATATATATATATATATATATAGATAGATAGATAGATAGATATATGATATATGATATCTCCATTCCTTTTGACTACCGTAGTACCGTTGAAACAGTCAACGCTACGGATATAAGGTGGCCCTGGAGCAGAGGCCGACTGCAATCGGGCGCTAGTCAAGCGGGAAAAAGAAGGGATAAATCTCGTAGCGCACGATACAGCTGCTATAAAGCACCCGGCATCCCTGCCGGAACTGGCAGTAGTCGGGGAACTTGGCCAGCGCGGACGACAAGCACTGGGCGCATATCAGTGGCTGGAGGTCCTTCGTGCACTGCTCCAGCCCGTAGATGGTCACATTCGCCGGCGTGAACTCCGTCTTCCCGGTTGCGAACCCCTGGCTCCCCGGCGCCACCGCAGCCGCCTCCAGCTTACTCATCAGTCTCTCCTTCTCCTTGTCGAAAGCCTCAGGATCTGTGGCAATATTCTGGACGTTGTACAAAATTATTGCCAACCCGTTATCGTCCTTGCCGATGAAGTTCTCGTTGTCGTAGCGCATGAAGCAGTAGTCGTACCAAATCCTCGCATCGGCTTGGCCTGGGCACACTGTTGGGAGCTCCTTTGCCGCAGCTCTGAGGCACGTCGAGCAGTCATCGGAGCTAACATCTCCCCTACACTGCGCGAGGCCATAAATTATATCGCTTCCTCGACCGGAGTATGCAGTCGCAAAGCCACTGACCGAAGCCTTTGCGACAAGATCGGAGAGGACGTGGTCGATGTTGTCCTGGATTTTGCTGCCATTGAAGCTGTTAGCACAGTGCTGGCCGATGGGGTCGGTGGCAGCCGTGCAAAATGGGAGCAAGATAGATAGGAGGAGGAGATGGTGTAACAAGGCCATTATGTTCCTTTACGATGGCAGGGATTGCTGAATGTTTTGTGTGGCCTCGCCTCTCATCCTCTGCTCGCTATAAAGGGGATGAGTGGTGTCCCATTTGCAGTCTTTATTGACGTTTGATTGGTTCTGTGCCGTCGGGTGGCGAGGAAATATCGAAGTATGACAGGCTGGCCGACTTGTTGAGCTCGTCTAGAAGCATGCGCGCGGTGCTAGAAGTCCACTTCTAGATGTATGTTGCCCGCACGTGTGGTGACCATATGCTTGCATGGTGAGATGTTTGGCCCAGTTATGTTAGGTAAATCTGCAGGTTAGAATGTTTTAAATTGTTTTTTGAGGTCCATGCTTAATTTCCTTCATTTTATCCTACCACACGGATCATTTGCAATGCCGCACATACCTCTGAGTGCAGCGCACTCATAGATGGCCACCATTAGAGAATGGATGGCCATCAAACAATGGTGCAGCATATATCATGCAGTCGTGCTCATGCGCATGTTGTTTAATAGCTATCCATTCTCCGATGACGGTCATCTACGGGTGCACCACTCTCTGCGATGCCGCACGCATAGCGTAGAGGATCCGTGCTCTTTCTCCTAAACCTAAATTATTTTCATGGAGATAAACAAGAAAACTGATTGGCTTGAACATTACGTAATAGTTCCCTTTAGAAAATCTTTTTATTTTTTTAAGAACAACAAAAGCTAGTTAGAGAGTTGAAAGTTGCACATGTCTAGTTCCTGCCTATAACAACCGGCCTGTATGATCCCTCATGATAAATTAATCCCATTGCAGCAAAGTTTGAACGAACCGATTCATCAAAGTTAATTTTGACACTCCACGTGGAGGAGATATCCAAATAACCAATCTAGAAAGTGATGGAATATGACTTATAATTTAACCAATGGAAATAACCAAGGGCTATTGTTGTGTTGCAGAAATCAACCATCTCAGCGTTGAAAAACTCTACCCGCATGCGACTACAGGCCATGTCTTTAATATTTTAGCAATTTGAAGTTTTATTTTTAAAAATTCTCTGATTTCTTAGCTAACAGAGTAGTTAGGCAATGTTGGTGCAGAAACTGGTCATCGCCGGAGGTAGCCGGAGAGGGGGCCGCTGAGGTCGTTGTCGGGGACCTGCAAAACGAAGTCCCGTCCGAAGCCGGTAGGGGGTGGCTCCGGCAGGACCCTCCGACGGTCAAGTCAGTTTTTGGCCAACAGGAATGGAGTGCTCGGAATGAGTTCCGGAGCTTAGAGATGAGGAGGAGAGCTTAGGGATCAGAGAGCTTAGCCTTGGCGTATCTGGAGGGTCCTTTATAGACGGAGCTTAGTTGATGACGACAGCCATACCGTCGCATGGAGTTCGGTACGGAGAGGAAGGCATCGTCAGACGGTCGGTGACGGCCATACTGGCAAGTCGTGGGCCGCATGGGATTCGGTACGGAGAAGAAGGCATCGTCAGGTGGTCGGTGACGGCCATACTGGCTAGTCGTGGGCCGCATGGGGTTCGGTACGGAGAGGAAGGCGTCGTCAGGGAGTGGCGTTGCCAGAGGTGGTAGCCATGTCATATGGTTTCGTCGTCTGTCGCAGACTGACGGCGATAATTTATCTCGTAGGAGAGTCCGGCAGAAGGGAAGGTAGGGGGAGTTCGGCTGACTGAAGGGTCGGCCATCTGTAGAGTTCGGCCGAGGGACGATTGCTGAGGAGTTCGACCGCTGAGAGGACTTCGTTGAAGCTCGACCGCTTGGAGTCGGTCTGAAAGAGTTCAGCCGTGGGGAGTCCGAAGGAGTTCGGCCGCCCAGGAAGTTCGATCTCGACGCTGGGAGTCCGAAAGAAGCTCGGAAGCTGACCAGTTCGGCCTGCTGGAAGAAGCTCGGCCGCCGGAAGTTCGGCTGAAGTCCGTCTATCGGAGCTCTTCTGTGGCTACCGGTTACATTAGGTTGAGCGTCGGGCCGGGCTTCGGCAGAAGCGGGATTTATCCCCAACAGTAGTCCCCCCACTTTCGAGTTCGAAATTCGAAGGAAGGGAGTACCAAAATGGACGACTGCCGAAGTCTTCTTCCAGGCCCCGCGTTTGTCGCGGCTGAAGCTCCGGGGAGGTCTCTTCTCCAGCCGAGGTTGACGCTGAAGTTGAAGCTGAGACTTGGGGGAGACCTCATCTCCAATTGATGTTTGGAGTTGGAATGGAACTCGTTCCCAGCTAAAGTCGATGAGGCTGATGTTGAAGTCGAAGTAAATCTCGCCCCCCGTGGTCGAGGTCGGAGTTGAGCTCCTCGGGGGTGACATTGTCTCCATCAGCTGAAGTTGACTCGGGGGAGACATCCTCTTCCACGGCCGAGGTTGTCGCGGTCGCTCAGGGGCGATCTCATTTCCTGCAGCGGAGCTTGCCGTAGACTTTGAGGCTCGGTCTCGGATCTTGCTCACGTCAGGATGGGGTTCCCCTCCTGTTCCCAATGGGCTGTGAGGCACATGGGGACCATCGTCCTCGCCTCTCCCTCCATCTCGTTTTAGGTGAACGAGGCCTTCGACCTTGCTCGCGTTAGGACGAGGTTCTCCTCCTGTTCCCAACGGGCTGTGGGGGCACATGGGGACCGTCGTCCTCGCCTCTCCCCCCATCTCATTTTAGGTGAACGAGGCCTTCGACCTTGCTCGCGTTAGGACGAGGTTCTCCTCCTGTTCCCAACGGGCTGTGGGGGCACATGGGGACCGTCGTCCTCGCCTCTCCCCCCATCTCGTTTTAGGTGAACGAGGCCTTCGACCTTGCTCGCGTTAGGACGAGGTTCTCCTCCTGTTCTCAATGGGCTGTGGGGGCACATGGGGACCGTCGTCCTCGCCTCTCCCCCCATCTCATTTTAGGTGAACGAGGCCTTTGACCTTGCTCGCGTTAGGATGAGGTTCTCCTCCTATTCCCAACGGGCTGTGGGGGCACATGGGGACCGTCGTCCTCGTCTCTCCCTCCATCTTATTTTAGGTGAACGAGGCCTTCGACCTTGCTCGCGTTAGGACGAGGTTCTCCTCCTATTCCCAACGGACTATGGGGGCACATGGGGACCGTCGTCCTCGCCTCTCCCCCCATCCCATCCTTTGCGAACGGAGCCTCCGACCTTGCTCGCATTAGGATGAGGTTCACCTCCTGTTCCTAACGGGCTATTTTCGCTTGCGTCTTCCCTGTCGTCGTGCAATCCTGAAACAATAATATCGAGCGAAGGAGTTTTATTAAGGAAAGTCTACTGGTGATACATTCTTAGATTTTCTGAGTTCCAAGGTCGGAAAAGCACTGTTCCTCCGAGCTCCTTCAAGCGATATGTTCCGGGTCGGATGATCTCTATCACTTCATACGGACTTTTCCAATTTGGGACGAACTTTCCTTGGCTCTGAGACTGAGAGACGGCTGCTCGCCGAAGCACTAAGTCCTCCACTCTGAACGCCTTGCTTCTGACTCTGAAGTTGTAATATTGAGCCACCTTTTATCGGTAGGTAGCCATCCGGATGCGGGCTCCCTCCCTTTTTTCTTCTAAAAGGTCGAGGTTGACTCTAAGGTTCTGAGGGTTGTGCCGCTCGTTGAAGCCCACGACTCATGCAGACGGGAGTTTGAGCTCGATCGAGATAACTGCCTCGGTACCAAAGGCCAAGACGAAGGGCATCTCACCGGTCGGCATCCTTTGCGTAGTTCGGTATGCCCATAGAATGTGGTAGAGTTCATCCACCCAGGCCCCCTTTGCCTTATCGAGCCTCGCTTTGATACCTTGCAGTAGGATCCGATTGGTCACCTCCGCTTCCCCATTGGCCTGCGGGTGAGCCACCGATGTGAAGTGGTGGGAGACGTTTAGCCCTTCGCAGAACTCGGCAAATCGTGCCCCAGCGAACTGCCGCCCGTTGTCGGTTATGAGGGTTCGGGGCAGGCCGAACCGACAGACTAGCGACTTTCAGACGAAGTCCTGCACCTTGGCCTCGGTGATCTTCGCTAGTGGTTCCGCTTCGACCCACTTAGTGAAGTAGTCAATCGCGACCAAAAGAAACTTCCGCTGTCCGGACGCCGTTGGGAAGGGGCCGAGTATGTCCATTCTCCATTGCGCGAAGGGCCAGGGTGCACTGAGCGGAGTAAGTTTGGATGCTGGCTACCTTTGCACGCTGGCATTCTTCTGGCAGCGATCGCACCTCTTCACATATTCCATGGAGTCGTGAAATAGGGTCGGCCAGTAGTACCCCTGTCGAAGTAATTTTTACGATAGGGACATGGCTCCTGCGTGACTTCTGCAGAGTCCTTCGTGCACGTCCCGTAGTGCGAAGTCGGCCTCTGAAGGAATAGGTCCCACCGAACTTCAAGCTTCCACACTTCGAGAGCTATGATGGAACCACCGATCCGATCGACCACTTGGAAGCCTTCAGGACGACAATGTTGCTCCATGGCGCGCCAGACGCCATCTTGTGCCGGGCTTTCCCCTCTACCCTTAAGGGAGCTGCCAGGAACTGGTACTCGATGCTTAAGTCGAGCACCATCCAATCGTTTGACCAAATGAGTCAGCAGTGCCAATTTCATCAGTAGCAGGCGGCCGTGCCGAGGCTCGGATTCCTTGATGGCCATCAGGCAGAAGGAGGGAGAATTCATCCGGGCTTATGTCACCCGATTTAACGTGGCCACACTGGAAGTTCGGAACTTGGACCAATCAGTCGCCATGGCCACCCTCAAAGGCGGTCTTCAGAAGAACGACCTGCTGTTCTCCCTGGAAAAGAAATACCCTAGGGATTTCGCTGACATGCTAGCTCGGGCCAAAAGTTACGCCCGGGCAGAGGAGGCTTTCGAAGGCAAGGACAATGAAGCTTGCGACAAGCGACGAATCAGCGGGCCAGGAAGGCCCGCCGAAGAAAGGAAGCGGACCGAGACACGGCCACGCTCCCGGACTCCCCCTAGTCGCGGGCGAGCCCGAACCCCCCCTCGGGCTTGGAGGCAGGGAACCCCTGACGGAAGGGCACGCCGAGGTTCCCCTCCGCGTCGAAGTTTCCCTCCGCGTCGAAGTCCTCCCCGATGATGATTTCACAGCTACGCCCCCCTCACCGAAGGCCCAAGTGCCGATGGAGATCAAGGAACGACTTCCAAGGCCGGAGAGAATGCATTCCCATCCCAGCAGATGCAATCCCAACAAGTTCTGCCTCTACCACCGCGACTACGGTCACGACACTGAGGAGTGCATCCAGCTCCAGGACGAGATCGAGGAGCTCATCAGGCGAGGCAGACTTGGCCGATTCCTGCAAAGATGACCTAAAAAGCGAGAAGATCGGCTGAGGGCGTTGCCGCCAAGTGGGGGAGACCAACAAGAGGATCGGCCGCCTCTCGGCGTCATCAACACTGTCTCAGGGGGGCTTCAGTAGGAAGAGGCCGACGGATCCGAGGGACCGACAAAGAGGCGAAGGACTGTGGAGCCCGTGACCTTCATCGAGGCGGACAGTAGGCGATCCAATTTTCGCATAACGACGCGGTTGTAATCTCTTTGAACATCGCTGACTATGATGTGCGCCGCATTTTGGTGGATAATGAAAGCTCGGCAGACATATTGTTCTACGATGCCTTCTCAAAAATATCTCTGTCTGATGACCGCTTAGGGCCTATGAATTCCCCCCTGGTAGGATTTGCTGGTGGCGCCATTCCGGTCGAAGGCGTAATGACTTTGGCTGTGATGGCGGGCCGACACCCAAAATTGGCCAAGATGCAGGTCGACTTCTTAGTCGTGAGAATCCTGTCCGCCTATAATGCAATCCTTGGGCGACCCGGTCTAAATGCACTCCGGACGGTAGTGTCAACCTACTACTTGAAGATAAAATTTTTGATGAGTCACGGAGTCGGCGAGGTCAGAGGAGACCAAGCTCTGGCGAAGTATTGCTACTCGATCACCCTGCGCAAGGGGAACCAGCCCGACCCTTACCTTATTGACGGGCTGGACGTCCGCGATGACCTCATCGAGGAACGAGGCGAGCCTGCGGAAGGCCTCATCGCCGTGTCCTTGCATGATGGAAACTCGAGGCACGTGGTGCAGATCAGCTCCAACTTGGCGGTTGAGGTTAGGGAGCAGCTCGTCGCTTTTCTTAGAAGAAATGCGGACGTCTTCGCATGGACCCCAGCGGATGTACCGGGGATCGATGCCGAGGTCATGAAACATCGCTGGCCGTCGATCCGAGGCACCGGCCTATCAGAGAAAAACTGCGCCACCATGCCCCGGAGAGATAGAAGGCGATCGCCGAAGAAGTAGACAAGCTCCTCAAAGACGGACTCATCCGAGAAGTCACCTATTCGACGTGGGTCTCGAACGTGGTTCTCGTCAAGAAGGCGAACAACAAGTGGAGGATGTGTATCGACTTCAAGAAGCTGAACAAGGTCTATCCAAAGGACAGCTACCCCCTGTCCAGGATCGACCAGCTGGTGGATGCAACCTCGGGCCACGAGCTCCTCACCTTCATAGCCGTCTTTTCTGGTTACAATCAGATATGCATGGCACCCGAGGACGAAGAAAAGACCACCTTCATTACTGACCGAGGTCTCTACTGTTATAGGGTCATGCCTTTCGGACTCAAGAATGCAGGGGCGACATACCAGCGCTTGGTCAACAAGGTCTTTAAGGGGCAGATCGACCGCAACATGGAGGTGTACGTAGACGACATGCTCGTCAAAAGCTGAGCTTCAACAGACCACCTGGCCGACCTTGAAGAGACCTTCGGTACGCTCAGGAGGCATAAGATGAAGCTGAACCCGACCAAATGCGCCTTTGGCATGACCTTCAAAAAATTCCTCGGGTTCATGGTGTCAAGATGCGGAATCAAGACAAACCTCGAAAAAATCTGGGCTATTCGAGAAATGACTGCTCCGAAGACGATCAAGAAAGTTCAACACCTGGTCGGAAAGGTGGCATCCCTAAGTCGCTTCGTCTCAAGGTCGGCTGAGCGGTGCATGCCCTTCTTCCATGTTCTCAGGCGATCGAAGGACTTCTGCTGGACGACGGAGTGCAAACAAGCATTCGAGGAGCTCAAAAACTACTTCGACATGCCTCCGTTGCCGGCAAAGCCCGAACCTGGAGAGAAATTGCTCCTGTATCTAGCCGTCTCCCCGGTGGCCCTGGTGGCGGTCCTGGTCAGGGAAGATGCAAAGACGCAACGATCGATCTACTACGTGAGCCGAGCCCTAAGGGACGCAGAGACCAGGTACTCCAGGTTAGAAAAATTAACTTACTATCTTCTAATTACTGCCAGGAGGCTCCAACCTTACTTTCAGGAGCACACCATAACGGTCCTCAGAGACCAACCAATAAGAGCGGTCCTCCACCGAGCAGACGCTTCTGGGAGAATCGCAAAATAGGCTATCGAGCTCACAGAGTTCGACATCAACTACCGACCCAGGCCATCGATCAAGGCTCAGATACTGACGGATTTCGTGCTAGAATGCACCATTCCAGTCGAAGTCGGGCTTGGATCAAGCGACACCAACATCGGAGCGGGACCGAGCTACGACGAAGCCGAGCTCTGGCAGCCGAGCCTCTCCGAAGAAAGGGCCGACCTTCTTGAAAGCTTCTGGGTTCTGCACGTGGACGGCTCATCCAACTCCATCGGAGCTGGTGCGGGGCTGGTCTTGGTCAGCCCCGAGGGGATCGCCGTCGAGTACGCGCTGCGCTTCGAGTTTTCCGCGACCAACAATGAAGTCGAATATGAAGCACTGATCGTCGGACTGCGGATAGCAAGAAAATTGAAAGTAGATCGGCTTCAGATCTATAGCGATTCCTAGCTGGTGGTCGGTCAGATTGGCGGTGGCTACGAGGCACGGGAGGAAAGCATGGTGAGGTACCTCGAAAAAGTGAGGAATTTGATTTTGGCCTTCGACAGCTTCGGCATTCGGCACATTCCGAGGATGGAGAATGCGAGAGCCGACCTTCTCTCCAAGTTGGCCACTTTCGCCCCGGTCGAACTGTCCAAAGAAGTATTTTTGAAAACTTTGAAGTACCCGACCATGGAAGAATCTCAGGCCATCCTGCAGACGAACTTCGAGCCCAGCCGGATCGATCTATTGGTCGCCTACCTTAAAGAAGGGGTCCTTCCTCACGACCGAAAAGAAGCTCGAAAGCTCAGGAATCAGGCCTCCCGCTACGTCTTATATGAGGGCAGGTTATATAAAAGGTCGTACTCCCTCCCGTTGCTGAGATGTCTCCGACCTTCAGAGGCCGACTTCGCACTACGGGACGTGCACGAAGGACTCTGCGGAAGTCACGCGGAGCCAGATCCCTATCGCAAAAACTACTTCGGCAGGGGTACTACTGGCCAACCCTGTTTCACGACTCCGTGGAATATGTGAAGAGGTGCGATCGCTGTCAGAAGAATGCCAGCATGCAAAGGCAGCCAGCATCCAAACTTACTCCGCTCAGTGCACCCTGGCCCTTCGCGCAATGGGGAATGGACATACTCGGCCCCTTCCCAACGGCGTCCGGACAGCGGAAGTTTTTTCTGATCGTGATTGACTACTTCACCAAGTGGGTCGAAGCGGAACCACTAGCGAAGATCACCGAGGCCAAGGTGCAGGACTTCGTTTGGAAGTCGCTAGTCTGCCGGTTTGGCCTACCCCAAACTCTCATAACCGACAACGGACAGCAGTTTGCTAGGGCACGATTTGCCGAGTTCTGCGAAGGGCTAAACGTCTTCCACCACTTCACATTGGTGGCTCACCCGTAGGCCAATGGGGAAGCGGAGGTGACCAACCGGACCCTGCTGTAAGGTATCAAAGCGAGGCTCGATAAGGCAAAGGGGGCCTGGGTGGACGAACTCTACCACGTCCTCTGGGCATACCGAACTACGCAAAGAGTGCCGACTGTGAGACGCCCTTCGCCTTTGCCTTTGGTACCGAGGTAGTTATCCCGATCGAGCTCAAACTCCCGTCTGCACGAGTCGTGGGCTTCAACGAGCGGCACAACCCCCAGAACCTTAGAGTCAACCTCGACCTTTTAGAAGAAAAAAGGGAGGGAGCCTGCATCCGGATGGCTGCCTACCGACGGAAGGTGGCTCAATATTACAACTCCAGAGTCAGAAGCAAGGCGTTCAGAGTGGGGGACTTAGTGCTTCGGCGAGCGGCCGTCTCTCAGTCTCAGAGCCAAGGGAAGCTCGTCCCAAATTGGGAAGGTCCGTATGAAGTGATAGAGATCATCCGACCCGAAACCTATCGCCTGAAGGAGCTCGGAGGAACAGTGCTTTCCCGATCTTGGAACTCAGAAAATCTGAGAATGTATCACCGGTAGACTTTCCTTAATAAAACTCCTTTCTATCGACATTATTGTTTCATGATTGCACGACGACAGGAAAGACGCAAGCGAAAATAGCTCGTTAGGAACAGGAGGTGAACCTCGTCCTAAAGCGAGCAAGGTCGGAGGCCCCGTTCGCAAAGGACGGGATGGGGGGAGAGGCGAGGACGATGGTCCCCATGTGCCCCCACAGCCCGTTGGGAACAGGAGGAGAACCTCGTCCTAACGCAAGCAAGGTCGAAGGCCTCGTTCACCTAAAACGAGATGGGGGGAGAGGCGAGGACGACGGTCCCCATGTGCTCCCATAGTCCGTTGGAAACAGGAGGAGAACCTCGTCCTAACGCGAGCAAGGTCGAAGGCCTCGTTCACCTAAAACGAGATGGGGAAAGAGGCAAAGACGACGGACCCCATGTGCCCTCACAGCCCATTAGGAACAGGAGGAGAACCTCGTCCTAACGCGAGCAAGGTCGAAAGCCTCATTCACCTAAAACGAGATGGGGGGAGAGGCAAGGACGACGGTCCCCATGTGCCCCCAACAGCCCGTTGGGAACAGGAGGAGAACCTCGTCCTAACGCGAGCAAGGTCGAAGGCCTCGTTCACCTTAAAACGAGATGGGGGGAGAGGCGAGGACGACGGTCCCATGTACCCCCACAGTCCGTTGGGAACAGGAGGAGAACCTCGTCCTAACGCGAGCAAGGTCGAAGGCCTCGTTCACCTAAAATGAGATGGGGGGAGAGGCGAGGACGACGGTCCCCATGTGCCCCCACAGCCCGTTGGGAACAGGAGGAGAACCTCGTCCTAACGCGAGCAAGGTCGAAGGCCTCGTTCACCTAAAATGAGATGGGGGGAGAGGCGAGGACGACGGTCCCCATGTGCCCCCACAGCCCATTAGGAACAGGAGGGGAACCCCATCCTGACGTGAGCAAGATCCGAGATCGAGCCTCAAAGTCTACGGCAAGCTCCGTTGCAGGAGATGAGATCGCCCCCGAGCGACCGCGACAACCTCGGCCGCGGAAGAGGAGGTCTCCCCCGAGTCAACTTCAGCTGATGGAGACAATGTCACCCCCGAGGAGCTCAACTCCGACCTCGACCACGGGGGGCGAGATTTACTTCGGCTTCAACATCAGCCTCATCGACTTTAGCTGGGAACGAGTTCCATTCCAACTCCAAACATCAATTGGAGATGAGGTCTCCCCCAAGCCTCAGCTTCAACTTCAGCGTCAACCTTGGCTGGAGAAGAGACCTCCCCCGAGCTTCAGCCGCGACAAACGCGGGGCCTGGAAGAAGACTTCGACAGTCGCCCATTTTGGTACTCCCTTCCTTCGAATTTCGAACTCGGGAGTGGGGGGACTACTGTTGGAGATAAATCCCGCTCCTACCGAAGCCTGGCCCGACGCTCAGCCTAATGTAACCACTAGCCGCAGAAGAGCTCCGACAGACGGGCTTCAGCCGAACTCCCAGCGGCCGAGCTTCTTCCAGCAGGCCGAACTGGTCAGCTTCCGAGCTTCTTCCGGACTCCCAACGTCGAGACCGAACTTCCTGGGCGGCCAAACTCCTTCGGACTCCCCACGGTCGAACTCCTTCGGACCGACTCCAAGCGGCCGAGCTTCAATGAAGTCCTCTCAGCGGTCGAACTTCTCGGCAATCGTCCCTCGGCCGAACTCTACAGATGGCCGACCCTTCAGTCAGCCGAACTCCCCCTGCCTTCCCTTCTGTCGGACTTTCCTACGAGATGAATTATCGCCGTCAGTCTGCGACGGACGACGAAACCAGACGACATGGCTACTACCTCTGGCAACGCCACTCCCTGACGATGCCTTCCTCTCCATACCGAATCTCATGCGGCCCACGACTTGCCAGTATGGCCGTCACCGACCGCCTGATGATGCCTTCTTCTCCGTACCGAACCCCATGCGGCCCACGACTTGCCAGTATGGCCGTCACCGACTGTCTGACGATGCCTTCCTCTCCGTACTGAACTCCATGCGACGGTATGGCTGTCACCATCAACTAAGCTCCGCCTATAAAGGACCCTCCAGATACGCCAAGGCTAAGCTCTCTGATCCCTAAGCTCTCCTCCTCATCTCTAAGCTCCGGAACTCATTCCGAGCACTCCATTCCTGTTGGCCAAAAACTGACTTGACCGTCGGAGGGTCCTGCCGGAGCCACCCCCCACCGGCTCCGGACGGGACTTCATTTTGCAGGTCTCCGGTGACGACCTCAGCGGCCCCCACTCCAGCTATCTCCGACGACGACCAATTTCTGTACCAACAAATAATAATATATATATATTTTTTTACCAAAAAAAAAAAAGCAATTATGTCACTAACGTTACGAAAATTTGTACGAGAATGAAACTTTTATTGCATGGAAGTCCATTTGGTATGAGCTATATATGGGACGCTGAATCATAATATGTTCCTCATGCTCTTCCAGTTCATTGCATAATTAAATCGCCTGTAGCATCTAGTAAATGAAGGATCCTTTGTGAGCAAGGGTCATCTTGTGTGGCAATTTTCCCTAAGCTAATTTCAACCAAAATAATCTTACACTATGGACTACCTTAAGTTTCCAGATCCATCTGGAATCTCTTTTCCCATTCAGATCTTCAGTTGAGAGCATCCATTAGGTCCCCAAATCAAGGAATATTCCAGACATGCATGTTTTAGGATAAGAATGGACTTCTGAGGAGGCATCATATCTTGCAACTTATGAACATCCCAGCCTCTATATATCATGAGTCACAAATTTTGAGATCTTGAGGCCTTCCTGTATCTAAATTTCAATAGATTGTAAAATTTGATTTGACCATTGTTGGAGTCTTCGGGCTAAAATGCATGAAAGATTTGTTAATATCGACATTTTCAACAAATTGGGCACAATAGATAATCATGATTTCCTTCCACTTTCTCTGCATCTCTGCTGCTAGACTTGGCAATTAACCAGTAATAGGTGATCAACCAAAAGGCATGTTAGAAACTATAGGTCCATCTCTACCTGGCTTGTAAGCACCCAAACACGTACTAGATGCCTAGATAGCATCTCCGAGCACAATATGAACAAAAGGGGGCATAATTAAGGTGAAGCCTTGGCAAAGTCCAATGTTGGAAGTAAACCAAGAAGATGGTGCTCCGTTCATTAGAATGGATAGAAAGAAGGATTAAAAACATAGCCTTCGATCCACTCAATGAACCTAGTATGAAAGTGGAATGATGATTTCAAACAGCTGAAAAATAATTCAGCTTTATGTAGTAATAAACCTGCTTCAAATCGGCTTTCAGAGATGGTAGAATTTCTCTTTGAATCATGTTCAAATGAATGCATCATCTTCTGAGCAATTATGATGTTATGAGTAATGTTACAATCTTGCACAAAAACTCCTCGCTCAACTGGAGATAAGGATCCACATTCCTTGATTTGCCTTTTTTTACCTCCCATTGGTAATATTCATGATTTTTTTTTTTATAAATTTCCAATACAAAATAACGTAGAAAATATCTAAAACCTCGTGCTTATTTTCTCTGCTAATAAAAACTAATAATTGAATTTGTTACTACTATTGTGTAGATTTAGTATAAGCTTTTTATGATTGAAGACTTGGTATAAGCTGAAAAACTAAGTCACCTTTTGCCTTTCTAATTGATGGAGCAGTCATCGCTACTATTCATTGGAAGAGAAAAACAAATGACTTAGTCTCAAGAAAAAAAGAGAAAAAAAAACAAATGACTTTACTGCTGTTGTGAAGACTTCGTGTAAGCAGAAAACCTTTGGCCTGGTAGATTGAACAACTTAGGTTGTCGCTATCACTATAGATTATCAAAAATAAAATCATATGACAAGTCGTCACAAAATGCACCATAGATTAATAAAATGAAATACTTAGGGACGTGGTCCAGCTTTCCAGATATGAACCAAAAGCACTTCAATTCACGTGAATACTTTTTCTCGAGACAACTTCATTTTTTCTCTAGACGGTATGTCATAGGTCTTCATGTAACCACGTGATGTTATCATTATATATCACTTTTTTTCTCATTTGCTTGAGCAAATTTTATTTTTTTTTAAAAAAAATTCAAACATACTAAGCTTATCAACCATTCTTTTTTCTTTTAAAAAGATATTAAAATATTGTAAAGTTATCTCATTTGAGAGGATTAATATTATTCTCAAAAAATTGAAATCAAGTCTCACGCATTAAACTTTGAATGGGGAGTGTTGGAGATAAACCTCGCTCCTACCGAAGTCCAGTTCGATCCTCAGCCTAATGCAATCAGTAGCCACGAAAGAGTTTTAACGGTCGGATCGAATCCCTTCAGCCAACCGAACTCCCAACGGCCGAGCTCCTTCAAACCCCTTCAACCGGCCAAACTACATAGCGGTCGAGCTTCTTGGACTCCCAGTGGCCGAGCTCCTTTGAACCCCTTCAGCCAGCCGAACTGCTTAGCGGTCGAGCTCCTTTGAACTCCTTCAGCCGGCCGAACTGCTTAGTGGTCGAGCTCCTTAGACTCTCAACGGCCGGGCTTTAGCCGAACCCCTCAGCGGCTGAGCTTCAGTCGGACTCCCGTGAGAGCCGAACTCTCTCCGCGTTCTTCCAGCCAGACGCCTGCAAGAGCCGAACTTCCTCCAGACATCTCCTTCGATCGGACTCCTCCCAGACATCTCCTTCGGTTGGCCGAGCTCCTTCCAAACTTTTCAGCGATCGAGCCTTAGCCGCATACCTCCAGCGAGACGTCCACGGGAGTCGAACTCCTTACGAGCTTCCTCTTCAGAAGTCCAAACTTTTTTGAAATCGATATATGCCGAAGTCCATCAATCAATGCCTACTTTCTCAGAGCCATGACTATTAAAGCTGGATGAACGATCACCATCAGTCTGCCATAGGCGATGCTACAGACGGCTTCGCTAGATCTCGAGCAGCCCACCACTGTCGGACGGTATGGCTGTCGCTATCGGCCTGACGATACCATCCTTTCCACATCAAATCCATTGCAGCCTTGAGCGGCCCGCCACCAGGCAGCCACAGCTGTCACCATCAAGCTCCACCTATAAAGGATCCTCCAGATATACTAACTCTGATCTTTAATCTCTAAGCTCTCCTCTTCTTCTCTAAGCTCTGCGGAACTCATTCCCGAGCACTCTATTCCTATTGGCCAGAGCTGATTTGATCATCGAAGGATCCTGCCGGAGCCATCCTCCATCGACTTTGGATGGAACTTTATTTTGCAGATCTCCGATGGCGACCTCACCCATCTCTACTCTAGCTGATTCCGACGACGATCAGATTCTGCATCAACAGATTGGCACTAGAAGGAGGACGGTGAACCTCCGAAGTTTCCTTATTCTTAAAAGAGTGCTCGACGATGATTTTTCTCCACTCTCCGAAGATCTCTCTTCTTCCTCGCTAGAGTTCTTTTTTGAAGAGAAAATGCCTCCCAAGAGAGCTTCGACTCGACGATCGATGACCTTCGTGCTAGATCCATTTGCTCCCATTTCAGCCTCCGATGGAGGCTTTGCCAGCAAACCTGCCATAAGGATGCGAGGAATCGATCCTAAGGAGGAGCATTTGGGCATACCAATCGCCCTTAGGAAGGAGAAATGGAGAGTAGAAGTTCTCCTGCAGAAAGCTTTCCAGGAGGGTGGCATGAAGTTCGGTCGCGTTCGCGATCTCCCCGGTGCAAGCAAGGTTGAACTCCCGCTCGAGCTCACCATCGAGGAAGCTCCGACGAAGGTTTTACAGGAGGCAGAATAAAGTTCGACCGTGTCCACGATCTCCCAGCATAAGCGAGGCCGAACTCCCCCTTGAGCTCGCCGTCAAGGAAGCACCGACAAAGGGGCATGAAGTTCTCCCGATGAAAGCTTCACAGGAGGGCGGAGTGAAGTTCGATGCAAGCGAGGCCGAACTCCCCCTCGAGTATGTCATCAAGAAAACCTCCTACAAAGATTTCATAGGAGGTGGAATAAAGTTCGGCCAAGCTCACGACCACCCCAGCGCAAGCGAGGCCGAACTCCCCCTCGAGTATGTCTCCAAAGAAGCCTCTACAAAGAATTCACAGAAGGTGGAATGAAGTTCGGGCAAGCCAGGCCGAGCTCCCCCTCGAGCTCATCGTCAAAGAAGTCCTGACTAAGAAGTATGAAGTTCTTCCGTAGAAGATTTTACAGGAAGATCGACCGCGCTCACAGACTTCATCTGAGAGCAGGCGGGCTCGAACTCCTCGAGCTCGCCACCAAGAAAGCCTCGATAGAGGGGTGCGAAGAAGCCCTCCTTCCAAAAGGTTCCACGACTATGCCTCCCTCAACGCTCCTCGAACTCAAATTCTCACCGAAGTTAAGAACCAGCTGCCAAGAGCAGAAGGATTACGGTCTTCCCCAAACAAGCACGATCAAAGCAAGTACTGCCTCTACCATTGCGACTATGGCTACGACACTAAGAAATGCATCCAGCTCCGATACGAAATTGAGGAGCTCGTCAGAAAGGGACGGCTGGGCAAATTTCCAACCTAAAGTAGGAGAAGATCAGCCAAGGGCTATCATAACTAAAAATGACGAGGTCGACCGCCTCACGGCATCAATAACGTTACCCCGGGGAGGAGCTTGGTGCATCGACGATTCGTCATCTCCTGGCGATAAATCCAAAAAAAGCTTGCTCCAAATTGAGAAAGCCAGCATGAGATATAGGAGATCGTTCGGCCCGGGCCTTGCTGCCCAAGAGAACTCGAAGGAACAACGCCCCCATGATCTTGAAACGGGGATGTGCTACCAGTAACTTTTACTCGGTAAAATTCTTTTCTTTCAACAATATTATTTCTGGATGCAAAAACTATGCGATGATAGGAAAGAAGCAGTCAATAGTTGCCGTGTTAGGAATAGGAGGAGAACCTCGTCCTAACACGAGCAGGTCAAAGACCTTCAACCTCGACTAGAGATAAGATCTCTTCCGAGCGACCATGGATAACCTCGACTAGAGATAAGATCTATCCTGAGCGACTGTGGATAACCTCAGCTAGAGATAAGATCTCTTTCGAGCGATTGAGTCAACCTCGGCTGGAGATAAGATCTCTCTCAAGCGACCGCGACAATCTCGACTAAAGATAAGATCTCTTTCGAGCGACCCATTCGAGCCAACCTCGGTTAGAGATAAGATCTCTCCTGAAGCGACTGAGTCAACCTCGGCTAGAAGATAAGATCTCTTTCGAGCGACCGCAACAACCTTGGCTAGAGATAAGATCTCTCTCGAGTGTCCGAGTCAACCTCGGCTAGAGATAAGATCTCTCTTTCGAGCGACCGAGTCAACCTCGGTCAGAGATAAGATCTCTTCGAGCGACCACAATCAAAGATAAGATCTCTATGGAAGAGATAAGATCTCTTTCGAACGATCGTGGACAACCTCGGCCAGAGATGAGATCTCTCCGAACGACCGAGTCAACCTCAGAGATAAGATCTCTCTCGAGTGACCGCGTCGTCAGAGGTAAGATCTCTTTCGAGCGACCATGGACAACCTCGGTCAGAGATAAGATCTCTTCCCGAGAGATCGAGTTAACCTCGGCTAGAGATAAATCTCTTCCGAGCGATCGTGGACAAACCTCGGCTAGAGATAAGATCTCTTCCCGAGCATCAAGTCAACCTCAGCTAGAGATAAGATCTCTCCTGAGCGATCGCGAGTAACCTTGGCTAGAGATAAGATCTCTCCGAGTGACCGTGGACAACCTCGACTAGAGATAAGATCTCCTCCTGAGTGATCGAATCAATCTCGGCCAGAGATATAGATCTCTCCCGAGTGACCTGCGACAACCTCGGCTAGAGATAAGATCTCTTCCGAGCGATCGTGACAACCTCGGCTAGAGATAAGATCTCTTCCGAGTGACCGAGTCAACCTCGATTAGAGATAAGATCTCTTTCGAGCGATCGTGGACAACCTCGGCTAGAGATGAGATCTCCTTCGAGTGACCATGGACAACCTCGGTCAGAGATGAGATCTCTTTCGAGCAATCGAGTCAACCTTGCCTAGAGATAAGATCTCTTCTGAGCGACCGTGGACAATCTCGATCAGAGATAAGATCTCTTTCGAGCGACCATGATAACCTCGGCTAGAGATAAGATCTCTCTCGAGCGACTGTGGATAACCTCGGCTAGAGATAAGATATCTTCCGAGCGATCGAGTCAACCTTAGCTAGAGATAAGATCTCTCCCGAGCAACCGTGGACAATCTCGACTAGAGATGAGATCTCTCCCTAGCTTCGAAGGACCTCGTTCATAAAGGATGAGGCCCTGACAACGAGTAAAGTTGAAGGCCTCATTCATAAAGGACGAGATGGGAGGAGAGGCCCTGACAACGGCCCTTATGTGCCCCCGTAGTCCGTTAGAAATAGGAGGAGAACCTCGTCCTAACGCGAGCAAAGTCGAAGGCCTCATTCACAAAGGACGAGATGGAGGGAAGAGGCCCTGACAACGGCCCTTATGTGCCCCCACAGTTCGTTAGGAATAGGAGGAGAACCTCGTCCTAATGCGAGCAAAGTCGAAGGCCTCGTTCATAAAGGACGAGATGGAGGAAGAGGCCCAGACAACGGCTCTTATGTGCCCCCACAGCTCGTTAGGAACAGGAGGAGAACCTCATCCTAATGCGATCAAAATCGAAGGCCTCATTCACCTTAGACAAGACAGGAGGAGAGGTCCTGACAATGGCCCTTATGTGCCCCCGCAGCCTATTGGGAATAGGAGGAGAACCTCGTGCTAGCGCGAGCAAAGTCTAAATCCGAGCTCCAAAGTCTAATAGGAGATAGGATCTTCATCAATCTCGATTGGAGATAAGATCTTCTCCGAGTGCCCGCATCAACCTCGACCATAGGAGATAAGATCTCCTCCGAGGCAACCTCGGCTGTAGGAGATAAGATCTCCCCTGAGGGTCCGGGCCGACCTCGGCTGCAGGAGATAAGATCTCCCCCGAGGCAACCTCGATCATAGGAGATAAGATCTCCCCCGAGTGCTTGCATCAACCTCGACTGCAGGAGCCAAGCACCCACATCAACCTCGACTGCAGGAGATAAGATCTTCCCTGAGGGTCCGGGCCAACTTCGACAGCAGGAGATAAGATCTCCCTCGAGCGACCACATCAACCTCGGTCAGAGAGAAGATTGGAGCCAATCTTGGTCAGAGAAAAGATCGGAGACAACCTCGACCAGAGAAGATGTCTTTCGAGCGTCCATATTAACCGCGACTGCAGGAGAGGAGATCTCCTCCGAGTCAGCCTCGGCTGCTGAAGGCAATATCGCCCCCCAGAGGAGCTCAACCCCCGACCTCAATCGCATGAGACGAGATCTACTTCAACCTCGGTTGGAGATGAGATCTCCCTCAGACTTCAACTTCAACATCAACTTTAGCTGGAGATGAGATCTCTCCCGAGCTTTGACCTGAACCAGCACGGAGCCCAGAAGAGAACTTCGGCAGTCGCCTTTTCTGCATGCTCTTCCTTCGAGTTTCGAACTCGGAAGTGGGGGGACTATTATTAGGGATAAACCCTGCTCTTATCGAAGTCCAGTTCGATCCTTAGGCTAATGCAACCAGTAGCTATGGAAGAGCTTCAGCGGCCTGAACGAACCCCTTCAGTCGGTCGAACTTCCAGCGGTCGAGCACCTTCGAACTCCCAACGGTCGAGCTCCTTCAAACCCCTTCAACCGACCAAACTGCATAGTGGCTGAGCTCCTTGGACTCCCAACGATCGAGCTCCTTTGAATTCCTTCAGCCGATTGAACTGCTTAGCGATCGAGCTCCTTCGAACCCCTTCAGCCGACCGAACTGCTTAGCAGTCGAGCTTCTTGGACTCTCAACGGTCGGGCTTTAGCCGAATCCCTCAGTGGTCGAGCTTCAGTCGGACTCCCATGAGAGCCGAACTCTCTTCACGCCCTTTCAGCCAAACGCCTGTAAGAGCCGAACTCCCTCCAGACATCTCCTTCGATCGGACTCCTTCAAGAGCCGAACTTCTCCTAGACATCCCCTTCGATCGGTCGAGCTCCTTCCAAACTTTCCAGCGATCGAGCCTTAGCCGCATACCTCCAACGAGACGCCCATGGGAGCCGAACTCCTTTCGAGCTTCCTCTTAAGGAGTCCAAACTCCTTTGAAATTGATATATGACGAAGTCCATCAATCAATGCCTGCTTTCTCAGAGCCACGGCTATTAAAGCTGGACGAACGATCACCATCAATCTACCATAGGCAACGCTACAGGCAGCTTCGTCAGACCTCGAGCAGCCCACCACTGTCGGACGGTATGGCTATCGCTATCAGCCTGATGATACCATCCTCTCCATATCAAATTCGATGCAGTCTTGAGCGACCTGCCACCAGGCAGCCGCAGCTATCACCATCAAGCTCTGCCTATAAAGGACCCTTCAGATATACTAACTTTGATCTTTAATCTCTAAGCTTTAATCTCTAAGCTCTTCTCTTCTTCTCTAAGCTTTGCAGAACTCATTCTCGAGCACTCCATTCCTATTGGCCAGAGCTGATTTGATCGTTGGAGGATTCTGCCGGAGCCACCCTCCATCGGCTTTGGATAGGATTTTATTTTGCAGGTTTTCGATGGCGATCTCACCCACTCCACTCTAGCTGATTCTAGCGACGACCAAATTCTGCGTCAACAGGGAGCAATAAGAATATTCCATACTATCTTCAGCTTCTCTATATCTTAAATTAATGTAGTGAAGGTTATTTTCATACACATTGGTTATAAGAGTATGCATAGCTTTTCCAAGTTTGGTTTTCCTTTCTTTTCTCATTTCTGCATTACCTGAAGTTTTTAATAGTATCATATATTTGTTCTACTCTAGATTTTCTATAAATATTTTTTGATCAAATAAGACTTGATACAATCTTTTCAATATGTATAATTTATGTTGTTCAATTTTTTTAATTTTAATGTTAGAGATGATGGTAGCTGTTGGTGCAGAAATCCGTCGCCGCCGGAGGTCGCCGGAGTCGAGGCCGCTGGGCGCCGCCGGGGACCTGCAAAACGAAGTCCCGTCCGGAACCGGTGGGGTGGTGGCTCCGGCAGGACCCTCCGACGGTCAAGTTAGCTTCCGGCCAACAGTAATGGAGTGCTCGGAATGAGTTCCGGAGCTTAGAGATGTGGAGGAAAGCTTAGAGAGTCGAGAGTTCAGAGAGCTTAGCCTTAGTATGTCGGGAGGGGTCCTTTTATAGCGGAGCTTAATTGATGGTGACGGCTGTGCCGTCTGGCAGAGAGTCGTCGAGCAGCATGGAGTTTCGTACGGAGAGGAAGGCGTCGTCTGGTAGATCGTGGGAGCCATACCGGCGAGTCGTGGGCCGCGTGGAGTCCGGTACGGAGAGGTAGGCATCGTCCGGTAGATCGTGGGAGCCATACCGGTGAGCCGTGGGCCGCATGGAGTCCGGTACGGAGAGGGAGGCATCGTCCGGTAGGTCGTGGGAGCCATACCGGCGAGCCGTGGGCCGCATGGAGTCCGGTACGGAGAGGAAGGCGTCGTCCGGTTTCGCTGCAGGCGACAGTTCGTCCAATGGAGTTCGGACTTGTAACAGAGTTCGGCCGAGGGGGAAGCTGGGGGAGTTCGTCTGGCTGAAGGGTCGGCCATCTGTAGAGTTCGGCCGCTGAGAGGCCCGAAGAAGCTCGGCTGGCTAATTGAAGGACTTCAGTTGCTAGTTGGTTCGGCCAGGGCCCGCTGAGGAGTTCGGTCGCCTAGGGTCGGTCCGAAGGAGTTCGGCCGTGGAAAGTCCGAAGGAGTTCGGCCGTGGAAAGTTCGAAGGAGTTCGGCTGCATGGGCTCGCCTGGGGTCGGTCCGAAGGAGTTCGGCCTCTAGGCAGTTCGGCCCGGACCTTGGTGCAGGGGAGTTCGGCCTCTAGGCAGTTCGGTCGAGACCTTGGTGCAGTGGAGTTCGGCCTCTAGACAATTCGGCCCGGACCTTGGTGCAGGGGAGTTCGGCCTCTAGGCAGTTCGGCCGTGGGGTCCGAAGGAGTTCGGCTGTGGTAGGGGCTCGGCCTGGCGCTAAAGCTCTTCAGCGGCTACTGGTTACATTGGGCTGAGCGTCGGGCCGGGCTTCGGCAGGAGCGGGATTTATCCCCAACAATAGCCCCCCCACTCCCGAGTTCAAAAATTGAAGGAAGGGAGTACCAAAATAGGCGACTGCCGAAGTCTCCTTCCAGGCTCCGCATTTGTTGCAGCTGAAGCTCGGGGAGGTCTCATCTCCAGCCAAGACTGACGCTGAAGTTGAGGCTGAGGCTTGGGGGAGACCTCATCTTCAGTCGATGTTTGGAGTTGAAATGGAACTCGTTTCCGGCTAAAGTCGATGAAGCTGATGTTGAAGCCGAAGTAAGACCCGCCTCCTTCGGTCGAGGTCGGATTCGAGCTCCTCGGGGGCGACATTATCTTCGTCAGTTGAAGTCGACTCGAGGGAGACCTCCTATCTTGCAGCCGAGGTTGAAGTGCGCTCTCGGGGGAGATCTTATCTCCTACGGCCGAGCTTGTTTCGGAGGGGATCTTATCTCCTGCGGCGAAGTGAAGTGCGCCTCGGGGGAGATCTTATCTCCTGCGGCCGAGGCTGGTGCTCGCGTTTAGGACGAGGTTCCCCTCCTGTTCCCAACCGAGATTGTTCCGGTCGCTCGGGAGAGATCATATCTCTAGCCGAGGTTGCGGTTCGGGAGAGATCTTATCTCTGGCCGACCTTGTTGTTCGGGAGAGATCTTATCTCTGGCCGAACTTTGCCTTCGGGAGAGATCTTATCTCTGGCCGAAGTTGCGGTTCGGGAGAGATCTTATCTCTGGCCGACCTTGTTGTTTGGGAGAGATCTTATCTCTGGCCGAACTTGCCTTCGGGAGAGATCTTATCTCTGGCCGAAGTTGCGGTTCGGGAGAGATCTTATCTCTGGCCGACCTTGTTGTTCGGGAGAGGGCCGAACTTCGCCTCGAGAGAGATCTTATCTCTGGCGAACTTGAGAGTTGGCCGAAGTTTGTTCCGGAGAGATCTTATCTCTGGCCGAAGTTGCGAGAATCTTATCTCTGGGTCGGAAGAGATCTTATCTCTGGCCGACCTAGTTGTTCGGGAGAGATCTTATCTCTGGGACCGAACTTTCGCCTCGGGAGAGATCTTATCTCTGGCCGAAGTTTGTTCGGGAGAGATCTTATCTCTGGCCGACCTTTTGTTCGGGAGAGATCTTTCTCTGGGCGAGAGATCTTTATCTCTGGCCGAACCTTGTTGTTCGGGAGAGATCTTATCTCTGGCCGAACTCTTTCTTCGGGAGAGATCTTATCTCTGGCCGACCTTGTTGTTCGGGAAGAGATCTTATCTCTGGCCGAACTTTGCCTTCGGGAGAGATCTTATCTCTGGCCGAAGTTGCCGCTCGAATCAGGATGAGGTTCTCCTCCTGTTCCTAACACGGCGACTATTGACTGCTTCTTTTCCAGCCATCACATAGTTTTTGGCGCCCAAAAATAATATACTGTTGGAAGGGAAGGACTTTATTGAAAGGAAGTTACTGGCAATTTTTTTCTGAATTTTCTGTGACCCAGGGTCGTGGTAGTAGCATCGTTCCTCCGCGCTTCCCCACGCGGACGACCTTTCGAGCTTCCTTGCGTTGAAGCATGCTTCTGTTGGCTTCTACGCTGGATCCTGGAGTGATGCTGACGACGTTGTGAGGCGGCCGACTTTGTTGTTTCTCGTTACGGCAGCGCCCTGCACCGATCTTTAGACTGGCGTCGAATGAATCTACCCAGCCGCCCCTTTCTGATGAGTTCCTCGATTTCATCTTGGAGCTGGATGCATTCCTCAGTGTCGTGGCCGTGGTCGCGATGGTAGAGGCAGTACTTGCTTCGGTCACGTTTGTTTGGGGGAGACCGTAACCTTTCTGGTCTGGGGAGTTGGTCCTTAACTTCGGTAAGGATCTGTGCTCGGGGAGCGTTGAGGAGGACATAGTCGCGAAATCCTTTGGGAGGTGGGCTTCTTCGCGCTTCTCTGCAAGCTCGAGGGGTTCGGGCCCGCCTGCTACCGGAGGGAGTCCGTGAACGCAGCCGAACTTCATTCGGCTCCCTGTCGCCCGTTAGCCGCTCCCTTGAGGTTTCTTCGTCCCTCAGCTTGAAGGCTTCTTCCGCACGGGCGTATCTCTCGGCCCGAGCTAGCAGGTCGGCGAAGTCCCTGGGATACCTTTTTTCCAGGGAGAACAACAAGTCATTCTTCTGAAGGCCGCCCTTGAGGCGGGCCATGGCGACTGATTGATGGTCTAAGGTTTCGGACCTCCAATGCGGCAGCGTTAAACCGGGTCACGTAGGCCCGGATGGGTTCCCCCTCCTTCTGCCTGATGGCCATCAAAGAATCCGAACCTCGGCGTGGTCGCCTACTACTGATGAAGTGGGCTGCGAACTGTTGACTCATCTGGTCAAACGATAAGATGGTTCTCGGCTTGAGCGTCGAGTACCAATTTCTGGCAGCTCCTTTGAGGGTAGAAGGGAAAGCCCGGTAAAATATGGCGTCCGACGCGCCGTGAAGCAGCATCGTCATCCGGAAGGCTTCCAAGTGGTCGACCGGGTCGGCGGTCCCGTCGTAGCTTTCGAACCGTGGGAGCTTAAAGTTCGGCGGGACCGGTTCCTGCATGATTTTCTGCGAGAAAGGAGGGTCTGCACAAACGTCATCATCACGCGAGGGGGGACGAAGTCCTTCAATTCGCTGGTTCATCTCCAAGAGCCTTTGGTCCAGCAGGTCCTCACGGTTTCTGATCTCCAAGGCTTTCTGGTGAGATGGGCGCGAGGCTTCACCCTTGGTTGATCCATGATCCGAACAAGGGTTCTCCCTCCTCCGCCTCTCCAATCCGGGTATCGGAGGTCGGTCTGCCCAGGCCGGTCGCTCTTGGATCGGATCATCCGACTTCGGAGAGTCCCGTGCCAGTCGGGCTGGCACTGGGACTTGTTGGTGCAGCACCGCCTGCACCGCCTCCGTGAGACCACGAACGTGCTGGATGAGCTGGTTGAACTGCTCCGTATCCACTGCGGCTATGACGGGGGCTGAGTCACCGGGGCCGGAGCAGGGACTGACGGACTCGGAAGGGATCGAGCCGCGGAAGCCGTCGAGCGCCGCGTCGAAGCCCTTCTAGGGGGCATTTCCTCTTTCCAGAGAAGGAATTCTGGAGAGGGAGAAGAGAGATCCGGAGCGGGGGCGGAAAATCGTCGCCGAGCACTCCTTTAAGAACAAGGGAACCTCGAAGGTTCAGGCCCTTGATCCCACAGACGGCGCCAATCTGTTGGTGCAGAAATCCGTCGCCGCCGGAGGTCGCCGGAGTCGAGGCCGCTGGGCGCCGCCGGGGACCTGCAAAATGAAGTCCCGTCCGGAACCGGTGGGGTGGTGGCTCCGGCAGGACCCTCCGACGGTCAAGTTAGCTTCCGGCCAACAGTAATGGAGTGCTCGGAATGAGTTCCGGAGCTTAGAGATGTGGAGGAAAGCTTAGAGAGTCGAGAGTTCAGAGAGCTTAGCCTTAGTATGTCGGGAGGGGTCCCTTTTATAGCGGAGCTTAATTGATGGTGACGGCTGTGCCGTCTGGCAGAGAGTCGTCGAGCAGCATGGAGTTTCGTACGGAGAGGAAGGCGTCGTCTGCGGTAGATCGTGGGAGCCATACCGACGAGTCGTGGGCCGCGTGGAGTCCGGTACGGAGAGGTAGGCGTCGTCCGGTAGTTCGTGGGAGCCATACCGACGAGCCGTGGGCCGCATGGAGTCCGGTACGGAGAGGAGGCGTCGTCCGGTAGGTCGTGGGAGCCATACCGGCGAGCCGTGGGCCGCATGGAGTCCGGTACGGAGAGGAAGGCGTCGTCCGGTTTCGCTGCAGGCGACAGTTCGTCCAATGGAGTTCGGACTTGTAACAGAGTTCGGCCGAGGGGGAAGCTGGGGGAGTTCGTCTGGCTGAAGGGTCGGCCATCTGTAGAGTTCGGCCGCTGAGAGGCCCGAAGAAGCTCGGCTGGCTAATTGAAGGACTTCAGGTTGCTAGTTGGTTCGGCCAGGGCCCGCTGAGGAGTTCGGTCGCCTAGGGTCGGTCCGAAGGAGTTCGGCCGTGGAAAGTCCGAAAGGAGTTCGGCCGTGGAAAGTCCGAAGGAGTTCGGCTGCATGGGCTCGCCTGGGGTCGGTCCGAAGGAGTTCGGCCTCTAGGCAGTTAGGTAGTTCGGCCCGGACCTTGGTGCAGGGGAGTTCGGCCTCTAGGCAGTTCGGCCGAGACCTTGGTGCAGTGGAGTTCGGCCTCTAGACAATTCGGCCCGGACCTTGGTGCAGGGGAGTTCGGCCTCTAGGCAGTTCGGCCGTGGGGTCCGAAGGAGTTCGGGTGTGGTAGGGGCTCGGCCTGGCGCTAAAGCTCTTCAGCGGCTACTGGTTACATTGGGCTGAGCGTCGGGCCGGGCTTCGGCAGGAGCGGGATTTATCCCCAACAGTAGCCATGATGATCCATCTCTTAAATCATCAAATAAAAATCCATAAGTTTATACCGCCATACAACAAATTATTAGAATTTTCTCAATTAGACCACAACCCATCAATTTCAAAGCTTTTAGCTTTGATTCCATATAAATATGTAGATGAAAGATTGGGGCTAGAATCTAAAGTCAACATAAAAATAATAAAAAAAAATAATGCTTTAAAAAAAATTAGAAGAGACTAGAAGTAAGTTTATTTAAAAAAATATTGTATGTCAACAATTTGTTTGACTCTTATTTTAAAAATAAACTTAGATCTTTCATAGAGGTGGTAGTTTTTTCAGATCCATCAGGATTCGGATACCTGACTTGACCTGACCTGAATAGGATGAGTTTTATCCAACTCAATTATGAGACAAGATGGGTACAGGTTCTACAAAAGATATTCAAAGTGGATTCAGATCAAGTATGAATAATAATATACCCCATCGTAAACCCATCATATATATATATATATATATATATATATATATATATATATATATATATATATATATATATAGTTTCGATAAAACATCTCTCTTGTTCAAATAAAAATCAAATGCACCCGGTTCTCCACTCTCCCCAACCCCGATGCCCAAATCCTAGTGACAGCCCGATGGGTTCTCACTCAGCCACTCCCCCATCCTACCCAAACATTCAAACCCTAATGACGGCTCAACGAGGGCTTGGTGGTGGATATGGATCATGCCGACGATGAATAGGAAGCAGTGAGCTCTTGCTTAATACCAACAGAGGCTTGGTGGTGGACGAGAAGGATGCTGGCAATGGAAAGAAAGTCAGATCATGATTGTTGCTCAGGAGGGGACTATAAGAATTTTGTTCATCGGATTGAGTGTTGTCCATCTATTCATCAACTAGATCAGTTTGATCAGGGGCATATTCGGCCGCTTTAAGCCTCCCACTCGATCGAGATTCCTGAGATGGAAAAAAAAAGAAAAAATCAACAAAAACAAAGGTTAAAGATAAGAAATTAAAGAATAAGACCTCTTCTCATAATTTCATTCCCTTTTCGCCTATTTTCATTTATTTTATCCTCTTTTGCATAGATCTATGGAGAAAGAGAGCATCTAAGAGAGATTGAGGGTTCGATTGAAGAGGTTTTGAGAGTTTTTTTTCTTAAAACCATTTTAAGAGTTTAATCTTGGTAAAACTATAGAAGAGAGTTTAGAATATTTTTGAGATCCGATCCGATCAGATGGGTATAACCGACTTAATCCGATCTAACCCATATTCTCAATTATATCTTATCCGACCCAATACAAGATGGATATGGGGCAGGTATGGAGATGGAGTTTTTCATGTCAGGATGGATACAAGTATTGATCAACCCAATCCATACACGATTTATTGCCATTCTTAATCTTTCTCCCTTTTAAAATCTCTCCACTAAGAGCCTATTTTTTTAGGATAAAAAATTTATCTAAAAACTTATATTTTTTTTGATATATACCTAAATAATATTTAAATAAAAAATAATTTATTTATATTCTTTTATATATTAAATAATGGCTCAAGAATTTATTATTCATGTTCTTTTGCATTACTAGTTTTCTAGATATGTTACTGTTGGTGCAGAAATCCGTCGCCGCCGGAGGTCGCCGGAGTCAAGGCCGCTGGGCGCCGCCGGGGACCTGCAAAATGAAGTCCCGTCCGGAACCGGTGGGGTGGTGGCTCCGGCAGGACCCTCCGACGGTCAAGTTAGCTTCCGGCCAACAGTAATGGAGTGCTCGGAATGAGTTCCGGAGCTTAGAGATGTGGAGGAAAGCTTAGAGAGTCGAGAGTTCAGAGAGCTTAGCCTTAGTATGTCGGGAGGGGTCCTTTTATAGCGGAGCTTAATTGATGGTGACGGCTGTGCCGTCTGGCAGAGAGTCGTCGAGCAGCATGGAGTTTCGTACGGAGAGGAAGGCGTCGTCTGGTAGATCGTGGGAGCCATACCGGCGAGTCGTGGGCCGCGTGGAGTCCGGTACGGAGAGGTAGGCGTCGTCCGGTAGATCGTGGGAGCCATACCGGCGAGCCGTGGGCCGCATGGAGTCCGGTACGGAGAGGGAGGCGTCGTCCGGTAGGTCGTGGGAGCCATACCGGCGAGCCGTGGGCCGCATGGAGTCCGGTACGGAGAGGAAGGCGTCGTCCGGTTTCGCTGCAGGCGACAGTTCGTCCAATGGAGTTCGGACTTGTAACAGAGTTCGGCCGAGGGGGAAGCTGGGGGAGTTCGTCTGGCTGAAGGGTCGGCCATCTGTAGAGTTCGGCCGATTGCCGAGGAGTTCGACCGCTGAGAGGCCCGAAGAAGCTCGGCTGGCTAATTGAAGGACTTCAGTTGCTAGTTGGTTCGGCCAGGGCCCGCTGAGGAGTTCGGTCGCCTAGGGTCGGTCCGAAGGAGTTCGGCCGTGGAAAGTCCGAAGGAGTTCGGTCCGAAGGAGTTCGGCTGCATGGGCTCGCCTGGGGTCGGTCCGAAGGAGTTCGGCCTCTAGGCAGTTCGGCCCGGACCTTGGTGCAGGGGAGTTCTGAAGGGCCTCTAGGCAGTTCGGATGGCCGAGACCTTGGTGCAGTGGAGTTCGTCCTGCCTCTAGACAAGGATTCGGCCCGGACCTTGGTGCAGGGGAGTTCGGCCCGAAGCCTGGACACTAGGCAGTTCGGCCGTGGCAGTCCGTCAGGCGAAGGAGTTCGGCTGTGGTAGGGGCTCGGCCTGGCGCTAAAGCTCTTCAGCGGCTACTGGTTACATTGGGCTGAGCGTCGGGCCGGGCTTCGGCAGGAGCGGGATTTATCCCCAAACAATAGCCCCCCCACTCCCGAGTTCAAAAATTGAAGGAAGGGAGTACCAAAACAGGCGACTGCCGAAGTCTTCCTTCCAGGCTCCGCATTTGTTGCAGCTGAAGCTCGGGGAGGTCTCATCTCCAGCCAAGACTGACGCTGAAGTTGAGGCTGAGGCTTGGGGGAGACCTCATCTTCAGTCGATGTTTGGAGTTGAAATGGAACTCGTTTCCGGCTAAAGTCGATGAAGCTGATGTTGAAGCCGAAGTAAGACCCGCCTCCTTCGGTCGAGGTCGGATTCGAGCTCCTCGGGGGCGACATTATCTTCGTCAGTTGAAGTCGACTCGAGGGAGACCTCCTATCTTGCAGCCGAGGTTGAAGTGCGCTCTCGGGGGAGATCTTATCTCCTACGGCCGAGCTTCCCTCGGGGGAGATCTTATCTCCTGCGGCCGAGGCTGGTGCTGCTCGGTTAGGACGAGGTTCCCCTCCTGTTCCCAACCGAGATTGTTCCGGTCGCTCGGGAGAGATCTTATCTCTAGCCGAGGTTGCGGTTCGGGAGAGATCTTATCTCTGGCCGACCTTGTTGTTCGGGAGAGATCTTATCTCTGGCCGAACTTTGCCTTCGGGAGAGATCTTATCTCTGGCCGAAGTTGCGGTTCGGGAGAGATCTTATCTCTGGCCGACCTTGTTGTTCGGGAGAGATCTTATCTCTGGCCGAACTTTGCCTTCGGGAGAGATCTTATCTCTGGCCGAAGTTGCGGTTCGGGAGAGATCTTATCTCTGGCCGACCTTGTTGTTCGGGAGAGATCTTATCTCTGGCCGAACTTCGCCTCGGGAGAGATCTTATCTCTGGCCGAAGTTGCGGTTCGGGAGAGATCTTATCTCTGGCCGACCTGTTGTTCGGGAGAGATCTTATCTCTGGCCGAACTTCGCCTCCGGGAGAGATCTTATCTCTGGCCGAAGTTGCGGTTCGGGAGAGATCTTATCTCTGGCCGACCTGTTGTTCGGGAGAGATCTTATCTCTGGCCGAACTTCGCCTCGGGAGAGATCTTATCTCTGGCCGAAGTTGCGGTTCGGGAGAGATCTTATCTCTCTGGCCGACCTTGTTGTTCGGGAGAGATCTTATCTCTGGCCGAACTTTGCCTCCGGGAGAGATCTTATCTCTGGCCGAAGTTGCGGTTCGGGAGAGATCTTATCTCTGGCCGACCTTTGTTGTTCGGGAGAGATCTTATCTCTGGCCGAACTTCGCCTCGGGAGAGATCTTATCTCTGGCCGAAGTTGCGGTTCGGGAAGAGATCTTATCTCTGGCCGACCTTGTTGTTCGGGAGAGATCTTATCTCTGGCCGAACTTTTCGCCTCCGGGAGAGATCTTATCTCTGGCCGAAGTTGCGGTTCGGGAGAGATCTTATCTCTGGCCGACCTTGTTGTTCGGGAGAGATCTTATCTCTGGCCGAACTTTGCCTCGGGAGAGATCTTATCTCTGGCCGAGTTGCGGTTCGGGAGAGATCTTATCTCTGGCCGACCTTGTTGTTCGGGAGAGATCTTATCTCTGGCCGAACTTTGCCTTCGGGAGAGATCTTATCTCTGGCCGAAGTTGCCGCTCGAATCAGGACGAGGTTCTCCTCCTGTTCCTAACACGGCGACTATTGACTGCTTCTTTTCCAGCCATCACATAGTTTTTGGCGCCCAAAAATAATATACTGTTGGAAGGGAAGGACTTTATTGAAAGGAAGTTACTGGCAATTTTTTTTCTGAATTTTCTGTGACCCAGGGTCGTGGTAGTAGCATCGTTCCTCCGCGCTTCCCCACGCGGACGACCTTTCGAGCTTCCTTGCGTTGAAGCATGCTTCTGTTGGCTTCTACGCTGGATCCTGGAGTGATGCTGACGACGTTGTGAGGCGGCCGACTTTGTTGTTTCTCGTTACGGCAGCGCCTTGCACCGATCTTTAGACTGGCGTCGAATGAATCTACCCAGCCGCCCCTTTCTGATGAGTTCCTCGATTTCATCTTGGAGCTGGATGCATTCCTCAGTGTCGTGGCCGTGGTCGCGATGGTAGAGGCAGTACTTGCTTCGGTCACGTTTGTTTGGGGGAGACCGTAACCTTTCTGGTCTGGGAGTTGGTTCCTTAACTTCGGTTAAGGATCTGTGCTCGGGGAGCGTTGAGGAGGACATAGTCGCGAAATCCTTTGGGAGGTGGGCTTCTTCGCGCTTCTCTGCAAGCTCGAGGGGTTCGGGCCCGCCTGCTACCGGAGGGAGTCCGTGAACGCAGCCGAACTTCATTCGGCTCCCTGTCGCCCGTCAGCCGCTCCCTTGAGGTTTCTTCGTCCCTCAGCTTGAAGGCTTCTTCCGCACGGGCGTATCTCTCGGCCCGAGCTAGCAGGTCGGCGAAGTCCCTGGGATACCTTTTTTCCAGGGAGAACAACAAGTCATTCTTCTGAAGGCCGCCCTTGAGGGCGGCCATGGCGACTGATTGGTCTAGGTTTCGGACCTCCAACGCGGCAGCGTTAAACCGGGTCACGTAGGCCCGGATGGGTTCCCCCTCCTTCTGCCTGATGGCCATCAAAGAATCCGAACCTCGGCGTGTGGTCGCCTACTACTGATGAAGTGGGCTGCGAACTGTTGACTCATCTGGTCAAACGATAAGATGGTTCTCGGCTTGAGCGTCGAGTACCAATTTCTGGCAGCTCCTTTGAGGGTAGAAGGGAAAGCCCGGCAAAATATGGCGTCCGACGCGCCGTGAAGCAGCATCGTCGTCCGGAAGGCTTCCAAGTGGTCGACCGGGTCGGCGGTCCCGTCGTAGCTTTCGAACCGTGGGAGCTTAAAGTTCGGCGGGACCGGTTCCTGCATGATTTCCTGCGAGAAAGGAGGGTCTGCACAAACGTCATCATCACGCGAGGGGGGACGAAGTCCTTCAATTTGCTGGTTCATCTCCAAGAGCCTTTGGTCCAGCAGGTCCTCACGGTTTCTGATCTCCAAGGCTTTCTGGTGAGATGGGCGCGAGGCTTCACCCTTGGTTGATCCATGATCCGAACAAGGGTTCTCCCTCCTCCGCCTCTCCAATCCGGGTATCGGAGGTCGGTCTGCCCAGGCCGGTCGCTCTTGGATCGGATCATCCGACTTCGGAGAGTCCCGTGCCAGTCGGGCTGGCACTGGGACTTGTTGGTGCAGCACCGCCTGCACCGCCTCCGTGAGACCACGAACGTGCTGGATGAGCTGGTTGAACTGCTCCGTATCCACTGCGGCTATAGACGGGGGCTGAGTCACCGGGGCCGGAGCAGGGACTGACGGACTCGGAAGGGATCGAGCCGCGGAAGCCGTCGAGCGCCGCGTCGAAGCCCTTCTAGGGGGCATTTCCTCTTTCCAGAGAAGGAATTCTGGAGAGGGAGAAGAGAGATCCGGAGCGGGGGCGGAAAATCGTCGCCGAGCACTCCTTTAAGAACAAGGGAACCTCGAAGGTTCAGGCCCTTGTTCCCACAGACGGCGCCAATCTGTTGGTGCAGAAATCCGTCGCCGCCGGAGGTCGCCGGAGTCGAGGCCGCTGGGCGCCGCCGGGGACCTGCAAAACGAAGTCCCGTCCGGAACCGGTGGGGTGGTGGCTCCGGCAGGACCCTCCGACGGTCAAGTTAGCTTCCGGCCAACAGTAATGGAGTGCTCGGAATGAGTTCCGGAGCTTAGAGATGTGGAGGAAAGCTTAGAGAGTCGAGAGTTCAGAGAGCTTAGCCTTAGTATGTCGGGAGGGGTCCTTTTATAGCGGAGCTTAGTTGATGGTGACGGCTGTGCCGTCTGGCAGAGAGTCGTCGAGCAGCATGGAGTTTCGTACGGAGAGGAAGGCGTCGTCTGGTAGATCGTGGGAGCCATACCGGCGAGTCGTGGGCCGCATGGAGTCCGGTACGGAGAGGAAGGCGTCGTCCGGTAGATCGTGGGAGCCATACCGGCGAGCCGTGGGCCGCATGGAGTCCGGTACGGAGAGGGAGGCGTCGTCCGGTAGGTCGTGGGAGCCATACCGGCGAGCCGTGGGCCGCATGGAGTCCGGTACGGAGAGGAAGGCGTCGTCCGGTCTTCGCTGCAGGCGACAGTTCGTCCAATGGAGTTCGGACTTGTAACAGAGTTCGGCCGAGGGGGAAGCTGGGGGAGTTCGTCTGGCTGAAGGGTCGGCCATCTGTAGAGTTCGGCCGCTGAGAGGCCCGAAGAAGCTCGGCTGGCCTAATTGAAGGACTTCAGTTGCTAGTTGGTTCGGCCAGGGCCCGCTGAGGAGTTCGGTCGCCTAGGGTCGGTCCGAAGGAGTTCGGCCGTGGAAAGTCCGAAGGAGTTCGGCCGTGGAAAGTCCGAAGGAGTTCGGCTGCATGGGCTCGCCTGGGGTCGGTCCGAAGGAGTTCGGCCTCTAGGCAGTTCGGCCCGGACCTTGGTGCAGGGGAGTTCGGCCTCTAGGCAGTTCGGCCGAGACCTTGGTGCAGTGGAGTTCGGCCTCTAGACAATTCGGCCCGGACCTTGGTGCAGGGGAGTTCGGCCTCTAGGCAGTTCGGCCGTGGGGTCCGAAGGAGTTCGGCTGTGGTAGGGGCTCGGCCTGGCGCTAAAGCTCTTCAGCGGCTACTGGTTACATTGGGCTGAGCGTCGGGCCGGGCTTCGGCAGGAGCGGGATTTATCCCCAACAGTTACTAAACTCTATCCATATTTTTCATAATATTTTTTATTATATAAATATTATTATATATAATAAAATATAATATAATATATTAATAATATAATATAATATAATTATAAAAAATTATATTATATTAAAAAAATTATAAAAATAAAATATAAAATAATAAAAGGAGAGGTGGGTGAAAGAGAATGAGAGGAAGGTGGCGAGCAATGGCCAAGAGGCGAGAAAAATTACAAAAGAAATTAAAAATAATAAAATATTATTTTTTAAAAAATAAAATATAATAAAAGGAGTAGAGTAGGGGATCCCGTGGTGATGTAATTTTTTAATAAAAGAAGTAGAGTAGTGCAGTACAGGTGGACGGTGGTTGTCGAGTGCTGCCACACGCGTCCAACATCTAACATGCTATATAATATATTTCTATCTCCGTATACGATTTTACATGGTATCAGCGTATATTCTTCTGAAAAAAAGAAAATTCTACCGTCCAAACCTCCGTCAACAGCTCGGGCACACCATATCCGATGCGGTAACGTACAGCAGCAGCAGTCTGTGTCGAAAAATGTAGCGTTTCGGTAAGGGAGATCATGAGGCAGGGCATCGCATCTGGGATCCGAGTCATCGGACAAAAACCACAAGTAGAGAAGGAGCGGGATTTTGCGGAGGGAGAGAGAAAAAAGAGCGATAAAAGGGGTGAAAGGAACCGAGACGAGGGAGAGGGGTTCGTCGCTTTTGTGCAGGGCTAGAGTTTGGTTGCCATGTCTGCGGGAATCTGCGGGAAGCGCTTAGGGTTGGAGGAAATCTTCGGATCTCCGGCTCCGGCCCCGTCGGCGAAGAGATCTCGCTGCTCGAGCTACGGATCTCCCGTCCGGTCCTCCGATTTCGGCCTCGTATCCGACGACAAGGTCAACATCCTCCTCCGCATGTTCCCGTCTATGGATCGGAAGGTAAACATCGTTACTTGCCTTCTATATTTTCTATTTTCTGTTTCGCGTATTGATCTGATCTATCCATCGATCGGTTTGTTTGGCTTTCTATCGACTTTGTGGCTAGCTTCTTGAACTTTTGCCCTTTAATTGTGTTCCCTTTGATTGGTGGAAACTCATTGGACCGATCACATGGATGTTTTAAATTCAATTTTAAAACATCTGCTGGCTGAAATTTTATGGGCTTGTGTAGCGAATTAATCTCGGGATCTTATTTTAATTCTAAGCAGTTCATGCATTTGATCCAAGTCTGATTCTTGCTGATGCACTTTCATGGTCTGATATCTCAAGATATTTGTGTAATGTGTCATATTATGTTTACGCAGTTATTTTGATCATCACGTCAAACATGGTTGTATGTTGTTGGATATTGTTAACATTCAAAATTAGCAGTTTATCAACTTGCTCTGGACGCCATTGTAGATCGGGTGGGGTGGTCAGTGTGGTATTTTTGTGGATTGTTGAGTACATTCCTCTTCTCGCAACTAAAGCAATCCTCTGTCTCGACTGCTCCTTGAATAATGTTTCAGACATGTAGACCAAAGAGGATGTATCTGTTATAAATGGGGAATTAACTCTTCTATTCAGTAGCTCCCACATCACCTATAGGCCTCGTGGTTTTGCGCAATATCCAGTTATATGTGGCATATACCGAGATTAATGTCTGTCCAGCACCTTCACTCTGAAATCATGTTATCACCCCATAAATTACATCTTTTTTATGTGGGATATGCCGACCTATAAATCTAATTTGTTATATATAATTAGCCAGTTTTGATGGCACAATTTGATTCAGGTGTAATTTGCCTTCCACTGATACTACTTTCTTAAGTAGAAGACATCATGTAATTAAATCAAATGCAAGCTTCTTTTGTTGCATAATTTGGAATGTATGAGGATCTAGATTTTTCATCAGTCCCTCTAAATCTTTTTTTTTTTTTTTGATTATCAACAGTATGAATTTTCTATTTGCAATTGCTGCACAGGTCGTGGAAATTGTTTTGAAGACCCATGATCACAAAATTGATGATGCCATCAAGAGTCTTCATGCTTTGTGCCTTGGCGATGATTCCACAAGAACCGACTCAGCACGGCTTAACTCAATTCTCCAAGCAAATGAAAATGCTGTTGAAGGTTAGGAGATGGATTTACATGTATAATATATTTCCATCTGAGTTGATTGGTAGTGATATAATTTCAGTGTAGAGTTTTGTGTACAACTCTCTTTTAAACCTTTTGTATGTTTACTTGTTTCAGCTGTTAGCAATTCTCAGACATCCAAGCAGAAGGTTGAAGGTACTCAGAATGACTGTTTGGTTTCTGAGTCTCGTATTCCCCAAGATGTGCCTTCATGGGTTGATATTTTTGTACAAGAAATGATGAATGCCTCAAATTGGGATGATGTCCGAGGCCGTGCTATGAAAATCTTGGAAGCTTTCGAAAGAAATGTTGTTGCACAAACTACAACGTCAGTGGAGGTAGATGGTCTTAGGTTTCTTATTTGGATTCCAGAAAGCATTTCCCCGATCTTTTCTATTTTCAATAAATGATGTTGCCGCTCTTTTTGGCTCTGATATGGAGCAGCAGGAGATTGCTTCTCTTAAAGAGCAATTGCAGTGTTTGTTGAGAGACAACCAGGTTCTGAAGAGAGCTGTTGCTATTCAGTATGACCGCAATATGGAGCATGAGAAGGAGATAAAGGAGGCGCAGCAATTGGAGCACGTTATTAGTCAGTACCAAGAGCAAATCCGGACGTTGGAGGTAAGCAAAAGCAACTCTCATTTTGCTCCACTTAGTATTTTGTTGAATTTGGTCAAATAAGATGCATGCATGTTTGAGGATGGATGATGATGGAAAGAAAAGTTGTAAAACTCTGACCATCTGTTCTTACAGCATGACAGCCCCTGCCACATTACATGCTCTTCATCTGAAGCTAGGAACTTGGGTGCTGATATTATCACTACCCATCCCGTATTGCATGCTTTTTAAAAAGCTTTTATACTGGGATGTGATTTCAACTTGATGATTTTAGATTAAAAACACAGCTTCATGCTACTTTTGCATTGCACTAGGATGTTGATCTGAGTGCTTGGTCTTGACTGGGATGATAAAATGTTGTAATTTTGGTGCAGCTGAACAATTATTCATTGACGGTACATCTTCAGAGGGCACAAGAATCCAGTTCTATTCCTGGTCGGTTTCACCCAGACATATTCTACAACCCACCTTCCTGACATGTAATCATTTTATGTCATGGTATGAGCCTACACCTGAAAATTAAGATTTCTTGTCGATGCTTGAGCTAGTAATATAGCCTTGCTCGTGCTATGGCATCTCTTCACCAGCCATGTACCAGAGAGTTTTAAATCAATATGTTGTAACATGCTTCTTGTGAGGGCATGTTCTTATCTTTGCTATTGTGTTTGTGCTATGGTTAAATATTCCTCCAGCTAATTAATTTGTCGCAACAAGCTTCTTGTTAGGGCATGTTTGCCACCGTATTTGTGCCATAGTTAATAATTTAAAAGAATAAATATTCCTCCAGCTCTGAAGGCTAAACCTCAAGATCTGAGCCGCACAGGGATGCAGTTAACTTGCCTTCATAGGATTATGTTCGAAAAAGGTATTTTGATCCATGGATCGGATTGTATCATGCATGTTCAATAATTTGTTTGGTTTGTATTCTGTAACTACTGATAGTTTATATAAGCTGCATTAAGAATGAAGAGATCTTGATGAATGTACAAGACTACGTGAAGTCATTTTACTTGTGGTAATTTGCTAATTTGTTGGAAGTTCACATTACCGTCGGGCTTGCTGGACATTCTATACGAGGGTATATGAACTTCCTTGTCAAGGGTAAACATATTCTGAGCAAAATGCAGAGCTTGAAATGAAACTTGTTCGCTCATAAGGATGTCAGTGCCTGCTATAGAACCAAAACAGAATCGCCAACAACTTCTTCTCCGTTCCAATTGGTTTTTGATCTCCAGGATTGTATCATGATATGCCAAGTAGCTAGATGTGGACGGGTGAAGCTGCAAATTAAGTTAATTGATTAGATATAATTCGAGAGGTTTGTTTCCCTGGTCGGAAGAATGGCTCGCTAAAAAGAAAAAGGCTGAGGAAGCGTACTTAGAATTATCTATGATGCTGATTTGCCGATCCCGTTATGTCTCCACCATCACCAGTAGTGACGTAGACTAGAGCAGATTGGTCCAAAACTGGAGCACGCTCCTCGTTGGTTATGACGTAGACCGGAGCAGATTGGTCCAAACTGGAGCACACGACTTAATAATTATGCATTTGCTATGTTTGACACCTGCTTCTTCAATGATAAAAGACGGTATCAGTTAAGAAGCTTTGTTTTGTTAATCTTATCATCCTGGTGTAACCTTTTATATGTGTTCTTATCATCCCTCCAAAACATATGCATTTTTGCATCACCATTAATGCAAAGGGCAACTACTGTAACCTAACATGAAAATGGTTGGGTCACCAAGTTACCAGGATCAAGGTGATGAGCAAATAGTTTGATAGAAAATGACTGAAATAGAATCTGTTATGGCTTCGGATGATGGCATACCGTTCTTCCATTACCATGTAAATGACCTGCAGAGATTACCTCTTTGTTCTTCGCAAACCAGGAACTTGAACATAACTTTCATCCTGTCTCTCTTCTCCGTAATGGTAGTTGTAACTATTGCACCATGGTGAATGAACAAGGATGACCATGGTGTTTCAGATCTGTTAACTTTTGTAAATTGTCTTAAGCCATTGATATCGTTGAGGCAGTTAGCATCTTCAATTTCTTATCTTTAATGAATAATGGCATTTCCTAATTCTCTTTGGTAATAAAGTGAAATTAATCTCACATCGGCAGAGTATGAGTATGAGGAGAGAACAATGATGTGTGTAGATGCACGCTTTACGGAGTACCAGAGCGAAATGAGCTTTGTGATGTTTGAAGTGGCAGAGGGCACCGACTCGTGTAGGGCTTAGAATGCTTTTTTTGGCCCTACGATCATTTAAAATCAGATCTAATTTAAAATGTTGAAGCACTTTTTAAAATAATGCAATGCATACGAATTACATGAAAATACACTAATTTGCAGTTTTTATGAAGTTTTACACGCAGTTCATAAGAATGCAATTCCTCCTTAAATCGAGGAGGAATAGAGAAGATTTTAAACAAATTTAAAGCAGTGCATTCTTGTATAAATATTAATTTCTTTCACCAGCAATTCATGCTACAACAACTTTGTAACTTCTGAAATGAAGTCAAGCTCATAGTTGCCAGCTACCCATATTCAAGGCTGCTAGGTAGGGCTTTTCTCGGTGGATCTCCCAAATGAATCCCACCTCCTGTTGGCGTGATCGAGGTAATGGTCAGCATAGATAGATCACCGTATGCTCATTTCAATTTGACACATAATGATGGTGTGTTCGATAAGAATCAAATATCTGATCAAGGTCCCCTGCAGGGAAGATAAGGACACGCACAATTAATTCAGAAATGATTATTTAGTGGCTTATTGGAAATAGTAAGAAGAAATTACCAATCTTTGATGCCAAATGTGTAGGGAACATCCCGTCCAGCCTTGTAGGAATATTTGATGGTGTGCTGCCTTGTGAAAAATATTTTGCATGGCAGCAATAAGAAGTGTCTTTCTTTTTTTCGATGTAAAGAAATAAGAAGTATACTGGAAAATGATTACTGATCAGACGGAGCACATATAGCTGTTGAATGCTTGCTTCCTGCAGCAAACTTACTCCTCCAAATAAAGTAGGCACAGGCAGTAGCTTTTCAATTTAATTTACACAAACATAATTCTTCACACTAGCATAATTCTTCCCCACTTCTTCCTTCCAATAAGATATCCCAGCTTAAAGGAGGTTCTGAATTCTTTCGACCAACTGCTAGGATTCTGGAATCCCTTCCAGCATATCTATCTATATTTTTCCATCTGGAGGAAGTTTTAATACTTGAAATGGAAGCAATTGGAGAGCTTGGTTCATGAGAAACAGTAACTTAATCAAAAGAAAAGTATCTGCTTTAATATATCGTTCCTAGTTAAGAACTGCAAGTCATAATCCGCAACAAAGAAATACAAATAAATAGCTTGACTGAACTGTCGGTTTTTTGTCTTATTGTTGCCAGAGTTAATATTGCAAGACGAATCTTTATATATATATATATATATGTTAAATGAAGAGAATTTATGCGATGTTCTTTTCCCAGAAAGAAATATGAGAAAATTACCTTAAGTTGCCAAAGGGGCAATGATGGATGTTGCCGGACGAATAATTCTAAAATTTGCAGGACACGGCCTCTTATCTGGCCATATTAACTCATGTTTGCTCCCCTCAGCATGGTTTTAAATCCCCCGAACTCCTGCGATGTGCTTGTGCGTGACGCGTGACCGACAGTCCGCATTACGTGCCTTGCATCACCTCCGCGTTCTCTCGCCATTTCGCATCCCCCGTTTCTCTTATCATATGCTGACAGTAGTTACTTGTAACATCTAGATAGCTACAGGTGCAAGATTCGAATCCCTTCTGTAGGCATTCACTATTTATTTAAACAATTTATTACTTTTAATCTAAAACTAGCTTATAACCTCACGTGGGATACTGGTCAATTAAAAACTAAAAATTATTTGATTAATATTTTATTTTATCGGAATGGAGACATCTCAAAATAAAAAAATAAAAGATCAATCCAAATATCATATGAAATTTTATTGTTATGATTTTTATTTTTATTACGATCATAAATTTTTAGTAAATAAATAATAATCTAGATTTTTTTTATGTAACTAAAATAAATTATAAAAGATAATTTAAAATAATTTTTATAAAATATTTATTTTTAAAAAATTAAATTAGAAAATTTATATGATAACTGAAGACACCCAATGGATGAAGAGATAATATACGATAGATGGAGATAAAAATTTATATTTTAATATTTATAAATAAATTAAAATATATGTATATGGAGATAAAAATTCTAAGTCATGCTCTGGTACTGCACTAAGGTAAGTCATGTCCTTCCGCTCGGGAAAAGGTAAACCATGTCCAAGTTCCATACAGAGCATGACTTAGAAGAATGACCACACGCGCAAATTAGTCTCCGAAAGCTGTTAAATCTCAAAACTCATGCTCAATCCATCCGACTGATGAGTTTGGGTGGAGTCACGTGCAAATTTTAGTAGAAGGGATTTTCCATTCAAATTTTCTAAACCATATTTTTCTTTAAGATATATTTGAATCAGGCTTAAGTTCGCAAACTCATTCGTATCTAAATTTCAGAACCTTAATCGATACGTTGGTATTTATGTTGGGGATTGGTATGTTGGGTCTCATATTATTTTGATCTCCACATGAATAATCTGCAAAAAAGTATGCGCGTTTGGGAAAGAAGAGCATTGCCCTTTATTTGCTTTCGGATTTGTGGATTCGTCTGGAGCATTAAGTGTGGCTCCAACATCCCTCTTTCTAAATTGGTATGACATTATATCATCCTTTCCACCGGACAAGACAACCATTCTTTCACTAGCGTGCAACAACAAGGGCACGTTCGCTGCATAACATTATTTATTCTCTCACTGGACAAATATCGGAAGAGTAGCTACTTTACGCCTTTTCCAGTGCGCGGTCACCCACTGCTATAAACCAGTGCACGGGCATGTGCAGCCATCACCAATTCTTGGAAAATGTGCGTCCCGTTCGAAGCCCGGCAAATGATCAGACGCGACAGCATTATATTTCATTTTCCTACATACAGAACGGAGAGATGTTGAGCACCGCATGCTAACAAGAATTATATATAAAGATTCAAGTTGGCAGCCATCAACCATCGATGAAAGAGAACGAAAGTCGCAAGCATACAAACTAAACCATGATGAACGAACTTCCTTCGAATATATCAATAAACTAAAATCCTAAGCTGCCTGTGTTCCAAGTTTGCCCTTTATTATGAGGAATTACATTCACAGAAATACATCAATGCAATTTCTATCAATACCATATGAGGAGCCATGGAGATGTTTGCCCGATGGGTGCCAGGTTTGCTAATAATAGAGATTTATTCTTCAAGGATCAGGTTCTTACAATACCATGACATCATATTATCTATGTCTATTAAAAGATTGTTGCTATCATCAAGGGCTCAAAAAGATGGGGCTATCATTAATTTGATTGCATGCAGGTTGGATCCATCTACACCAACAGAAGTCACATTCTTTTTCGCCTAGTTATCATCCACATAAATTCATGTATGCAGCTATTGTGATTGGAGTACTTCATCTAATATGAGCTACTGTCATAATCCATATAGAGACTTTATATCATATTTGAATGGTACTTTATTAACATAATTAACCTATAGCTATAGGTTGTGTTTTTTATTCTCATTTCTATGTCCACTACATACTTGGGATATGTCACGATCTATCTTCCAAGGTTGTATTTCTCCTTGCTGTTTCTATCCTTAGTCCCTCTACACCTCTAAGTCATCAAAAATGCCCATACTATTTGCTAGTCTTAGAATGGAAGCTATATGATTCATATATATCTTCAGATCACCCAATTGATAAAGTGAGAATAGCACTGGCTATTGTCACAATATATCTTTGGATGGAGCATCCGATCTTGCCACTTTTCATTACTTCTGAGTTGCTATGCTTCTCACTAAAAAATGCTAATAGAAAGCTGAATTCACACATGCTTATCATATTAAACTCAACGTATTTTGCATTGGGTGTTAGGGCCGGGCAGCCAATACCACACAAGTCACACAATTGGGTGTAAAGTTTTGGGTCACTATCTTGATGTTCTTCTTTTGATTCTTCTATTAATATTGGAATTGAGCCTTTTCTGATCGTACGTGTTTGTATATACGGAGGCTCTATATGAACTGTGTCTTTCTACTATATACTTGTAAATATATAACTTTTTTTTTACCAAAAAAAAAAAATGCTACCCAACAAGAATCGTGGCCCTTACCTTTTTGTTTATTTCATTTCACCTAAACTATGAAAAACAACTCCATTAACACGACCATGGGAAAAAAACTAGGAAAACTATTAACAAGTAAAAATGAAATGGTCAAGGTTACCATTTTGACTCCCCTACTAATTTTCCCTTCATCCACAATATAGAAGATATTAATACAAGCTTATATAAGAAAGTGCAGGCACTAAAAAGAACAAAGATCCTGGACTCTTCACCCAAGGAAATCACCTTGTTAATCTGGTGGTACTGCTACTGTAACAATCCATAATCTCATTCAAAAAGGTCAGTCGAAGTATATTATTTAGATTTTCTGATCCTACATAAATATCCAAGATTTTTTCAGTGAATAATCAATATAGGACTAAATACATATCCACGTGGATCCTCACAGCTATATTTCCTTTCAATCCACGTAGATCATATGATAATTTAAAACTTCATCTAAAAATGCTTGTTAGAAATTATTGGGGATAAACCCCACTCCCGTCGAAGTCTAGTTCGATGCTCAGCCTAATGCAATCAGTAGCCACGGAAGAGCCTCAGCAGATGGGTCGCAGCCAAACTCTTACAGTCGGTCGAACTACTTAGCGATCGAGCTCCTTCGGACTCCCAGCAGCCGAGCTTTAGCCGAACCCCCAGCGGTCGAGCTTCTTCGAACCCATTCAGCCGGTTGAACTACTTAGCGGCCGAGCTCCTTCGGACTCTCAGCAGCCGGACTTTAGCTAAACTCAACCGCCGAGCTTCAGTCAGACTCCCGCAAGAGCCGAACTCTCTCCGCGTCATTCCAGCCAGGTGCCTGCAGAAGCCGAACTCCCTTCAAGTTTCCTCTTCGGCTGGATTTCTTCAGGAGCTGGACTTCTCCCAGACATCCCCTTCAGCCGGCCGAACTCCTCTGCGGCCGAGCTCCTCTTGAGCTTTCCCTTCGGCCGAACTCCCCTGCAAGTCCAAACTCCCCTAGACGAACTATCGCCATCAGTCTGCAACAGGCGACGAGACCGGACGACATGGCCACCACTACTGACGACACCACTCTCCGTAACCAGTCCCATGCGGCCCATGACCTACCAGTATGGCTGTCACGATCCACCTGACGATGCCTTCCTTTCCGTATCGAACTCCATGCGGCCCCAACGGCTTCCTACCAGACGGTATGGCCGCCACCACCAATTAAGCTCCGCCTATAAAGGACCCTCCAAATACGCTAATCTCTCGAATCTCTGATCTCTAAGCTCTCCTCTTGTTCTCCAAGCTCCGGAACTCATTTTCGAGCACTCCATTTCTGTTGGCCAGAGCTGACTTGATCGTCGGAGGGTCCTGCCGGAGCCACCCCCCACCGGCTCCGGACGGAACTTTATTTTGCAAGTTTCCGACAGCGACCTCATCGGCCTCCACTCCAGCGGATTTCGGCGACGACTAGATTCTGCATCAACAGATTGGCGCTAGAAGGAGGGCACCCCGAACCTCTGAGGTTTCCTTATTCTTAAAGGAGTGCTCGACGACGATTTCTCTCTCTCCGAAGACCTCTCTTCTTCCTCACCAAAGTCCTCTCGCAAAGAGAAAATGCCTCCCAAAAGAGCTTCGACTCGACGATCGACGACCTTCGCGTCCCGATCCCGTCCAGATCCGTCTGCCCCTGCTTTAGCCCCGGGAACTCAGGTACCACCGTACCCATGATAAATGTGGAGCAGTTCAACCTGCTGATCGGGTTCGCGGCCCCGTCGAGATGATGCAGGCCATGCGACAACTTCTGGCAGAGACTTTGTCAACAAACCCACTATGAGGATGCGAGGAACCGGCCTTAAGGAAGAGCATTTGGGCATACCAATCGCCCTTAGGAAGAAGAAACAGATAGCAGAAGTTCTCCCGTAGAAGGTCTCACCAGGAGGGCGGAATGAAGTTTGGCTTAAGCAAAGCCGAGCTCCCCCTCGAGCTCGTTGTCAAGGAAGTTCTCCCGTGGAGGGTCTCGTGGGAAAGCGGAATGAAGTTTGGCGTAAGGAAAGCCGAGCTCCTCCTCGAGCTCGTCGTCAAGAAAGTCTGGACAAAAAAGTAGGAAGTTCTCCAGTTCGGCGCGAGGAAAGCCAAGCTCCCTCTCGAGCTCATCGTCAAGGAAGTCCGGACAAAGAAGCAGGAAGTTCTCCAGTTCGACGCGAGGAAAGCTGAGCTTCCCCTCGAGCTCGTCGTCAAGAAAGTTTGGACGAAGAAGCAGGAAGTTCTTCAGTTCAGTGCAAGTGAGGCCGAACTCCATCTCGAAGCTCGTCATCGGAATGAAGTTCGGCACAAGTGAGGCCGAACTCCACCTCGAAGCTCATCATCGGAATGAAGTTCGACGCAAGTGAGGCCGAACTCCCCCCTCAAACCTCATCATCGGAATGAAGTTCGGCGCAAGTGAGGCCGAACTCCCGCTCGAGTATGTCACCAAGGAAGCCCCCTACAAAGATTTCACAGGAGGTGAGATGAAGTTTGATCGCGCTCACAACTGCCCCAGGGCAAGTGAGGACTCTCTCTCGAGTATGACTCCAAGGAAGCCCCGACAAAGGAGCATGAAGTTCTTCCCGTAGGTTTCACAAAGGGATGGAATGAAGTTCGACCGTGCTTACGACCTCCACAGCGCACAAGGTCTCTGAACTTTTTGAGCTAGCCACCAAAGAATTCCCGATAGAAGGGCGTACGAAGAAGTCCTTCTCCCGAAAGGTTCTACGACTACGCCCCCTCTCAATGCTCCTCAAACTCAAATTCTCACGAGAAGTTAAGAACCAGCTACTAAGACCAGAAGGGTTATGGTCTCCCCCGAACAAGTCGATCATTGCAAGTACTGCCTCTACCATCGCAACCACGGCCATGACACTGAGGAATGCATGCAGCTCCGAGACGAAATTGAGGAGCTCGTCAGAAAGGGGCGGCTCGGGTAAATTCCTTCGACGCTAGCCTAAAGCAGGAGAAGATCGGTCAAGGGCGTTGTTGTAACCAAAAATGATAAGGTCGGCCGCCTCACGGTGTCATCAACGTTACTTTGGGGGGGGAACTTGGTACATCGACAATTCGTCATCTCGCAGCGACAAAGCCAAGAGCTTGCTCCAAATTGAGAAGGCCAGCATGAGATAGAGGAGGTCATCCGGCCTGGGACTTACTGCTGGAGAGAACGCTGGAGGAACAACGCTACCACGACCCTGAAACACAAGAAACTCAGAAATGCGTTGTCCAGTAACTTTCCTTCGGTAAAATTCTTTCCTTCCAATAATATTATTTCTGGATGCAAAAACTATGCGATGATAGAAAAGAAGCAGTCAATAGTTGCTCGTATTAGAAACAGGAGGAAGAACCTCATCCTAACACGAGTAGGTCAAAGACCTTCAACCTCGGTCAGAGATAAGATCTCTCCCGAGGGATCGATGATAACCTCGGTCAGAGATAAGATCTCTTCCGAGCGAAGGCCTCGTTCACGAAGGACGAGATGGGGGAGAGGCCCTGACAGCAGCCCTTATGTGCCCCCACAACCCGTTAGGGACAGGTGGAGAACCTCGTCCTAACGCGAGCAACAACCTCGGCTAGAGATAAGATCTCTTCCGAGCGATCGTCGACAACCTCGACTAGAGATAAGATCTCTCCCGAGCGACCGTGGACAACCTCGGCTAGAGATAAGATCTCTCCCGAGCGAAAGCCTCATCCACAAAGGATGAGATGGGGGGAGAGGCCCTGGCAGGCCCTTATGTGCCCCCACAGCCATTAGGAATAGGAGGAGAATTCTCGTCCTAACGCGAGCAACAACCTCGGCTAGAGATAAGATCTCTTCCGAGCGACCGAGTCAACCTCGTAGAGATAAGATCTCTCTCGAGCGAAGGCCTCGTCCATAAGGACGAATGGGGGAGAGGCCTAGGCAAAGCCCTTATATGCCCCCACAGCCGTTAGAAATAGGAGGAGAACCTCATCCTAACGCGAGCAAAACCTCGGCTAGAGATAAGATCTCTTCGAAGTAATCGGTCAATCTCAGCTAGAGATAATATCTCTCTCATTGAAGACCTCGTCACAAAGGCGAAATGGGGGAGAGGCCCTGGCAGCGACCCTTATATGCCCCACAGCCATTAGAACAGGAGGAGAACCTCGTCCTAACACGAGCAAAACCTCGGCTAGAGATAGATCTCTCCGAGCGATCGAGTAACCGGCTAGAGATAAGATCTCTCTTTCAACCCGGCTAGAGATAAATCTCTCCGGCACGTGGACAACCTCGGCTAAAGATAAGATCTCTTCCGAGCGATCGAGTCAACCTCGGCTAGAGATAAGAACTCTTCCAAGTGACATTGACGACCTCAGTCAGAGATAATCTCTCCCAAACGACAGAGTCAACCTTGGCTCGAGATAAGATCTCCCCGAGCGACCGTGACAACCTCAACAGAGATGAGATCTCTCCCAAGCGGTCGAGACAATTCATCCTAACACGAGCACCCGCATCAACCTCGGCCAAAGGAGATAAGATCTCCCCCGAGTGAGGCCAACCTCGCTGGAGAGCTTTAACTTCGAAAGAGATAGATCTCTTTCCTCGGCTGGAGAGCCCGACCTGGAGATAGGATCTCTTCCGAGCGACTGTCAACCTCGGCTGGAGAAACCTCGGTCAGAGATAAGATCGGAGACAACCTCGTCCTAACGCGAGCGCCCGCATCAACCTCGGCCAAAGGAGATAAGATCTCCCCCGAGTGACCGGGCCAACCTTGGCTGGAGAGCTTTAACTTCGACCTCGGCTAGAGATAGGATCTCTCCTAGAGACGAGCGCCTGTATTAACCTCGGCTGCTGGAGACAATATCGCCCTCCGAGGAGCTCAACCTCCAACTTTGATCCCAGCGGACGAGGCCTACCTCAACCTCGGTTGGAGATGTGATCTCCCCCGGGCTTCAACTTTAATATTAACTTTAGCTGGAGATGAGATCTCCCCCGAGCTTCGACCTGAACCAGCACGGAGCTCAGAAGAAGACTTCGACAGTCGCCTTTCCTGCACTCTCTTCCTTCGAGTTTCGAACTCGGGAGTGGGGGGGCTAGTGTTAAGGATAAACCCCGCTCCTGCCGAAGTCTAGTTCGATGCTCAACCTAATGCAACCAGTAGCCACGGAAGAGCCTCAGCAGATGGGTCGTAGTCGAACTCTTACAGCCGACCGAACTACTTAGCGGCCGAGCTCCTTCGGACTCCCAGCAGCCGGGCTTTAGCCGAACCCCCAGCGGTCGAGCTTCTTCGAACCCGTTCAGCCGGCCGAACTACTTAACGGCTGAGCTCCTTCGGACTCTCAACAGCCGGGCTTTAGCCGAACTCAACCGTCGAGCTTCAGTCAGACTCCCGCAAGAGCCGAACTCTCTCCGCGTCGTTCCAGCCAGGCGCCTACAGGAGCCAAACTCCCTCCAAGCTTCCTCTTCGGTCGGATTTCTTTAGGAGCCAAATTTCAGACAGCCCCTTCGCCGAACTTCTTTCAGACATCGGACCCTTCAGTTGATCGAACTCCTCTGCGACCGAGCTCCTCGAACTCCCGAGCTTTCCCTTAGCCGGCACCTCGAACTCCCCTACAAGTCCAAACTCCTTCTGAGCCCCTGGATGAACTGTCAAAATGGGCCATCAGTCTGCAACAGACGATGAGACCGGACGACATGGCCACCACTACTGGTGACACCACTCTCCGTAACCAGCCCCATGCGATCCATGACCTACCAGTATGGCTGTCACGATCCACCTGACGACGCCTTCCTCTCCGTACCGAACTTCATGCGGCCCCAACGGCTCTCTACCAGACGGTATGGCCGCCACCATCAATTAAGCTCCGCCTATAAAGAACCCTCCAGATATGCTAATCTCTCGAATCTCTAATCTTTAAGCTCTCCTCTTTTTCTCCAAGCTCCGAAACTCATTTCTGAGCACTCCATTCCTGTTGGCCAGAGCTGACTTGATCGTCGGAGGGTTCTGCCGGAGTCACCCCCCACCGACTCCAGACGGAACTTTATTTTGCAGATCTCGGACGACGATCTCATCGGCCTCCACTCCAATGAATTTCGGCGACGATCAGATTCTGCGTCAACAGAAATATTATTTGGATCGCTTGGCCTGTATAAATATTTAAGATTTTTTTATCACACATTCAATATAAAACTAAATATATGGACCATGAGTTCTCCTTACTCTTATTTAAATCATGGCATTCTTATCAAGTTAAGAGTTCAAGTTCAATCATAACTAATTATAAGTACCATACTTGGACTTTGTTCAATTTTAAGAGGACTCCAGCATCCTCAAATCCCACAAAGATCGTGGGCTGGATCCACTTTGATACAATTTAGAAAGATATATGACTCCACCTAACAAAACTAGTTGGAGTGTATTTGAGTTCCTTAAACTTATATGAATATCGAAGATCTCTGATCTTATAAACAATCTTAGACTAAACACACGTAGAGCTGGCAAAATGGGCCGGCCCGGCCAAGCCTTGGCCTACGTGGGCTGTGAATATGTGGGCTGGGCCGGATTCGGCCCATTTATTAAAACGGGCTGAAAAGAATCTGGCCCGCCTTAGCCCACTTGGGCTGTGGGTTAGGGCCGGGCCAGTCCATTTTTTCTTTCCTAGCCAACGTGGGCTGTAGGAGCAGGGAACATGAAAGGGATGGGGGACCATCTGGAACACACTTAAATAGTTAAACAGAGAGTCTGTGACTCTGTTTAACGGCTGGGGAGGGAGGGGAGGGCACGGCCGCATGGAGGAGGCCGTAGTCACCTGAGTTCGGGATGGTGGGACCGGTGGCGGGTGGGAGCTAACAAAAGCACATCTGGATCTCGGATGCGGTGGGCGGTGGAGGAGGAAGAAGACCCACGGGGCACGGCCACTGACCCACCCCGCCCGGTGCCCCCACGCCACCCCACCCCCGTCGACGGTCTCACCGTGACTCCGACCCCTGTCTCTGTCTCTGACTCTCTGTTGAGGAAAAAATCAAAAAAAAAAAAAATAAATGGAGCCGAACTTACAAGATCGAAGTTGTCGCCAGCTCGCCGCACCTCGTTAGTCCACTCCCCTGTCACCGCCCGACGTCGCTAGCTGCTTGCCTGTTTCTCTCCTCGGCCGGACCACCACCGCTTGGATGCCGCCTGCTGGTCGCCTGGCGGCCCTGTCACCGCCCGGCGCCGCCGCTAGCTACTTGCCCTCGCGGCCGCTTAGAACGAGAAGACCACCGCCGCCGGACCACCACCGCTTGGAGCCTTGGAATGGGAATCACTGTCGCCGAGCGGCCGAATCAGGTTTTAGGACTCGTTAGTCACTAACCTATGGGAAATTGGGAATGGGAGGGTTAAAAACTTAAACGGTGGCTTACTGCCTTAGTTACTGCCGGCTTATTTTGCCTAGATGTGGGTCAGCCCACGGGCTGACTCGGCCATAACCAGGTTCAGCCCATGGGCTATAAGGGCCGGGCCAAAAAGCCCACGTACATATATGGGCTAGATCTGATTCATATTTAGGATCAAATGAACTGGCCCATGGGCTCTGACCTATTTTTACCCGCACGAGCTCTCAAATTTTATAGTGATTCTATATCTCACCTAAAAAAGCTAGTTAGACCCATATGCTAACAGGGGGTAACAAACCAGCAGATTATCTTGCTAGCCGCATGTTAATTTGGACTTTAATTCTTCATCATAATTATCCCAATATATCAGGATTTTTGTCATAGTAGATATTGCTGGTACTCAATTTATTAGATGGTTTCTATGTGTTTTTTTTTCCTTCTTTCATGGGGTCTTAAGAGGTTTCACTGCATTGGGAAAAAAAAAAAAAATTTCAGAAGATATTATTTAATTGATAGTAAACATACGCCTGCATAGTTTATCTATACTCATCTCGTTTGAGAACCTGATGATCTGACTAAGGAGAAGTGGAAAGGAAGGGACTAAAGTAAGAACATGGATTTGATTTAGAGCCGAGTAATTAGGGGTAAAAGTGAATTAGATAGTATTTATATAAATTAATTTTTATATTCAAATCTATTTGAATATAAATAAAAATTTTATGATTTAACTAATATTCATTTTCATATTCATATCCATCTGAAAAATATATATATAAATAAAGATAGAAACTATTTGATCTACATCCATATATCCAAATCTATTTAATATCTTATTTAATTTTATATAGCAATCATCAACTTAAGAAAAATAAATAATCATATTAATATATTATTAACTTAATTTATCATTTATTTAATAATATTTTTAATTTTATGATCATAAAATTTAATTATTTAATTTATATTTATATTTATATCTATATTTTTGGTATCGAATTTATCTATATCCTTATAAAACAAATCTAGATATAAATTTTTATAACCAACTAACATTCATTTATATTTATCAAACAAGATATATATATATATATATATATAGCGTCCCATCCATATTCAATCCGAATTTAACCCTCCAAGCAACACACTGGTAGGGTGTGAAATTAGGGCCAGGCAAGCAATCAACCAATTGAATTTGGTTTTATATATTGTGGGAGGTGTGAGGCTTCGAGGGACTCGCAACCATTGAGTTGCTGTAACCAGGATTCCAGCTGCCGCATAGGCGTTGCACCTATGTCTAATGAAGTGGAGAGGTAAGATCGTCCTTTGAACCAATAATAATAATAATATTCAAATCAAATCAAATAAAAATAGCTTCGTAATTCAGATAATGCCACAGTTATCACGTGCGTCGATAACACCCTCTGTACAGTCTAATTTTTACCTGGAGTCCTTGGCTGGAAACGTGGCTCTGCGTCAGAAAAATTTGTTGATCGGATCTGATTCACAATAGGTCAATTAGAAGCATTAAATATGTATATGTTTTTGAGGAGAAAAAAAGTATTAACGATTTGGCTACAGTGCATTTTTATAATATTTTATTATAAAAAATGTTTTAGATATTTTATTTTCCATCTCCAATTCCGTCCGTCTTTCAACCCTCCCTCCCCTCTTCCTGATAGTCTTCCCTCCCCTCCCCCTCCCAGTGCTCGTGCCTGCACCACCTAACCTTCCGTGCTCGTGCCGCCCCCCTCCCCCTTTCCCGGGATCACGCCGCCTCCTCGAGGTCGGTGCTCCTCTATACCGTACGGCTCGCCAACGGCCGCCCCACCCCCTGTGCTCGTCCTGTCTCCCTCCCCCTTCTCGCGATGATGCCGCCTCCCCGTGGTCAGTGCTCCCTCGTCTGTGAGCTCCGCCACAGCACCTTCTCTCCGATGGTCTTCCCTCTTCCCTCCCCCCCCCCCCACCCCCCCGCGGCGCTCCCCCCCACCGGCGCTCATGCCCGCACCCCCCCACGCCCTATGCTTCGTGCGCCCCCCTCCTCCTTCCCACGATCGCGTCGCCTCTGCGGACGGTGCCCGCCCGCGCGGCTTCACCACCGCACCCCCTCTCGCCCACAGTGCCCCTGCCACCGCCCGACGGATCCTCCGTCCATCGTTGCTCCGCCCTTCGCCCACGACGCCCCTAGTGCGTCTCCGACCGTCGGGTCCGCCGCCTCTGCCACTGTCTCTTCGCTCCTCCGTCTTTCGGGGTGGCAGCAAGATTAAAAAAAAAAAAAAAATACCATCCTTTATAACATGAAAATAATTTAAAATTTTGAAATATTTATTATATTAATCGTACACATATTTAATATAACGATCAATAATATATAGACGATGAAAAAGATCAACAAAACTTCAGTATTAAATATATAATAAAATTGAACTAAAATTAAACAGATCACGTATCCATATTTATATTTATTTTATTTAATAAATATAAATATAAATATTATTTAAATATATAAAATATATTTATATATTTTAAATAAATATAAATATAATTTAGATATTAAAAATATAAATATAATTATGAATATAATTTAAATAATTAAAATTTATTATTATAAAATAAAAATTATTATTAAATAGATAATAAATCAAATTAATAATATATTTATATAATAATATATTTTTTAAAAATAATAAATATTATATAAAATTATATAAAAATATATAAATTTAATATTTAGATCGAATTAGATAGCTGTTTATTCATATTTATATCTATTTTTTTATAAATATAAATATAAATATGAATATCAGTTGAATATCTAAATTTTTATTTATATTTAAATTAATTTAAATATAAGATAGATTTGAATAAATAATATTTATGTTATTTTTATTTTTAAATTTATGAAATATACTGTAAAAAAAAATAATAAGTTACGGTTGATCACCGGGTCCAACCAATAATATTTTCCGCGTCAGACGGTCCCTACTCCATTAAGAGTGATAGTATTTCCAGCATCGTTCCCTACTCCATTAAGAGTGATACGGTATTTCACAAGCATGGGGGTACTTCCATGCCAGCAACGGGGGTACTTCCATGCAGCACGTAATGAGATGATAGGAAGGATACCGGTCCCAAATATGGTGAGTCATCATGTGAAAGCCAATGATTTTTTGACAGGTAGAATATGTTTGTCTCTGGGTGCAAGCTTTGGGCCCTTAAGAATTTAACTAATATTATTTAAGATGTCAGGTGTTTGTCAAACCATCTTATCTAGCGCCAGCTCAGCAGCGGCATTCTGGGAGATTAGATAGAAAAGTTTAACTGAAACCGCCGATTTATACTAAATCCGCAAATCTCCCGCATTTCACCGTGACAATCTCTATCATTTTCCATCAGTTCAAGGAGTCGATCCGGCATATCCGTCTCTCCGAGGTATTGAACACGGTAATTGCGGATCTGATTGGAGATCTGGTAATCGTTGAGTTATCGCTTTCATCGGCTTTGCTTCCTTAATTTGAGGTTTTGATCATTGCATTGGTTGTTGGCGGTAGCCGGCTCGCGTGTTCTATATAAGGGTCCTGGATCTGTAGGGTTTTATCAAGTTTAATTTGTCGAGATACGGATCTAATTTCGTTAGGCCGAGAAGACGGGGGATCTTTTCCTAAATTTCTTGGTCAGATTTTATGTTTGTGTTCTTTCAGTAGTGGGTGGAGGGGGGTTCAAATTCTTCAGATGCTTCGATCTGATACGTTGATATTTGATTGTAATCAATTTTTGTTTATAATATTACTTTGCTCGATGAAATCTGATGAGTTTAGGGTTTGGAAACGAGTGCTGCAGACCAGTTGTTTGAGCGGAGATCGGAGCGATGGCGAAGGAGTCATCCAATGGGGATCAGCACACCATCACGCGGCCGCCTCCGACGCCTTCTCCTCTGCGATTTTCCAAGTTCTTTCAGGTTGTTTGGTTTAAAATAAATTATTTATTGTTGCAAATGTATGGTCGCAAAGATTAGATTTTTCATGGAAGAGATTCATGTGCATGTGTTGATTTGAGGCATTGGTGTCTATAATCTTCTTTGAAGATGAAGTTCAAAAATGAAGTTCTTTAAGATTTATTACTGATCATACGCTTGATGGGAAGTGTTGGTATGGATGCATCCTAACTCGCTGTCATGTTAACTATTGCAGGCTAATCTGCGGATCTTGGTTAGTGGGGGTGCCGGATTTATTGGGTCTCATCTGGTTGATAAGTTGATGGAAAATGAGAAACACGAGGTATTTTTTTCCGCTGACTTCTGTATGTGGGGTTAATATCGTTGGTAGTGGTTATTAATAACTTCAAATGCTTAATTTTCTCAAAATAACTCGATTAGTCTTCTTCACGAATACAACTTTCCTGGAGTTAAGATTAGATGACAGTTAAAATACCAAGAACGTGGATCTTATCCTGTTTTCAATGATCTGATCCTTCAGTGTATCCTCTCTGGAATTGATCTGTTACTTCCGTTCAGTCCGCGATCCATAACTATGTAACTAGTTTTACTATCAAAAGTCTGTTATTTCCCTTCACTTTTTTCTAACACTAGGCATTGCTTGCAAGTTAATGAGGTGAAGAATAATTGTTGTTGGAAAACAGTGGTGTGTTTGGCAAAAATTTTATCGCTAATTGACAATCATGACAGAAAGAAAACATAGCTACATTAAATTATGCTGCTACTAAGGTACAGTGTTATTTAATGCACTAAATGTGATTCTTAAAGACAACATTTTCTCCAAGCGTGGCAATGGTTGAGTTTCTTTCCAGCTGGTCAATCTGTTCTCTGAAGCCATATGTACAAATTCTCGTACTTTGTTTGATAGAGTGCTGGTGTTCATTTTTTCCTTTATTATGTTCAGGTTATTGTTGTGGATAACTATTTTACTGGTTCAAAGGACAACCTCAAAAAGTGGATCGGGCACCCAAGATTTGAGCTTATTCGGCATGGTAAATTCATGTCCATGCTTACACAGCATCATTATAAATTAATTGTTATTTATACACTTTTTTTTAAGATCTTCTATGAGCTTCTTTTTTTAAAATCCTTGGTGATGTTTGAAGAATTTCTGGAATTCCATAATTTCACACCTTGTTTTGAATGTGAGACCATTTTGTGACTTCTTAGTATATTCTCTAGTCCATCTTAGAAGATATTCATATAATTTTTTCATCAATTTAAATAGATTTTAGTGCATCTATGAACATAATGCCCGTTACATGTTACTAAATACTTTTTATCATCCTTTTAGATGTTACGGAACCATTGCTGGTAGAGGTTGATCAGATCTATCATCTTGCCTGCCCTGCTTCTCCAATTTTCTACAAGTACAACCCTGTAAAGGTGTGTATCCTCTTAAATTAAACTCAATTATTATTTCTATACCATTATAGGAATGTTAATGCATGACAATGATTCTCTTAGGATAAGTCTATTTAACCATTTTATATTTTTGTAATTCTATCATATCTTTCATACTGCTACTGTATCACCATCAGATGTAAGATAAATGACTCCATATTTTAGCAAGCTTTCTTCATTTCAAAACAAAATTGTCTATTGAAAAAAAGTCAGCAGCCACTAGGCCAATTTCAGTTTTCATAGAGTTGTTGAAGCTTTAGAATTTTGACTTAACCATTTTCACTAATGATGAAATAAGTGCAGGAAACAACTTCCAGTGGTAGAAGCTTGGAAAGCCAGATGCTAAAATTACAAATTATATTCCATGGCACACAACTTGTGAGCCTGGTTTTGCTTCATCATTATTGACAATTTTGATGTTGGATTTTCTGCATATTCTTATATGTTGAAGCTTTTCTTCCCAACTGCTTGGGTATCTACTATACAATGAGAAGCCTTCTCAATTGAATCTTTATCGAGGGGCCTTAGCTAACTCCAATTTCTATATCATTTTGTGTTTCTCTGCATGTGAATCTCCTTTCTGACATACTTCCATTATTTTGCACCAAGTTGTGTGTCTATAATATCTTTTGTCAGGACCCCTTTTGTTAAGCTTAACCCAAAAAATGAATGAATCTTTTCCAGAAGTACAAATACTTTGAGACTCTCTCAAGAGCATTATCTAGTGAGAGACACAAAAAAAAAGTTCATCTACAAAAAATAGAGCATGTCCTTGAATCAAAGTCTAGTATATTTTATAAAAAGAAATTCTTCTTCAGTCCTGCCTCCCTATATTATATTTCATGAGCTTGAAACTTATTTGTTTATAAGTCATTCTTATTGAACTTGGAAGATAACATCAAATATGATATGTCAATAGACCATAAAGACAAATGTCATTGGCACCTTAAACATGTTGGGGCTTGCAAAGAGAGTCGGAGCAAGGTAAGTTCTCAACTTATGGTGCTTAATTTGATTGCTGTCAGGGTTGACATTTATATCCTTCATTCACTTTTTCTCTTGCAGGATCTTACTCACTTCAACCTCAGAGGTTTATGGTGATCCTCTTGAGCATCCCCAGAAGGAAGAATATTGGGGCAATGTTAATCCAATTGGTATGTTGAATTCTTCTTGCAAGTAATTCAGAATTTGTTATTCTAAATGTTCCTGGTAATTTTGTGTTAACCACTGAGTTCCCCTGAGATCTTCTACTGTGTCATATCATTCTCAACTAAACCTGTGGATTATTATTAATCTACTTACACAGTTAAACTGCCATATGTGAAGCAATTTGTTATGAAGATCGGTCCTTTAGATAATGATGATCTTGTAAACTCATTTCCTGTTTCTTGAAGCACTTTTAGCTGTCTTAGTGGGTCACTTAAAATAATTGGTCTTGTTAGATCTTTGTGCCATGTTGTTCAGGAAGGATTTTTACTTGGAGGATAGTTAATTGATACTGTGTGTTTGATATACATGACACATTATTCTCATATATTATTTGGGGACATTACTCCATTAGGATTTTAACTTTTGAATTAAGTTGTATTGATTATTATTGCAATGTGAATTATTTTTTGTTCCATACAATGCATAGCATAATTTTAGACGTCCAAGGTGTTATTGTTTTTTTTTTTTTTTTTCCTGATATTTTCTTTTCTTTTCTCTATCTATATCTTTAGCATTACCTTGATGTCTTCCATATAGTTGTAATTTTTGCTGGCATGTATATTTGACATTTTTTGAGCATCATTATCAAGTTTCTTCTAGTCATTTTCTGATTTTTTTTGACTTTATTGATTGATTGTAGGAGTAAGGAGTTGCTATGATGAGGGCAAACGTGTGGCAGAGACTTTGATGTTTGATTATCACAGGCAGCATGGCATAGGTTGTGTACTGTTTTACCAACTGAACTTGTTCTGAGTTTTTGTGTCTGTGATAATGGTTTTTTGTCTCAGAGTTCTGTTTATTGTGAATACTGATGCTTCTACTCAAGAATTTTATCTTTCAATTGATCCTCTGTAACAGAAATTCGAATTGCCAGAATTTTCAATACATACGGGCCACGCATGAACATTGATGATGGCCGTGTAGTGAGTAATTTCATAGCTCAAGCACTCCGGTAATACTTTTAAAGGCCTTTTCTTTTTTCTGAGAGTATTCTAGAGGCTTTTAGTTGTGCATTCCAACTTCCTGTTTGACTGTCATCTAATCAATCTTTGCTTGGCTTGTCTCTCTATTATAGTCTTTGCTGAATTCTTTCTGATGTCATGCAGAGGTGAATCCTTAACAGTCCAAGCACCAGGAACACAAACTCGGAGTTTCTGTTATGTTTCTGACATGGTACATGCTCTTTTTCTTTCTATGAAATTCTGGTGCTGTTGTGTCATGTATGATGTGGTTGTTTGATTCTTTGACTGGTTTTATCCTGAAGGTTGATGGCCTTATTCGCCTGATGGAAGGAGATCACACCGGTCCAATCAACATAGGAAACCCAGGTAATGTATTAAAACTTTCTTTGATTTTTCATGGTTAGCAGTGGCCCTGTTTAGTTTGTGGAGCTTCTGTTTTTCAGCTCTTTTCTTTCTTGCAGGATAAACTGTTTTTGTTATAATGTCTTTTTCAATGCCATGATTATATTTTTGTTGAAGCAAATGACTTCGATGATTATAATTAGCTTCAAATGTTGTAGGTGAATTTACAATGATGGAGCTTGCAGAAACAGTGAAGGAGGTCAGCTTATACTCAAAATCCTTCTCTTGTTTACTCATGCTGAAGATGTTTGCACCATATTTTATATAACTAGCCCACCATGAAATTTGAGATCATCAGTTTCATGCTGGGCAGCTGTTGCAGAAACTCTGTATAAAATTGATCTGCCCTTGGTACTGCAATATACCACAGTATGTGGTGATTAGATGACAACAACCAAGATTCTCCTACTCTGGAGCTTCACAATAAAAGAAAGCTTCAGCAGGGTTGAGTTTTTAATCCGATTCTGATCCTTGTTATAGGATATCTCCTAGTTTTAACCAATTGGAGGATGGGCACAACCTAAAAGCGGAATCTAAGCCACTAAATTTAGTTTAGATAGTACATCCTCTTCGATTCCTGATGCTCGCACCCCAATTTCAACCCTTGATAAGTAAATCCCCAGTTCCATGAGCACTGGCTGTCTGCTCGGGGGGGTCTAGTGTCACAGGGCCGATTCTCATCCAAAATTTTAATGGCCCCTGTGACATCTAGGCTCTAGGCTCCAGGCTAGGCAGGGTAGAGAAGCCCTCTGGTCTCAAAAAAAAAAAAAAATGCAGAATAAGAAGTTTTTAAACGATTACTTTGTAATTGGATGAAAAATGTTGAAAGAGTGTAATAACTTATTGAAACCTTGGTTTGATTTCAGTTGATTGACCCAACAGTGCAAGTGAAGATTGTGGAGAATACACCTGATGATCCACGTCAGAGGAAGCCTAATATCACAAAAGCCAAGGAACTGCTTGGCTGGGAGCCCAAGATAACATTACGCGAGGGTCTGCCACTCATGGAAGACGACTTCCGTCAGCGTCTTGGTGTACCCAAAAAGCAAAAAAACTAAGCCCCACAGCCTTTGTCATTTTAGTTTCACCGCATCCGGTCTGCATTTTTGCTAGTGCATGCATGTTGGGTTTCTTCACAATAAGTGTTTGGGTAGTGTCGCTCTGATGAAAAGATAAATATATAGTCAGTTGCGAATCAGAGGAATGCTTTCTTAATCTTGCTTCAAGGTTGTATCGAGGGTAAGCCATGCATCAGTTATAATGAAGACTAGACTCAAAAGCACAAAGTTTATAAATTTGCTTTCCCCCCTCTGCTATGCAATTCTTGGCCATTCTTGTTACTTGAGATTAAAGTAATTCCCCTAAAAGTTTTGGATGCCTGATGCTTTAACCTGATCTCCAGTGTATGGGTTGAGAATTAAGCACCCTCCACAAAAAATTTTGGATGCCTGATCTCCAGTGTATGGGTTGAGAATTAAGCACCCTCCACAAAAAATTTTGGATGCCTTTCAGTGTAGCATCCACTCGTTATTTAATTCAAGAGACTTATTTATAATTTTTTGCTGTGTTTGACTGCGTAGACTGTGTGACAGCGGCGTGCAAGTTACTCGGTCTAGGTTAACAGTTTACATTTTAGCAGTAATTTGCTGTGCGAAAATTTTGCCATTTCCAGTGGAGGGAAAAAAATTCTTGCTTCATTCGGACACAGAAAAGCAGGAATCTAACCGCCGCGGACAAAGAAAGAAGCGTAATGGAACAAATGATTATTTTGAACAATGAACAAAACAAGCATAAATGCTCGATGGAATGTAATTTATCCTTTGATTCTAACCCAATAAAAGACTACAAGCACTTAACAATTAATACTCGGATGAAGTTTTGAATATACTGCACTTGAAATAGTTCCAATATACTTTGTTCCATGGTTAGACTTGAGGATAGAACATCTTAAGAGATGAAATGCATTACCCAAATTAAGTCATATGTTGGCCATCAAGTGCATCCCATAGATTAGTATCACAAGTATTTCCCAATACCTTTTTTTTAGGCAAAAGTATTTCTCAATACTTTAAAGAAAGACCAATACAATGATGATCGGGTGGTTGAAGTCTGGATTTGTGATCCTACCGACTCAATGCTATATTTAGTAATTGAGGTCCATTTATGAAGGTAACTGTTTTAGGCTTTTTGGATATGTATTTTTGCAAATATAGCTTGGTGCATATTTACCTTTGAAAAATTATTATTTATATAATTCTTTAAATTCTCTTATTTTGCATGGACCTCTTTTTGTTAGTTTTTATTGGCTAATAGTGTTAATGAATAATATTTTTAAATACAAAATGACTTTATTCACCATTTTGTATTAATATCCTTCAAAAATTTGTATAAAGTGTAGCTCTTCTCAATATGAACCGAATGACAATTTTTTTAGGAATATCAACATAAAAGAATGATAGTATCAAATGATGCTTAAAATAATCATTTATTAATACCATCAGTTAGGCATCTAAATTCTAAGAGAGACATCCATTCTCCCTATATATATATATATATATATATATATATATAGCTATAATAGGCATGAAAGTGTTAAATTAGATAATTTTTAATTTTTGTAGATACAACAACAACAGTCCATTTCTTTTTTTTAAGAAAACTTGTGCAAGCAATTGTATAATAATTTTGATAGCCTTTACATTATTTGTTTATATATAGCTAGCCACTAAAGCAAGAAAAAAACTTTCTACACCATGGGCGGTATAGCTCTATGAACACTGCCCGCGGCAATTAGACCTCACATGAGGTCGAAGCACGAAGTCCAAAAATTTTTTTTTATATTGATCTTGCATGAGGGCCAATCACCTTGGGCAGTGTTCACGGAGCTATACCGTTCGTGGTGTAGAAAGAACTTTATCTAAAATAATATTGAATGTAAGAAAAAGAAAAAGAATATATAGAAATAGATTATTCATCTATTATATATAAATATATATATTTATTTTTTATTCTTTTTAAATGTGAAGGACAGCTTTTCTAAAATAATTACCTAATAATAGGAGAAAAACTATCTTGCTAGTATTGATGTATCACCTCATTCACTGGTCTATTCCAAATCCAATTGATTGGAGTAATTTATAATCAATTGTTAAATTCCAGATTCCAACAATGCAGTAGCTCATTAAAGCAAGATCTAACATATCAATATATGTATTGACTAAAAAGGCACCACATATCTCACTAAAACAATCTCCCTTTTAGTTTATGGTCCTTTCATAATGACTTGTATTATATATTGCCGGACATCCAATTACCCTTCTAACATGGCATGGTAAGAAATAATTAGCACTATTTCAGCCAATCCATCTGCACCTATAATCGAATGCCGAAAAACCTATAAACATAAGTCTACACTGACCAGCTCCGATGGAGACCCTCCAATGCTAAAGTTAGTGGATGGACTAGTCGAACAGAAAATGAAGAGCAAGATAGCAGGATTTGCTCTTAGAATAACTTGAAATCTCTCTCTAATTGATCAGTTTATCTTTCTTTTATAGGCATAGAGGTAGTAACTATTTAGCATATAGGTTCTTCTTTTTTCGGTGTAGCGTGATCGTAGGTTGGTAATTAAACCATTCATTAATTATTGTCGTCTGCTCTTCTCGGGAATGATTTCGTAGAGTCGATCAGAAATCAGATAAGTTATTTGGAGAACTTCCATTAGTCAATCGATAAATTTGGGACTGATCGATCGTTGGTCGGTCGGTTTTGTACCGATGATTCGTCTGTGAGCTCAGAAGTGGCACTCCCAAGTCTTGAAAATATGAGAAGATGGGTCATGGAAAGACGGAAGTGAACCGGAAGATAAATCAACTCTCCTAGAAAAGTTCAGAAACTGGGCCGGCTTAGTCCAAGACTGGGTCGGCTAGGTCTTAGAGAAAAATTTAGATAAAAAATAGCAATTTTGGACTATTGGCATGGTATACAATTGGGTCGGCTCAGTCCCAGACTGAGCCGACCCAGTCGTAGGTTAGTCGGCTTAATCTGAAATTGGGCCGGCTCAATTTTTATGGATTATTATTTTATGTACGTGGGTTATTTGGATTTGAAAAGATTTTCTATGAGCTTGGACTTGACCCTTTGTAAAATATATATACTGAAAATAGGTCAAAATTGTAAGAGTGCTGAAACATACTGAATAAAACTCTTTTCTTCCAAAAATTTCTTCTTCTCTTCTTCTCTATTCCTTGAATTTTTTGATCGTGCTTCCATATTAAATCTCTGAGAAGTACTTTCTTATTGCTTGGCTAATCACCGACGGCCATGCCGATCTGTATAGGAAGAGCGCACATTTTCGACATTTGGTATCAGAGCGGTGTTGCATGGAAGGAAGGAAGACACCTAGGGTTTACTACATCCAGGATCTGTTGCATCAGGTTGTATCCTAAAATTTCTAGTTTGCTTCGTGGTTGTCTCTAGATTGAGTTAGAGATTGTTTACAAGGAGAAACAGTGATACTGAAGTTTGGAAAGAGGTCTAAGGCTAGTTAGATCTTCTTTGAAGGATAGTTTTGCTGGTGTGTGTGATCGTGAATGGTGTTAGGGATCTGTTCTTGACTTGGTTGAAGTCATGGGATCAAGTGGATTCAATGTAGATTTTGAGAAGTTCGATGGCAAGGAAAACTTTACTCTATGGCAGCAAAGAGTAAAGGACTTGTTGGTTCAACAGAGGATCTACAAGGTCTTGACAAAAGAAAATTGCTTTTAGTATAATTCGGATGTACTTGGACGATTAGGTTTTGCCCGAAGTTTACACAAAAACTACGACAAAGGGGCTCTGGGAGAGACTGGAGAACACATACATAGAGAAGAACATGACGAATAAGTTGTGGTTGAAGAAACAGTTGTATAGTCTGAGAAAATCCGAAGGCGGAGATGTTGTTGCACATATCCAAAGGTTCAATCAGGTGTATTCTGAGATGATGAGTTTGGATGTGAAGATCGACGAGGAGGATCAGGCATTGCTACTATTATGTTCTCTTTCAAGTTCATATGATGGTCTCATAACAATTTTAGTTTTTGAAAAGGAGATCCTAAACTATGAAGAGGTTGTTAGTATGCTCAGATCAAATGAGCAAAGAAAAAAGATCTGCAAGGGAGACCCTAAGTCTGAGATCTTAGCTATGAATGAAAGATAGGAAAGATCAAAGAAGAAGACAAGAAAAAAATTCAAGAGCAGATCAAAATCTTATAATCAGATAAAGATGACATTGAAATGTTATAAATGTCATCAGTCTGGACATCTGAGGAGAGATTGTCCTCTTTTGAGATCAAAAAAAGGAAAGATTAGCAAGAAAGATGGTACAGCTTCTATGAGCAGTGGAGAAGACCTGCTAGTTGTATCAGATGGATCCACAGAGTATGATACTATGTGGATATTGCATTCAGCATGCTCACACCACTATACTTCTCATCAGGAGTGATTTGCTATCTATCAGAAGACTGATGGTGGAAGTGTCAGTCTTAGAGATGATCATCCATGCAAAGTAGCTGAAATTGGCTCTATCAGGATGAGGATGTACGATGGGATCATTCGTACATTATCAAATATCAGACATATATCGAAGTTGAAAAAGAATTTAATTTCTTTGGGCTATTTGAAGGAGCAGGATTATGCTTTTAGTAGCTAGACTAGGAGTGGATGTCTGAAAATTTTCAAGGAAGCTTTGATGGTGATGAGAGATAGAAGATCGAGCAACAATCTTTACAGAATGGAAGGCTCAGTGGTAAATGATAGTGTAGAGATGCTAGCAGCAATACAGAAGGAACAGATTTTATATCAACTATGGCACTATCGGATGGATCATATGAGTGACCATGGGCTCAGTGAACTAAGCAGAAGAGGTATGATCCCAGCCCTAAAGAAGGAGGGCATAGATCTTTGTGAGCCATGCATCTTTGGCAAACAACATAGGATGAAGTTTGCCAGAAATATCAAGCACAGTGAGAGAGTGCTGGATTTCGTGCACTCGAATGTATGGAGACCAGCTCCTGTATCAGCTAGAGATGGGGCAAAATATTTTATCACTTTTATTGATGATTTCTCAAGGAAGATGTGGATTTATCTGATAAAAAAAAAATTAGAAATATTTTCCTGGTTCAAAGCTTGGAGAGCTGAAGTAGAGAAGGAGTCAAGAAGATAGGTGAAGTGTCTGAGGTCGGATAATGGAGGAAAGTATACTAGCCGAGTTCAGAAGATACTATAAGAAAAATGGCATCAAATGTCATTACACGATGAAGATGACTCTCCAGCAGAATAGTATCATGGAAAGGATGAATCAGACAATGATCGAGAAGGCACAAAGTTTGAGGCTACAGACATCACTCCTAAAGTTCTTTTGGGGTGATGCTCTAATTTTTTTTATTTTCTTGTGAACAAGTCCCCTCATTATAAGCTAAATAGAGGCATTCCAGAGGAGATCTAGAGTGGAAAGAAGGTGGAGCTTGGCCATCTGAAAGTCTTCGATTGCACAGTCTATGCACATATGGAGGCAACCGAGAGAAGAAAATTGGATCCAAAATCTCAAAAGATAACATTCATAAGATATCCATAAGGAGTCAAGGGGTACCTACTGTGGGACTCTTAGGCATAGAAGTCGGTGATCAGCAAAGTCATTATCTTTGATGAGAAGAGCATCTTGAGGAGATTTGGGATAAATGAAACTAAAAAAATAGAGATGAACATCGGTGGTCAGTCAGAGAATGATGGCATGCAGATTACATCCACTTATAGGAGTGTTCCTATTGAGGTGGAGCTGGACAGAAAGTATTGTCTCAAATTAAAAATCAGCATGGAGGACTGGTAGTTTAGACAGATGTGCAGGAGTAGCTACAGACATTAGACAAATATGTGACAGTGAAAGTGGCTTTGCACAAGCTCCAGCGTACTATTAGGAGACGGCCAGATATGGCATTGATGAGGTTATCTCCTATGCACTCATCACTGCTAATGAAAATCTAGAAAATTATACAGAAATCATGGAGAGTGAGGATCATGATTCATGAATACAAGCCATGATGGAGGAGATAGAATCACTTGAGAAGAATCAGACATGGTAGCTGGTGGATCTTTCAGAGGGTGCTCGACCTATTTACTCAAAGTGGGTGTTCACAAAGAAAGAAGTACCTTCAGAATAAGGTGGAGTCAGATTCAAAGCAAGACTGATAGCAAAAGAATACTCACAAAGAGAAGGGATTGACTACATAGAAATTTTTTCTTCTGTGGTGCGTCATATATCTATTCGAGTTTTGCTATCACTCATGGTATAGCATAACATAGAATTGAAATAGATGGACGTGAAGACGGCCTTCCTTCATGGGACTTTGGAGGAAAGAATCTATATGAAGTAGCCAGATGATTTCATGAAGATGGGACAGGAATAAAAGGTGTGTTTACTCAGAAAGTCTTTATATGGCTTGAAATAATCCCCTCGTCAGTGGTATCGAAGGTTTGATAGCTTTTTCTTGAGCTTGGGTTTCAGTAGATGTGAATATGATTGTTGTATCTATATCAAGGATGTAGATGAAAAAGATATCCTATACCTGTTATTGTATGTAGATGATATGCTCATAGCCAGTAGAAGCATGGATGCTGTAAAAAGATTGAAAATGGCATTATCATCTGAGTTTGAGATGAAAGATTTAGGTCTAACTGAGAAAATTCTTAGAATGGAGATTTGTAGAGATAGGTGAAAATAAGTGCTTCATTTGTCACAAGAAAAATATGTCCAGAAGGTTTTGGAGAGATTTGGGATGGAGAAGGCCAAATCTATAGAGATGCCATTGCCGAGCCATATGTCTCTCTCTAAGTTATAGAGCTCCCAGTTAGAAGAGGAGAGAGAGTACATGGAATGAATTTCTTATGCAAATGCTGTAGGTAGTGTGATGTACACTATGGTGCATTATAGATCAGATATAGCATATGTAGTGAGCACGGTTAATAGATACATGGCTAATCCTGAGAAGGAACACTGGAAAGCATTGAAATGGATATTGAGATATTTGCATGGAATAAGGGATTATGGCTTGGTATTTGGTGGGCAACCGAAAGGATTTAGAGAACAATCTATGAACAATCCAAAGGTTTGGATCCTTTGGAAGGATTTGTTGATGCAAATTATGATGATGATCTTGATACAAGGAGGTCTACTACTGGATATCTCTTCTGCGTATATGATGGACCAGTGTCTTGGAGATCAATCCTTCAGCCAATCATGCTCTTATCTACCACAGAGGTCAAGTACATTGGGATAACGGAGGCTATAAAGGAAGTCCTTTGGCTTAGGAGGCTGATTGATGAGTTGGAGGTGGAGTAGAGCAAGGTTACACTGTTTAGTGATAGTCAGAGTGCTCTACTATTGGCACAGAATCTAGTCTATCATGTGCAAACAAAGCATATAGACGTGAGATACCACAGGATCAGAGAGCTGGTAGAGAAAGATAAAGTAGAATTGATGAAGGTCCATACTAAGAAGAATCAATCTGATGCACTCATGAAGGCACTCTCCAATGATAGCTTTTAGAGATGTGTGGCATGGATGGATCTGTTGAAAAAAGATGAGTTCACAAGGATTTGGAAGCATCAAGGTGGAGAATGTGAGCTCAGAAGTGACACTCTCAAGTCTTGAAAATATGAGAAGATAGGTCATGGAAAGATGGGAGCTATTCGAAAGAGAAATCAGCTCTCCTAGCTGTTAGAAATTATGTCCCATAGCTAATTGTTAGCTTATTGATAGTTGAGCTATTTTATAATTATAATTGATTTATTAATTAATAAAAATATTTTAAAATCTTTTTCATCATAAGTTTACATCTTCTAATGAACTCCATTGTTATGATGAAGTTCTTAGGACTATTTAGTTTCGATAAAGAGAGAATTTATTGATTAGTCCTTAAATTTATTCACGACCAAATGATAGGCTGTTAATTAGGATAACAGCATCTATCGAGCATAGATCGCTATATGCCATATAGGTTGGTTGTCCTCTTAACTAAGGAGTCTGAAGATAGTGGTATGGCATACAGATAAGATGTATGGGTACATCATCATTGAACATGACCAACTTCAAAGCATTCTGCTGTTGAGAATATCTCTGATGGGATATAGGTATAAGTATCCCTTACACCTGAGATTACCTCAATTACTTGCAAGCAACTCACTATGCTTTGGTATCGAACTAACTGAATTTCTAATTTAGTAATGAAAGACTTTTGGGCACAATCAAGTACTTACGAAGTCAGAGTGTGATCAAGATAGAATTGACCACTCCAAGAGTTGGAGAAGAATGTATCACTATATTTCAGTATAGCAAAACCTTAGCCAGGATAATCCATCAGATAGATTTGATATTTTGAAATACAATATGGACAACCTGATTAGAGTTGATAATTGAACTCTGAGATATTCTACAAGCATTATGGTCAAGGGGATGAATTATATGGAAACTATATCCGTATGGGTTCTAAGGATGGTGTTCTATACCTTTGACCTATTCGACTGTCGGATATCATTGCTAGATGGTCACTTTGATTGATACAAAAATTTATTTCTATGCTACCGACTTAGGTTCGGACCTATGAGGTCACACACATTAGAGCTTATGATCTGATCAGATGGTTGATCAATGATTAAGAATCATTTTAGGATTAAACAATCAATACGATTGGTGTTTAACCTAGTATAAGTATTGCAGGAGGATCGATTAGTAATTGAATTCCTAATTTGCTTAATTTGATTAAGCTAATAGGCTGAGATTAAGTCTAATTAAATATGATTTAATTAGACTTATTTTGGACTTAATTGGATCAAGTTTAATTGATTTATTGAATAAGCCAAGTGCAAGGAAGAACTAGTCCTAGTCTAACTAAGATTCGGATTAACCCAATTTTCTAATTTGATTAGAAAATAAATCAAAATTAAATTTAATTTAATCTAATTTAATTAAGTTCTTAAATGGGTTAGGGCCTTATTTAATTGGGTTGGATTAATCTTGATTTTATTTGGTTAAAAGATCTTGTTTGATCAAGTCAAAATAGGAGTCCTAGTATGACTAGAACTCCTTATCATTTGCGCCACTTAATCCTCACGCCCCATATCCTTTTTGTTTTATTTCTTACATGAAAATTTTCTACTCCCATGGCTTCTCATGCCCTCTTTCTCTTCTCTTTTTCTCATAAGGTAATTTGTTGGAAGACCAAGTCAAAAGAGGAGTTAGTTTTGCTTAGGATTCTATGAGATAGAATCATTACTAACCAAAACACCTTTCCTTGAGTGCCACCTCCTCTTTTAATTAATTCTTCTCTTATTTTATAAAAATAATCTTCTTTTTTGTGCACCCTTTCTTGCTGGTCCATGCCAATAATTATGGAGGAGGCGCCCAAGAGTTGGGCACCCCAACAACTTTTCATGTTTGGACATTTCTAGTCTAGAATTTTGATCTAACTTGGACTCTTCTTTTTTTCTATTTATTGGATAAATTTTATTCTGATTTTTTTATGGAATATAAAGATTTGGGAGAGGTTTGAGGTGTGCAAAAATTAGAGGAAGAGGGTCCTTGGGCGTGGGGGTTCCATAGGCACCAAACTAGGTGTCTAAGTGAGAGAAAAAAGAAGAAGAAGAGGATCTTCTTCTAGGGCTATTTTATTTTCAATCTCTCCTCTTTTTTTTTGAGTTTTTTTTAGAGAGTCTTAGATCAGTAAATACTCATCTTCCTTCTCATATTTTGAAGAGTCTAAATTTTGAAGAAGAAAGTATCGGATCGATCAACGAAGAAGGATTAGCACAGTACTAGCAAGCTGTGCTGATTTTCTGCATCGAACTTCAAATCATAGATCGTAGGCTCGTGTGGACGACTCCTAGAGGTCAGATACATGTACGGCTCATGACTTCATCCTCAAGCTTGAATCGATAAGTTAGAACATCTAACTTGCTTAGATAATAGATATGATTTATAAACTTCATACCTACATTTAATGTAGTGTAGATCTAGGTTGATTTGATCAATATTTTTTTTATATTTGATTTTATTTTTTAATTTAATATCATATCTTGATCATGTAATAGATCTAAGATTTAGATATTTAAATATTTATTTAAATAAATATTTAATTTATTTAAGTCTTTCGCTGCATGATCTTAAAAAATTTCAAGATCTACCTATGAAATCCTAGATTTGATTCCTTCACTAGCAAAGTTTAGAAACTGGGCCGGCTAAGTTGAAAACTGGGTCGACTTAGTTCAGAACTGGATCGGCTAAGTCTCAGAGAAAAATTTAGATAAAAAGCAGCATTTTTGAACTATTGGCACGGTACACAACTGGGCGGCTCAGTCTGGGATCAAGCCGACCTAATCGCTGGTTAGCCAGCTTAGTCTGAAACTAGACTGACTCAATTTTTATGAATTATTATTTTATATACGTGGATTATTTGAATTTGAAAAATTTTTCTATGAGCTTGGGTTTGACCCTTTGTAAAGTATATATATACTGAAAATAGGTCAAGATTGTAAGAGTGCTAAAACATACTAAATAAAAGCTTTTTTCTTCCAAAAATTTTTTCTTCTCTTCTTCTCTATTTCTTGAATTATTTGATCATGCTTTTACATTAAATCTCTAAGAAATACTTTCTTGTTGCTTGGCTAATCACCGACAGTCACGTCGATCCGTGTGGAAAGAGCGCGTATTTTCGACATCATCGATCGACTGAATTTATATTGATCGATTGTTGTTCAACTAACTTTGCATCGATTGACCGTCGGTGCCGACTGACCATCGACAGGATTATTTTGGATCGACTGATCATCGATTGATCAGCTGACCGAATATCAATTGGTCAGCTTGAAATTCGATTATCATTCATCATGATGACTATCTATCGGATAATCATGCATCGATGAGCATTGATTTTTTGATAGTCCTTTTCCATCATCGATCGTTAGTCAGCTGATGATGATTGTCGATCGATGATCGATCAATTTTTGATTGGTAGATCAGGTGGTGGATCAGTATTCTCCAACAGTTGCCCACCACATCCAAGTTCGATGTGATGATGTGATGATTTGACATTTTATCTTGATACACCGAAGGTAGGAAGAAAGTATGTGGCATTGTTTTGAATTTTATTTCACCGCTTGCAATTAATGATCATCATTCCTTTCGATAAAATTGTTGTCTGATGCATTAGGAATTGCAAAGGTCATCATCAACTAATGCACGATTGTGAAATTTGAGAGATTTGACGTTCAGTCATTCTTCGGTTGATACGTGTCGGAATCTAGTGAGGCTTTTGTGCATCTCAACCGTTAGTGGACCCTATATATACTACCCCCTCCAATAGTTTTTCCTTCTATTGCTTTCAACAGTAGTAGTTTTTAAAAAATTCACTTGTTCTTTCATCTTTCAACTTCTAGATTCAAAGTTCGAACCTTCTTCCCCGCATCTTTTCATTCTTTTATTTTGCTTTGTCGAGTCATTTACATGGCCAGTACTCATGGTAGTTCATCGTGCGGTCCAGTAGCAGAAGCATCCACGTTGAGTATGTCGGTTGTGGAGCAGCTCCGGGATCAGTATCGGATCCCGGAGAATTTTTGACTGCTGGCCCCTGGTCCCGACGGTCGAGTGGTTTCACCTCCATCAGATTTTATACATTTCTACCTAGAGAACCTTAGGTTGGATCTTAAGTTTCCTATTTTGGAGTCTCTTCGGAATGTCTTTGACTATTATCGGATATGTCCAGCCTAACTAGCAACAAATTCGGTTCGACTAGTAATCACTTTTGCCTTGTTGTGCCAATTGGTGCAAAAAGTCCCTTGACTTTCTTTGTTTAGATCTTTTTTTGCCCTCCATCTCCATCCAAAGACTGATGGGTGGTGGTACTTCGCCCTAAGGAGAGGGCTTTCCTTCTTCACCGATCTTCCATCATTTATCCATGACTAGAAGACACAGTTCTTCTTCGTCTCTCCTTCAATTTCTTAGGATTTTTCGTTGGTGTGGGGTGAATCAAACACCCTCCCAAACAAAAATAGTCGGGTGGATCTTGCTGATCGAGAGAACTTCCTCAAGCTAAAAGATTTGAAAGTTCCTTCACAGAAGGAACTAATTACTGAAGCAACTTTGCACGATGCCGAACTTGGTCCGATACCACCTGTAGGTATATATATCGTCGGTGGTTCCAGTTCTTGCATCTTTTGATCGATTTATGGTATTAACTTGCATGTGCTATTTGACTTTGTAGGGATGTGTCTTCCCGTGGGGCTTTCTGAGGATGATGTTCATTAATTTGTCACTCGAAAGAGAGTGGCACCGGGCACCAATTCATCGCACGCACCAAAGAAAAGTTGGGCAGTAGGTCCTTCGACTGCTCCTGCTTCTGTTGATGTTCCTCCACCGACATCCCCTAGCATTGCAGGTGCTCCCATCGTCGCCCTACACACTTTGATGATGACCGCTTCTGTTGAAGCCCCTCCGATCGTCACACGGTCGAAGGATGATTTTATGATTATTGATGCTCCAATCGTCTCTCTCGAGTTAGGAGTTCATCCAATTATTGCTGAAGTAGTTCTCTGATCGACTCCAGTCCATCAGGGATGTTTACCTTCTCCATCCACATCCGAGTGGATGTTGGCACCTCCTGAGCAACCGTCTGCAAAAGAGAAGGGAAAGATGCCAATTTCCTCTGCACCGACTAGAAGTGATGCTTCCAGCCATGGATATTCGGACTTCGAATGGGTCGACATTGACGTTCGGGTCCCCGAAGGTAGATCGGCCTTTTTCGATCCTCAATTGGCGAGAGAGCTGGTCCACACCATTCTTCTCCTGACTGATCGCAAGTCAAGGAGAAGTCAGACTTTGGCCGATCGATTCATGTCATTTTATCCAACCCTTATTGGGGTGAGTCAGCAGTTTCACATCCTTTTTTTTTGGACTGACTTGGTTTGTTTCCTCTAAACAATGGGCCCATGATATGGCCGAACTTGAATCGGCTTGCAACAGAATGGCCAGCTTTTGTCATGCGTGGTTTGATGCAGTGTCGGCTGTGAATGCTGAACGGGATGCGACCATTCATCGATGAGAGGAGGTGGAGAAGGATGCTGCCACTCGAGAGAGGAATTTGTCTGATGAAGTCTTCCACCTTAGAGTCGAGCTTGGGTCGGTAAGAGTCGAGCTTGAGTCAGTAAGATCTAACCTAAAATCGGCTCAAGTAGAGGTGAAGGCCTAGAAGAACTGCATTAAAAAGAAGAAGCACGTGGTGAATAAACTAAGGACCGCGATAGCTAGGTCAACGAGGTGGAGGATGATAGTCGGAGATGCCAATCCGTAGAAGGGGATGCATCTTCGACTAGGGCGGAGATACAGGTTCTGCGATACGATCTCGGTCGGGCGAAGGAGCAGGGCATTGAGAAATTCAAGGCCTCGTCCGATTTGAAAATCTTGATCCTTAAGGAAAGTGAAGCTTCTTATTGGATCGGATTTGGTGACGGTCGGGATGCTATCCAACACCTCTTTTCTGACCTTGATCTCAGTAGCATCGTCGTTCCCGGTGCTGAAGAAGAGGAAGAGGGAGGGGCTGATAGACCAGCTGCCAGCCCAATGGGCGATGGTGCTTCAATCGATACTTTTGCTCCATCCATGTTGGCAGCACCTACGATCAAAGGTGCAGTAGATGCTTCGATGCCGATGAACTTTGCTTCCAAGCTAGTTGCCAAAATTTTGATAGATCTTCATGAAGTTGCATCGACGGATGTAGTTTGAGACTCTTTTGATCATCCTTTGGAGCAATTGGTCGTCAAATGAACATGTATTTCATTTTCTTTTAGAACTTGTAGTTCAAATTTTATAAGAATCAATGGCCCATTTTGTAATCTCCTTTATAGTAATGAAACAATACTTTGTTTATAATATATTTGCATCAGATCAATTATTTTTCAATTATCAGTCAATTTTATTTGACTAACTATCGACTAACCTTCCAACTGACTTAAAGCTAGCATTTAACCAACTTATAATTTGCCAACTCATAATTTGCTTTTTAGTCATTCAAGACTTAGTTGTTTGTCAAAACGTTCATAGGTCGGGGATTAGTCAATCTTTCATCAGTTTTTAGTCGACTTTCGGTTAGCTTTTTACTAACCGACTTTTGATTATGATGATCAGGTGCAAGTCAGTTATCTTTCGACTTGATCATGGCCAAATCGGTATCAATCACATTCTTAACTAGGTAGGAGCAACTAACTAGTTCGCGATCAGTGGATTAACGCTTCTCCTTTTGTAAAGAAGTCATGCGTCGGAGTAGATTGCAACTCAATCAGTCAACCATTTTGCTATAGTTGGCTGACTTATTGTTGTTCATTCATGCTATTTTTGTTTAAGAGGTACTGATTGAAAGACATTATTTGACGGTCGTCATTGGTCGTTTGGCGATTTAATTCTATCGACTGTAGAGTGCCGAGGGTCAGTCGGCTATAGTACATCAATAGTTGATCATCCATAGCATCCCCGATAATCAATCGATCGACTAATCGATTAGCAGTAGACAAAACATATTGATGACTAATCAGCTGCAATGAGCTGACAGTCGATCGGTTATTGCAATAGTTTACTGCTGATAAGTTGATCGTGATCCATCGTTAGTCAATTTTTTTTTTATCTTTCTTTGCGAAAAGGACTCCTCTTCCTCCTTTGAAGGAAAGTTTACATAAAAATTTATTATTCATATTTTTCAAAAATACATGAGGCTGATCTCATTGAAAATATATTTTAAGGTTATCCGCATTCCATGTTCAGAGAATTTTCATTCCATCGAGTGTCTTGAGTCGATATGCTTCGGATCGAAGGCTCTCTGCTATCCAATAGGGTCCTTCCCAATTTGGAGAGAGCTTTTCTTCATCCAACGATTTAGATACTTCAGCCTTTCATAGAACTAAATCACCAGGATGAATTTCCTTCAGTTTAATCCTTCTATTATAATATCTGGCAACTTTTTATTGGTAGGCTGCCATTCTAAGTTGAGCTTACTATCGAATTTTAGGTAGCAAATTCAAATCCATCCTTCGACGATCTGAATTACTTATCTCATCATATCTCTCAACCCACATCGAAGGTAGCCTAATTTCGATGGGAATTACCGCCTCTGTCCCATAGGCGAGGTCGAAAGAGGATTCACCCATCGAAATTCAGAGGGTTGTTCGGTATGCCCATGGTTTCGAAGCTAGTTCTTCTATCTAGAGTCCTCTAGCCTCATTGAGCTGGGTTTTTAAGTAACGAAGGATTGTTCGGTTCGTGACCTCCACTTCTCCATTCGATTGTAGATGACTGATGGATATTAACTTGTGCGCGATATGATGTGTTGCATAGAAGTCTTCGAAATTCTGATTGTCGAATTGTTGGCCATTATCGGTTATGATTGTATGCGGGGGTCCGAACCAGTAGATTATGAATTTTTGAATAAAATCTTTCATCTTACTTTTTGTAATCTATGCCAAAAGTTCGGCTTTCACCCACTTCGTAAAGTAATTAACAGCGATGATAAAAAAAAAAATTTTATCCACATGCTAGGAGAAAAGAACCAAGAGTGTCGATTTTTCACAATGCAAACAGCCATGGAGCTATGATCTGTGTCAGTTGCATCGCTGGTTGTCATTGAATGTTGGCATACCTTTGACATGGCTCACATCTTCGGACAAACTCGATTACATCCTTCTATATTATCGGCCAATAATATCCTTATCGAAGGATCTTATAGACGAGGGACTTGCCTCCTAAATGATTTTTGCAGATTTCTTCATGGACTTCTTGAAGTGTATAGTCGGTATTGGTGGATCCCAGGCACCTTAATAGTGGAAGAAAGAAGGATCATTTGTAGAGTTGTTCGCCCATCATTATATGTTACGAGGCAGTCCACCTCAAACATTTTGCTTTCGATGGATCATCAGGTTGGACTCCTTTAATCAAATACCTGATAATTGGATCCATCCAACTTGGCTCATCATCAATTTGCAAAACTTCTTCCAACTTTTTGATACTCGATGTATCGAGATACTCGATATATGTTCGGCCAAGTTTGGTAGGGGTTGTGACGACGAGTTAAGAGAGTGCATCGATTCGAGCATTTTTTGCTCTAGGGACGTGCGAGATGTCAAAATATTTGAAGACGAAAATTTGATCTTTCACTTTCTCCAAATACTTTTGCATCTTCGAATCTCGAACTTCGTATTTGTCGTTAACTTATCCCACAATGAGTTAAGAGTCGGTAAACGTCTTCGACTTTTTGACACCAAGTTCTTTGGCGATCTTCAAACCAGCAAGAAGAGCTTCATATTCGGCTTGATTATTTGAAGGTTTGAAGTTGAAACAGAGCGCATATTCTATGACTGATCCATCGATATTCGTAAGGATAAGTCCAGCTCCACTTTTGAGGGCACTCGAGGCTCCATCGCCATGTAACACCCAAGTCAAATTATGGTCGATTTTGGCGGCATCGTCTGTTGAGTTATAGATTATTTCTTCATTGGACTTCATGTCTGACATGATACACTCAATAATAAAATCGGCCAGAACATGGGCCTTCATCGATGGGCGTGGATGATAGTGGATGTCGAATTCACTAAGATTTATTATCCACTTCGCCATTCTTCTTGAAGTGTCTGATCGGTGTAAGATCGACTTCAGGGGTTGGTCGGTTAGAACATGTACCATGTGGGCTTGAAAATAGGGTCGAAGCCATTGCGTTGAAATAATCAAGGCATAGATCATTTTCTCAGCTTTTGAGTATTGGATTTCGGCATTATGAAGCACTTTGCTTGCATAGTATATGAGATGCTGTACCCAATTTTCATCTTCTCTAACTAAAACCAAACTAACAGCTTCATCGAACGTAGCCAGATATAAATAAAGTCATTCTCCTTTCATCGACTTTACAAGCAGCGAAGGAGTCGTCAAGTATTTCTTTAACTCTTCAAAGGATCATCGGTATTCGTCGGTCCAAGAGAAATCTTTAATTTATCGTAGTCTTAAAAAATGGAAGATATCGTTCGATAGATTTGGAGATGAATCGACTGAGTGCAGCGACTCTTCCATTGAGTTGTTGCACCTCCTTTGAAATAGGATGCTTCATGTCGATGATTTTTTTTATTTTTTTAGAATTTACTTTGATTTCTCTATATGAAACAAGAAAATTAAGAAACTTTTTGACCGTCACTTCGAAGACACATTTGGTTAGATTTAGCTTCATTCGATATCGTCGAAGTGTGTCGAAAGCTTCCTCTAGGTCTCGAACGTGATCCTGACTTCGAGCATTTTTTACAAGCATATCGTCGACATATACTTCCATGTTTCGCCCGATTTATGGCTTGAAAATTTTGTTCACCAATCGTTGATGGGTCGCTCCCGCATTTTTGAGTCCAAATAGCATGACCTTATAGAAATAAATCCCTTTATTAATGACGAAGGTGGTATGTTCTTCATCTTTGGGAGCCATTTGGATCTGGTTATATCCTGCGAAAGCATCCATAAAGCTTAGGAGTCGGTGTCTCGACGTCGCATCGACCAACTGATCGATCTTCAAAAGAAAAAAATTATCCTTCAGACATGCTTCATTCAGATCGGTATAATCAATGCTGATGTGCCATTTTTCGTTGGCCATTTTCACCACGACGACATTCGCAAGCTATTCCGAATAATGAGTCTCTTTGATGAAGTCTGCCACGAGGAGATTATTTATCTCTTCATCGATGATCTTTTGTCGCTCAAATGTGAATGGTCGTTTCTTCTACCTCACCGGCTTGACATTTGGATTAATGTTAAGTCGGTATGTAATTATTTTTGGAGGTATATATACCTGATATGTCGATCGCTGACCAAGTGAATACGTTAGCATTGGTCTTTAGCAACTGAACTAGCTGTTCTCGCTCTATTATTTGAAGTTATGACCCGATTTGAATAACTTTGGTCAGGTCATTTTCTTTTAATGAAATTGGGATCAGTTATTCGACCGACTTGCCCCATTCTTCCTCCTCCCATTGATCAAGCCTTTCTAACGGCAAGGGATCTTCTGATTTGTTTGTGTTTGTTATGACCATGAAGCAACGTCGAGCAATTATTGGTTGCCTCGCATTTCTCCCACTCTGACTTTAGTCAAAAATCGGACCAATAAATGATATGGTAATACTATCACCTTGAGAGCATTGAGTCCCGATCTTTCGAGTATGGCATTGTATGCTGACGAAACTCTAACGACCATAAAATCAAAATGATAGTATTTTGTCAAGGTTCTGTTCCTATGATTAATAGAAGATCGATCTCTCTTTCAATGTTGATAGCATCTTCGATAAATCCGACTAAGAGATTTGAGACTCTTCGAAGTCGTTCGGTCGACATTAACATTCAAAAGAAAGTAGAGTAAAATAAAATGTTAGTCGAACTTCTATTATCGACTAGGATCTTTTTTACATCATAATTTTCTATCATCTCTGAGACGACGACAGCATCATCATAGGAAGTTTGAATTTTTCTTACATCATCATCCAAAAAAGAAATACATTCATTGAATCATTACCTTTTAGCCGATTCTTCTTTGGATGTTGTTCTCCTGGCTCTTGGTCGTCCAAAAATCGTATTGATCATCCTAGCCGTTGATCGATTTTGATGGATCTCTTCCGATAGTGGCGGTTGATCGGCACGTGGCTTGGTCGAGCGATTGAGTCAAAATTTGGCAAGGAACCCCCATCGAATGTGTGCCTCGATCTCATCCTTGAGCTGGAAACATTGCTCGATGTCATGGCCATAGTCATGGTGGAACCAACAATACTTCCTCTTATCCTTGCTTGGATATTTCATTAGCGGATGTCGGTGATGGTATTCCGCTCCTTCGATCTCTATCAAGATCTACGATTGTGGGTAGATAGGAGAGTATAGTTGTTATACCGACTCATCAAATGAGTCGGCATCGGGCTCCATCAGAAGTCAACACTTCTTTGTTTGGCATAGGTCGGTTAGATCCAGCTAAAGCATCGTTCTTTCATTGCTTCTTTTTCTGACCCTTTTATTTTGTTGGCATCAGTCAAAAGTGCCTTCTTCTGCATGAATAGATTTGTCCGCACGTTCTTTGGCATAAGTCGGAGGAGGGTTCTTATCTAGTGAGTATATAAACCAAAAATCCTGTAGACCTTGCCTCATGGTCGAAATGGTTACTTCCTCATTGAGGTTTCGGATCTCTAGTATAGCGGTGTTAAAATACGCTACGAAGGTCCGAAGATTCTCTCTCTCGTTCTGCTTGATCAAGAAGAGATTGTCTGAAGTTCATGGCTTCACTCGACTGGTATTGAAATGAGCCACAAAAAAGTCTTCGAGCTACTCAAAAGAGTTGATGCTTCTCGACTGAAGCCCTAAGTATCAAGCTCGAGCAATTTTTCGAAGGATGGCCGAAAAGTTGATACACATGAGGGTTGTTGGGAATTGTATCCTAAAGTCAATCATCTAATTTATTGATGGTTGATCTAAATATTATTATACCTAAATTATTAATAAATAAAATTATTATTTTAGCTTTTTTAATTATTTTGTGCATCTTTTTGTAATGAATTCTTCTATAATGAAGTTCTTAGAGCTATTTAGACTCGACAAAAAAGGATTTATCATTTAGTTCTTAAATTAGTTCATGACCAAATGATACGCTGTTACTCAAGATGATAACATATCGAGTATAGATCATTGTGTGCCATAAATATTGATTATCCTCTTAATCAAGAAGTATGAAGATACTATTACTGCATGCAGGTGAAGTGTAGGGGTATATTTTATTGAACGTGATCCAATTGCGGAGCTCTCTACTATCAAAAGTTACTCACGAAGGATATGGGTATAAGTATCCCTTAGACCTGAGACCACTATGGTGACTTGCAAGCAACTCACTGTACTTAGGTACCAGACTATCTGAATTTTTAATTTAGTGATGGAAGGCTACTAGGTGCAGTTAAGTACTTGTGAAGTCGGTGTGTGTGTCAAGATGAAATTGACCCCTCCAAGTATTGGAGCAAGTGCATCACTGTATTTCAATTTAGCAAACCCTCGATCTGGATGGTCCATGTGATGAACACTGAATTTTGAAATATAATGTGAATGAATTTTTAGGATAGGCAGTAAATCCTAGATCATCCTTTCAACATCGAGGTCAAGAGGATGAATTATACGATAACCATATACCACAGGTTTGTCATTATTGCATTACAATTTTTTGATCTATTCAAATATTGGGTACCATTACTAGATGGTCACATCGATTGGTATAGAAAATCAATTCTTATGCTACTGGCTTAGCAATCGAACCTATGGGATCACACACATAAGAAGTTCCTACCTGATCTGATGGCTGATCATGAGTTCTCATGATCTAGGACTCAATGATCAAGAGTTTCATTGGACTGAAATTTTATGACTAGGAGTCCCACTAGATTAGGACTCTATCTTTATAGATCCCACTAGACTGAGACTCAGAGTCCTATTTATCTGAGACTCTCTGATAAAGAGTTTCATTGAACTGAAACTCTGTGATCAGGAGTTCCACTAGATTAGGACTCTATCTTTATGGATCCCACTAGACTGGGACTTAGAGTCCTACTTGTCTGAAACTCTCTAATCAAGAGTTTCACTGGTATTGGACTCTATTATCATGCGTTCGATTCGTTCAAGATATTGGGTTCAAGAGTTTCACTAGTTTGGAACTCTTCAGGAGTTTCATGTTGATGGGACTCTGATGCCCGGTAACCCATCCGATTGCGACTCTAATATTTTTGAAGGATTAATTAGCAATTTAATTATTGATTAACTTAATTTGATTGAGTGATAAGAATTTGATCAAGTTTAATTAAATTTGATTCGATTGGATTTGATCCGATCAGGTCATGAGATGATCTAATCGCTAAGAGAGATTCGATCCTAATTTGATTAGGATCTGGACCTAATTAATTTTTAATTTAATTAAAATTTTATTGGTTTGAATTAAGCCTAATTTGGTTGAGTTAAATCTAGTCTAATTAATTTAAATTAATTAATTTAGTTAAAACTAATTAGGACCAAGTTAAATGAGATTTGAATTTAAATTCTTCCTTGCGCCCACCATTTTTGACTTTTCCACCTTGACCCATGCCCTCCTTTAATTTTTGTATGAGATTTCTCACGTAGAAATGAATGTGTGCCCTTCCTCTCTTCTTCCTTTGACTTGATCCATGGGTTGGACTAGTTCAAACTAAGTTGAATTTTGAATTCAACTTGGTTGGTTTGAAATTTGAAAAATCTAATCTCTTCCTTATCTATTCTCCATGCCTACCTATCTTTTATCGCACATTTTTTGGCAATTTCTAATTGAGGATGAGTAGAAGGAGAGTCCTTCTGCTTGTCACCCTCTTGGATGAGGCATTGGAAAAGGATAAGATCTCATTTAAATTCAAATACTTAAAGTTGGTTGAAACTAGTTCAACCAATCTTAACCTATCCACTCCACATAAAATTTTTACTTATTTTTCATGCAATAAATTATGAGAATTTTTGTGCGTGAAGCGCTAGGGGCTATCTTTTCATGGTAAAAATTTGAAAGTAATTAGGCATTGGTTTTGGACAAAAAAAATTTTGGAGTGAAGAGTGTCTAGGAGATCAGAAAGAAGACGATCGATTGGATTGATCATGATTAGCCGTCGAAGATCCCAGTGATGAGTTAGCACTTCAATGGAGCTGGTCGAGATCAGAAGCACCATGTGGACCAACCATAGAGGTCGGACGAGTGTGCGGCTACAACGTGACACCATAACTTATTTCAGTGGATTCAGATTGCGAAGATCAGCTACCCATGTACAGGTATCGAGTTCTGAACTCGTATCGATCAGTAGATTCGATTTGCTGATAGATCATATTTAAATTTTAAATTATATATTAGCATGTCTAGATCCTGAGTAGGATTTAAATTGATTAGATCAATGCATGTAGTATATTAATATTTAATTAATTTTAGTTTTTGCTGCTTTAATTTTAAAAATATTTTGAAAATGCATGCTAAAAATCTTACGTGATTTTCTTCAATGGTATCAGAGCGATCAGATTGCTTGATATATCTAATATGTAATTAAAAATTAAATATTAATATATTTGATATGCTTAATCCAAATAACTTAGTAATTAAGAATGAATAAGCCATCAAGTCATCCGATCATAAGAGATAAGTATGGTTTAAAGCATCTCCTTTCATTTAGTGGGGATCCCTTATGACAGTAGGGATGCCACCATGAACTCATTCATTAAGATGAATAGTGAAAGAATTTTAATGATTAAAATTATTTAAATTAAAAAATTAAATATGAATGTGTTTTAGATTAAATTTAAAAGGTTGATTCATAGTTTAATTTTCATTATACTTTGTTTTCTGTTTAAAACTAGCAATAGATTACTGTTTGAAAAATGAGTCGATCCATTTCTGAAATGAGTCGATCCATTTAAAAAATAAAAAATAATTTTTTAAAAAAATTTAAAAATTATTTTTTAAATGTCGAACCTTGATCCATCAGTCTAAAAACTTAATTAAAAGAATTAAGTGTTATCTTCTAGGTTTTAGAATTATAATTAAAGATCCTAAGACAAAATCATAAGACCATGGGTTAAAGGGTTAGATGACTTAGGTCCATTAATTGGGTTAGACCTAAGATTAGTTAAAGAATGGATTAATTTAGAGTAATTGATCAAATCTAACTAAGTGTTGAATTAGATTAGATCAAGGACACTCTAAAATCAACTCCAATAGTTGTAGTTGGACAAGTCCATGTCTTTAACTAGACTAAGATGAACTTGTTTCGTGGGTACGCGATTAAGCCCAAAATTATTAGATTCATTAGATTAAACCTAATTAATTGGTTGGTGTCTAAGGTAAGTTTGGCAGTCTAGATCATTGATTTTTAATTGGGAGCTACTCGCACCGATTCGATCTTTGATGAGTTAATGGCATATCTCTTCTACTGATCTCACTTATTTGACCGACATGATCGATTGAGATTTAATTAGATCACTTGGTGATTCGGACTGACCCATGTCATTAGAAATCAGTTTGACTGATTTTAATTAGTAAGACTGAATTAGGTGCCCATGAACTTAAATTGATCCTAGCCTTAATCTATTGACTTATTAAAGTCAGTGGGAGGGTTTGACTTGATGAAGTTAGTGGAAAAAATTGGTCCATATCCTTTCTATCTAAAATCATACGTAACCTAAATTCTCTAAATTATTAGATCCTTAAAATGACTAAGTTATGGGAATAACTGAGTCATAGCCTCCCATTAAGATGAATAGTAATGAGTCCAATCTTATGGGTGGACATTGAAGGTGCCTTACACCTAATGTTCATCTAGATATTGGAATTGCTATCCATCATATGATGATGAGGTCGCACTCTCTTAATGGTGATCAGGTTAGTCAAAGCTTTCCTCAGGCCTGATTATCATTGGTTTGATACACCGAAGTCAATCATGTTAATGGTTGGACCTAACCAGACCTTTTCAGTGGAGGCCATAGCCTACTGATTTGGCATCCAGGGCAAAACCTAAATACTAAAAATTATTAAAAAAAATAATTGATTGTGAACATACATATAGATGCATATGGGTTAGCCAGAGCTTTCCTCGGGCTCGTATGTAGTCTATGTGGATTTCAATATCTGCTAAGAAGTTAGTGTAATTTTTTGAATTGAAGGTAGAGGCTACCAATTCATTAAAAATAGTGAAAAAAATCTTTAGACTAAAGTTCAAATCTTTATGATTAATTAATTCGAGTACTAATAAGGTTTCATATTTTTTTTTCAGATAATTAGAATGGTTAGAGTTAGTCCACTTCGTTCACTGTTGGATAGTGGCAAGTGTTTAGAACCTAAGAACAAGGAGTCTAGTGTTGACCCTTATAAGGCAGACCTAAAGAGGAATTGTCCTCTTAACCTAAATAGGCTAAACAGGAGAAATCAGCAAGTGATTGCTGGTCAAGGCTATTATATGATAATATCTTATAATTTCTCTGTATATAATACATCTACCTGAGTATTAGATATCGGAAGTCTAATTCATATATGTAATTCATTGTATGGACTTTAAATTGATAGAAAATTTGAGAATGGTGATAGATTTTTTAATGTTGAGGATGGAAGTTAAGTTTCAGTCCTGGCATTGAAAATTTTTGAACTATTTTTTAAAAATAATAGTGTCATTTTAAGTGACTGTCACTATTGTCCATCTTTTATGATGAATATAATATCCATTGAACTTTTGGCCCAAGATGGTTATAGTTTATCAATAAAAGAATATTATTGCGATATCATTATGAATGATGTCACAATAATATAAGGACAATTAAGAAATATCATGTATATTTTATCACAGCCTATTAGTGTAATGTACACATCGAATAAACAACCAAAACTAAATAATATCACTAATGCTTATCTTTGGCACTATAGGCTCGATCATATAAATAAGAATAGGATTAACAGATTAGTCAAGAAGCGTATCCTTGACATTGATAATTATAAATCATTGAATACTTGTGTCCTATCTTCTTGGTAAGATGATCAAATCATCTTTTACTGGAAAAGGTGAGTAGCCAACTGAGCTTTTAGGTCTAGTATATATTGATGTATGTGGACCTATGAACACATGTGCTAGAGGTGAATTTTACTACTTCATTAGATTTACTGATGATCTATCTAGGTATGGACATGTCTATCTTATGAAGAGTAAATCCGATTTGTTTGAAATGTTCAAACAATATCGAAATAAGGTAGAAAAATAACTTAGAAAAAGTATTAAAATTCTTCGATCTAATCAAGAAGGTGAATATCTTTCCAACAAATTTTTGACATATCTAGGAGAGAATGAGATTCTCTTACAATCGATCCCTCCTAGAACACTACAGTATAATGGTGTATTTGAAAGGAGGAATCGAACCTTGTTGGACATAGTTCGATCTATGATGGGATTTACAAGTTTGTCAATTTCATTTTGGGGTTATGCACTAAAAACTGCCTATTTTATTTTGAATAATATTTCGAGCAAGCCTATTGCAAAGACTCCATATGAGATATGGACTGGGTGTAAGCCGATACTCTCTCACTTTAGGGTTTGGAGATGTTCGACTTATGTTAAACGTTTGCAGCCAGAAAAGCTTGGACCTAGATTCAATAAATGCTTATTCATAGGATATCTCAAGAAAACTAGGGGTTATTACTTCTACCTTGCTAAAGAATAAAAGGTGTTCATCAGCAATAGAGTAGTCTTTTTGGGAAAAAAATTTCTTAGTGAAGGAATAGTTGCCTTTAATGTTGAACTTAATGAAGTTTGACAGGTGAAAGAACCGACACATTCTAGTAAACTTGTAGAACTAGATTTGATAAGATCAAATTCAGAGCCTATTGAAATGGCTCCAAGAAAATTCGGTAGAGTATCGCATCAACTGGACAAATACTATGATTTCTTGATCCAAAATGATGATCCTATCAAACTCGATAAGAACGATGAGGATTCAATCACTTACATGGATGCCATGCAGAGGTCCAACTCCAATATGTGACTGAAATTCATGGAATTCGAAATGAAGTTCATGAAGGTCAACAGTGTATGGACACTAGTTGATCCATCTGAAGGGGTAAAACCCATTAGGTATAAGTGGATTTTCAAAAGAAAATGGAGCGCAGATGGAAATGTAGAAACTTATAAAATCCATCTGATTGTCAAGGAATATCGTCAGCATTAGAGTATTGACTATGATGAGATATTTTTTTTAATAGCAATGCTTAAATCTATTCGGATCATGCTTGCGATAGCGGCATACCTAGACTATGAGATCTGACAAATTGATGTGAAAATAGCTTTTCTAAATGGAGAGCTGGATGAAAAGATGTATATGATATAGCCTAAGAATTTCACATCCACAGATGAGTCTAAGGTATGTAGGCTTCAAAAATTCATCTATGCATTGAAGCAGGCATCACAGAGTTGAAACATGTGTTTGATAAAGTAATCAGAATATATGGCTTCATTAAGAACGAAGATGAACCCTGCGTGTATAAATGGACCAATGGATCTGTTGTTATATTCCTTGTGCTGTATGTTGATGATGTTCTCTTAATCGAAAATGACATCCCTGTATTATAGGAAATAAAAGTTTGGCTGTCGTCTCAATTCTCTATGAAGGACTATGGAGAAGCTTCCTATATCCTAGAGATGAGGATCTATAAGGATAGTTTTAAAAGGTTGCTTGGATTGTCTCAGTCCACGTACATTGATATCATGCTGAAGAGGATCAGCATGGAGAATTTCAAGAAATGCTATCTTCTGATAGGCCATAAAATTTTGCACTCGAAGAGGGATTGTCTGACAACTCCTCAAAAGAGAGAGCGTATAAGTAGAATATTATATGCTTCGATAGTGGGTTCTATTATGTACGCCATGATGTATACGAGATTAGACGTGGCATACTCACTAAGGGTAGTGAGCAGGTACCAGTCTGACTCAGGTGAAAATCACTGAAAGGTGGTGAAGACAATCCTGAAGTATTTAAGAAATATCAAGAAATAATGGCTCATCTATAGAGATTCTGACTTGAAACTTATGGGATATACTAATTATAGTTTTTAGTCAGATCATGATGATAGTAAAAGTTTGTCAGGTTTTGTGTTTACCTTAAATGGTGGAGCGGTTTGCTGAAAAAGTTTCAAGCAGCACACTATAGCCAATTTTGTGTGTGAGATGGAGTATATTGCGGCATCTGATGCTGCAAAAAAAGCTGTGGCTGTGAAAGTTCATCGGCAAGCTGAAAGTGGCATCCTTCTTGGATGGTCCAATTTTGTTATACCGTGATAGCACTGGAGCCATAGCTCAAGTGAAGATGTCGAAGGCACATCAGCTCACCAAACATATTCTATGTCGCTACCATCTTATACGAGAAATCATGGAGTAAGATGACATTGAGCTTCAGAAGATTGATGGAAAGAAGAATGTGGCCGACCCCTTTACTAAAACTCTAGGAATTAAAGAGTTCAATAATTACAAATGAAACATGGGTATTCGATACTGTTCTGAGTGGCTTTAATCTAAGTGGGAGTTATTGAAAATTATATCCTAAAGTCAATCATCTAGGTCAAGTGTAGGGGTACATTTTACTGAACGTGATCCAATTGCGGAGCTCTCTACTATCAAGAGTTGCTCATGAAGGATATGGGTATAAGTGTTCCTTAGACTTGAGATCACCATGGTGACTTACAAGCAACTCACTATACTTAGGTATCGGACTATCTAAATTTTTAATTCAGTGATGGAAGGCTACTGGATGTAGTCAAGTACTTATGAAGTCAGTGTGTGTGTCAAGATGGAATTGATCCCTCTAAGTATTGGAGCAAGTGCATCACTATATTTCAATTTAGCAAATCCTCGATCGGAATGGTCCATGTGATGGACACTGAATTTTGAAATATAATGTGGATGAATTTTTAGGGTTGGCAGTAAATGCTAGATCATGCTTTCAGTATCGAGGTCAAGAGGATGAATTATACGATAACCATATGCCACAGGTTCGTCATTATTGCATTGCAATTTTTCGACCTATCCGAATGTCAGATACCATTGCTAGAAGGTCACATCGATTGGTATAGAAAATTAGTTCTTATGCTACCAGCTTAAAAATCGAACCTATGGGATCACACACATAAGGAATTCCTACCTGATCTAATTGCGATCATGAGTCCTCATGACCTAGGACTCTATGATTAAGAGTTTTACTGAACTAGGACTCTATGATCAGGAGTCCCACTAGACTAGGACTCTATCTTTATGGGTTTTACTAGATTGGGACCTAGAGTCCTATTTGTATGAGGCTCTCTGATCAGAAGTTCTACTAGACTGGGACTCTGTGACCAGGAGTCCCATTAGACTAGGACTCTACCTTCATGGATCCCACTAGACTGAAACTCAGAGTTATACTTGTCTGAAACTCTCTGATCAAGAGTCTCACTGATATGGGACTCTATGATCGTGAGTTCGATTCGTTTAGCACACTGGATTTAAGAGTTCCATTGGATTGAAACTCTTCAGAAGTTTCATATTGATGGGACTGTGATGCCCGATAACCCATTCGATTGCAACTCTAATATTTTTGAAGGATTAATTAGCAATTTGATTATTGATTAGCTCAATTTGATTCAGTGATGAAGATTTGATCAAGTCCAATTGAATTTGATTCGATTGGATTTAATCCGATCAGGTCATGAGATAACTTAATCGCTAAGGGAGATTCGATCCTGATTTAATCAGAATCTGAACCTGATTAATTTCTAATTTGATTAGAATTTTATTAGTTTGAATTAAGTCTAATTTAGTTGGGTTAAACCTGATCTAATTGGTTTAAATTAATTGGTTTGATTGAAACCAATTAGAACCAAGTCAAATAAGATTTGAATTTAAATTCTCCATAGCGCCCACCATTTTTGACTTTTCCACCTTGACCCATGCCCTCCTCTAATTTTTGTATGAGATTTCTCATGCAAAAATGAATGTTCACCCTTCCTCTCTTCTGCCTTTGACCTGGTCCATGGGTTGGACTAGTTCAAACTAAGTTAAATTTTGAATTCAACTTAGTTGGTTTGAAATTTGAAAAATCTAATCTCTTCCTTATCTATTCTCCATGCCTACCTATCTTTTATCATACATTTTTTGGCAATTTTTGATTGAGGATGAGTAGAAGGAGAGTCCTTCTGCTCATCACCCTCTTGGATAAGGCGTTGGAAAAGGATAAGACCCTATTTGAATTCAAATACTTGAAGTTGGTTGAAACTAGTTCAACCAATCTTAACCTATCCACTCCATGTGAAATTTTTACTTATTTTTCATGCAATAAATCATGAAAATTTTTGTGCATGAAGCCCTAGGGGTTGTCTTTTCATGGTAAAAATTTGAAAGCAATTGGGCATTAGTTTTGGACAAAAAAAATCATAGAGTGAAGAGTATTTAGGAGATCAGAAAGAAGGTGATCGATTGGATCAATCGCGATCAGCCATCGAAGGCTCCAACGAGGAGCTAGCACTCCAGTGGAGCTGGTCGAAACTAGAAACTCCATGTGGAACAATCATAGAGGCCGAATGAGTGTGCGGCTATAATGTGATACCACAACTTATTCTGATAGATTTAGATTATGGAGATCAGCTATCCACGCATAGGTATCGAGTTCTAAACTCATATCAATCAACAGATTCGATTTGCTGATCGATCACATTTAAATTTTAAATTATATATTAGCATATCTAGATCCTCAGTAGGGTTTAAACTAATTAGATCAATGCATGCGGTAGATTAATATTTGATTAATTTTAGTTTTTATTATTTTAATTTTAAAAATATTTTGAAAATGCATGCTAAAAGCCCTATGCGATTTCCTTCACATCATTGAAGTCCTGCAGAATTGTAGCCACCTCCATTGGTACCTCTACAGTCTCGTTTGGGCCCAAATCAACGAGAGTAGCAAGATAAGTGACTTGGCCCTGCTTCCAGCCATGAGCCAACTGCATAGCAGAGACCATCTCCATCCTTTGTTCACGAACACCAGCATCCAAAGGCATGCTATTTCCTATAACAAAATAGAGCCTTTTTTCATCATGGATCATCAATCCACACAAGTATGGTAATATTGCCACCTTGGTAGTGACAAAAAAATCATTGCCAAGTATCAAATTATCGTCGTCCAACAGAACCACCATTAGGTTCCTTCGACCATCCCATCCACCAATGGTCATTAGGACATCAAAGGCCATGCCCCTCATGGCCTGGGCTTGGATATTGACTGCCTTGATATGACTTGGGTGCTCTATGATACTCAAGCCAAGAGTGGGTATAATCCTTTCAACCATAAAACTGTGCGTGGCACCAGTATCCACCATGGCTGAAATCCGATGTCCATTGACTCCCACATGCATGAACATCAATTTGGGGCATTTCTTGGCTTTCTCTGCTTGAATTGCTCCATGCAATTGCAATGGTGCAACTTTGTGTGTAACCTCTGAATCACAATCTTCATCACGGGCAATAATAGCACTTATCTTGCCCTTGTTGGAATAATTTCGGACAAGATGAGGGCCATTACAGATGAAGCAGCCAGGATGAGGATTGGCTTGATTCCTCCTGCTGGTGGAAACCCTCCACCTTTGCCTTCCCTTTGTCAGCATCTTTGGTCTACTTCTTCCCAGCATCCTTGAATTTCGGCTTGCTTGTGGAATGCCCATTACTGGGTTTGCTGACTCGCATATCCACCAAGGCATCTGCGGTAGCTAATGCGGTAGGCAAGTCTTTAACACTTTGCCATCACAACTCTAATTCCACCCATGGTTGGAGGCCAAATAGAAAATTGAATAGACTATCTGCTTCGAACATATCCTTAATATCCAACATAAGAGAGCTGTACTCCTTCACATACTCTCTTACTGAACCGGTTTACCTTAATTTCTTTAAAGAATCCCTTGCAACCCATGTTGTATTGCAAGGGAGGAATTGATTTTTCAATTCCTGCTTCAACACGTCCCAAGTGTCGATCTTTCTCCTAACAACATCCTCCATCCTTGTTCTCCACCAGAGTTTAGCATCCCCCACTAAATACATACTGGTGATGGACACTTTCTCCACTTCAGGAGCATGCACAGACTTGAAGTATTATTCCATATCCTATAAGAAATTCTTCAAATCTTTGGCACTCTGAATGACATTGAAAGGCTTTGGGTCAAGGACTTTCATCTTGATGGCACCATCTCCCCGCGAAGGATTCTGCATGACCGTCTTGAGAAGTCTGACATCAAATGTCATCTCCTTCAAGTATTATTGCGCCATTGCAAAGGCTTCCTATAGTAGAATCAATGTGGCCAACAAGTTCTCCACTTGCAACCACAAAGATTCAACGGCTTCATTTTGAGGCACCCCGATCATTGCCTCCAACCAGGACAATCTTTCACAGATAGCTTTCATGTTATTGCCACCCACATGCATGAGCGCCACCCCTATGCTCACAATTTTGGCACTGCAATTTGGCCAAATTTCCTCTAAAAGAGCCTTAAAATGTGGCTCTAATACCAACTATCACAGGGCCAATTCTTACCTAAAATTTTTACAAGAATCTAAGCCTTGTGCGGCACTAGACCACCATCTAGTTTCAGCCTCTCAATACTCCCCACCCCATAGGATGCACACACCAAGTGGAATAGGGACAAGATATCAAGGCACGCATAGGAAATAACAAGGCTTTCCATTATGACTAATTTTCACATACAGATAGAAAGTAGAGACCCGCCCACAGTCTCACTGAGTTTTCCCATGCACCCCACTTGTCTGCTTGCTACAGCCAACAAGCATAGCATACATAGGCAGTGGACAACATCCCCCAACAACTGGGAACCAATTGGAACTGTCTTCCTTCAGTTTGGAGGAAATTGCCCCAAGGAGTTGGGAGCCAACTGCAGAAAACTCCCATAAACTGCTGCTGGACAGCAACTGGCCAGAGCAACTAGAGCCAACTACAGAAAACTTTCATAAACTACTGTTGGACAGTAACTAGCCAAGGCAACTGAAGGCAACCAGTAGTCAACACAGAATCCCATCCAAAATTCCAACCACATGCCAGGCTCCAGGCTATGCGTGCCCAAGTGCTAGGCTACACACGCTCGGGTGCTAGGCTGCGCACCCTTGCCAGTCCATGCATGCATGCATCCGATCGTGCGTGCCCCTGTGCACACTCTTGCATGCGCGTTGCTGCCATGCGCACCTTGCTGTCGTGCGCTATTGCCATGCGTGCCTTGCTGCCGCATGCACCACTATCGCACATCGTGCTACCATGCATGCGCCCCACGCTCGTGCTACTATTGCATGCGCCTACTGCCTGCAGCATGGGTCTGCTATTGCCATGCACATCCTGCTGTGCGGTGCCCCTTGCATGCACTGCCCTGCACACCTTGCACACATCCTGCCATGGTGCCGTGCGCTATTGCAACTTTAGCACTCGTCTGTTGGTGTCAACATTTAGCCTGGCCATCTGAGCACCAGGCCATGCCTTTTTTCTTGTAGAGCTTCGGCCATGCCTCTGTAAACCTAGGATTGGCACAGCAAAGGCATTAGCCCATGCCAACCCAAAATTTGGCTACTAGGACTGTGACAAACCACCCCCATCCAAAGATCTCGACGTCCTCGGATGGAGGTGTGATAGATAGGCTTAAATTGCCTCTCCAAATTACCATAAGGTGGTCTCCTTCTCCCAACTAGCCTCGTTCTCTGGCTTATTTTTCCATTGAACTAGATACTCACTCCTTCTGTTCATTTTGCTATATCCCAAAGTTTGGTGGTCAAGAATTTTCTCCACCTTCTTGTCAAATTGTTGCCATATTGTCAGTGGGGCTCATTGCACCTGAACCCTTGAAAAATCTGTATCTTCATAAAAAGGCTTTAGATAACTCTCATGAAAGGTTGGATGTACCTTTAGCCTTTCTAGTAGAGACAACTGATAAACCACATTTCTCACCTTCTTTACCACTTCAAAGCATCCATCATATCTTGGAATCAGGCCTCGATGTATATTCTTACTATTGATCTACTTTTAGATTTGAGGAGTCAGTTTCAGCAAAACTTGATCTGCCACACTAAATTTCAGAGGCCTGTGCACTTTATCTACATATTTCTTCATCCTCCTCATTGCCTTCTGAAGGCTGTCCTGTGCCTCTTCCAGCATTTTCTGCTGGTTACGAGCAAATTGATAGGCTGCTGGACAAATACCCCTAGATTTCTGCAAGGTCACTTCTTGAGGGGTAAGAGGTTGTCGGCCTATTGCCAACTCGAAGGGACTGAATCTTGTTGCAGAAGATCGATGAAGATTATAGCAGAATTGAGCAGTATCTAATAGCTTCAGCCAATTTAGTTGACTAGCTGTTACATAGTGTCTAAGACCTCCAATAAAGCATTCACCCTCTCCGTCTGACCATCAGTTTGAGGATGATTTGCTGTAGAAAATTTTAATTCAGAACCCATCAATTGAAAGAGATAGATTCAGAATCTTCTCATGAATCGAGCATCCCGATCACTTATAATATCCGAAAGCAATCTAAAATGTTTCACCATATTTCGGTAGAACAAGTCTGCAGCAGTCTCCGCTAGACATACTTTTGGCACTGTGACAAAAACAATATACTTGGAGAAGCGGTCAACAATCACCATGATAGAAGACATACCTTCAATCTTAGGAAAGTCACTGATGAAGTCCATAGATACCGAAACCCAGGGCTTCTCTGCAATAGGCAATGGTTGTAGGAGACCCGCCTCCTTGCGCCTCTCCACTTTATCTTGCTGGCACACCAAGCAAGATCGAATATAAGCCTCAATGTCCTCCTCCATCTTTGCCCATATGAATGTACAAGATAAGAGAGCCATCATGTGCTCTCTTCTCAGATGTCCCGCCCATCAAGAATCATTGGACTCCTTCATAAGTTATTTTCTTAGTCCCCCATCATCAGGAACATACAGTCTATTGCCTTTGCCCATCAATAGACCATCTTCCACCCAATATCTCCGGATCATACCATCCCAGACTTATTGTAGCAACTTCTGATAGCCTTTATTTGAAGGTGCCACCATCCGAATTTTGTCGGTGAAGTTTGCTTCAATAGAGAAAATGACAGCAGCCACTTCCATAATGCCTTTGCGACTTAAGCAATCAGCAACCTAGTTATGCCCCCCAGGTTTATGCTCCCACTCGAAATTATATTCAACCAAGAACTCCTGCCACCGAGCCAGTCTAAGAGATAGCTTTTTTTGTGTCAAGAAAAATGTGTTAGCCACATTGTCAGTTTTCACCACAAACTTGGTACCCAATAGATAGACCCGCCATGTCCTTAAGCAATGCACGACAGCCAGCATCTCCTTCTCATGGGTAGAATACCGCTGCTATGCTTCTTTTAATTTTCACCTTTCAAAGGCAACTAGATGTCCCTCTTGCACCAGCACACCTCCAACTATCTTATTAGAGGCATCAGTATGCACTTCAAAGAGCTTCATAAAGTCAGACAACTTTAGCACCGATTCAGAAGAAATAGCCACCTTCAATCCCTTGAAGGCCTCTTGACACTTTACAATCCAAACCCACAATTGATCCTTCTTTAATAGATCTGTCAAAGGGGAAACTTTCTAAGAATAGCTAGCCATAAATTTGTGATAATAGTTGGCCAAACCAAGAAAGCTTCTCAACTCAGCAACTTTGGTTGGTGCTGCCCAATCCAAATGGCTTGCACATTTTTCTGATCCATCTTCAACGTGCCATTGCTCACCACATGCCCAAGGAAATTGATTTTCTTGCTACAAAACTCACATTTTTTTCTCTTAACATACAAGCTATGTTCCCTCAACCGATTGAATACCAACTTAAGGTGATCTTGATGTTCTTCTAATGAATCACTATAGATGACTATATCATCTAGATAAATAATCATAAACTGATAGATATAATTATAAAAGACATCATTCATTAAGTTGCAAAAAGTTGCAGGTGCATTTGTCAAGCCAAATGGCATGAAAAAGAACTCATAGGATCCATACCTCATGAACATAGTGGTCTTAGGCTCATCCCCTTCTGCTTTTGACTTGGTCCAAGGGTTGGACCAGTTCAAACTAAGTTGAATTTTGAATTCAACTTGGTTGGTTTGAAATTTAAAAAATCTAATCTCTTTCTTATCTATTCTCCATGCTTGCCTAAACTTTTTGTCGCACATTTTTTTTGATAATTTTTTATTGATGGCTAGCAAAAGGAGACCTTCTACTCATCATCCTCTTGGATGAGGCATTGGAAAAGGATAAGACCCCATTTAAATTCAAATACTAGAAGTTGATTGAAACTAGTTCAACCAATCTTAACCTTTTCACTCCACACAGAACTTTTACTTATTTTTCATGCAATAAATTATGAAAATTTTTGTGCATGAAGCTTAAGGGATTACCTTTCAGTGGTAAAAATTTGAAAGTAATTAGGAATTGATTTTGGGTGAAAAAAATCTTGGAGTGAAGGTGAGTAGAGTCCTATAGCACTTTATTTTTTCTTCATGCCTCTATTCTCTTCTGATTTTTGTATCCAAGGACACCTAATTTTTAGATATGATCTAAATAAGGTTTATATATTCGAAAGTTATCTTTTCATAAAAACTTATTTCATGGAAAAACTCCATATAGAGAGGGCGTGAGAGGGTTTTCAATGTGTCAGAATTTTTGGGCCGAGTGAAACCCATGACTTGAGAATCTGGGTTCGAGTAGAGAGATTGAGTGCTATGAGTATCGGATCGCCATCAAACTTCAGACACTGACTCATCATCCTCCATACTCCGTGTTCTAATTTTTTAAAGTATCTAAAAAATTAAAAAGAAGACAATCAATTCAATCTATTGCGATTAGTCATCAAAAGCCTCGATGAGGTGCTAGTACTCTGATAGAGCTGATCGAGATCAAGAGCTTTGTATGGACCAACCATAGAGACCGAATGAGTGTGTGGCTGCAACATAATACCATAACTTATTTTGATGGATTTAGATTATGGAGATCAGCTATCCACGCACAGGTATCAAGTTTTGAACTCATATCGGTCAGTAGATTCGATTTGCTGATCAATCATATTTAAATTTTAAATTACATATTAGCATGTCTAGATCCTAAATAGGATTTACGTTGATAAGATCAATGCATACAGTAGATCAATATTTGATTATATTTATTTTTGCTACTATTTTATTCAAAAAAGTTTTAAAAATGCATGCTTAAATCTTACGCGATTTCTATCACACCTCCCTCTGAGGACATCGGGATCTTTGGATGGGGGTGGTTTGTCACAGTCCCAATAGTTAGATTTTGGATTGTCATGGGCTAATGCCTTTGCTGTGCTAATCCCAGGTTTGTAGAGGCATGGCCGAAGCTCTGCAAGAAAAAAGGCATGGCCTGGTGCTCGAATGGCCAGGCCAAATGTTGACACTAGCAGATAGGTGCCAAAGTTGCAACAATGCACGGCACCATGGCAGGGCGTGCGCAAAGGTGTGCAGGGCAGCACATGCAAGGGGCGCCACGGCAAGGCGCGCCATGCAGTAGGATGTGCACGGCAATAGCACACCCATGCTGCAGGTGGTAGGTGCACACGATAGCAGCACAAGCGTGGGGAGCGCGCATGACAACACGGCACGCATGGGGCACGTGCGATAGCAAGGCACGCACGATAGTAGCGCATGCATAAGAGTGTGCGCAAGGGCACGCACGTGAGCACGCATGGTCGGACGCATGTGCGCATGGACTGGCAAGGGTGCACAGCCTGGCACCCAAGCATATGCAGCCGAGAACTTGGGCACGTGTAGCCTGGAACCTGGTGTGCGGTTGGAAGTCATTCATCTCTTGGATCATCATGAGAGCTTTATAGCTCTGAAGATGATCGACTGAATCGATGGAGCCATCATACGACTCCACTTGAGGCATCTTGAATCATGACATGATCGATACATTCAAGATACATGAGGAAAAGGGAGGAGTTGTTCGGACTTGGAGACCGTCGAAGGATCCTCCCTTTATGTCCTTCTGGATCCGGGCCAGTCGATAATCGATCTCTTTAAACTTTCGTTCATAGTCGCTGAGATATCGCTGGCGAGATGTCCCTGACATCGATCCTCCGAAAGAACTAGAGGAGGGAGAAGTCATTGGGTTGCGTGGTCATTTTTCCTCATATCGACTTCAATGAGAAGATGAGGAGACGAACCATCGTGATTGACGGACAGTTCCTCATGAATGGAGAGGAGATGAAGATTTCACCCAATGTGATCATCGAGACGGTCGCTCCGATGATGGAGAGATCGAACGTCTTGGTGTGCGGCGGATGTGCCTAGATGATGCCGCCTGCACCGGTGGACCTTTTGTCACCATAGGTGATTGCTGTTGAAGATTACACACAGTCTTCATGAGAATGTGGACCTATTGCGTTAATGCGGCTAGTTGCTGGACTTGTGCATCCAACATGACTATCGGATGCAAAAAATTGTATCCCGCCATTGCTGGCGGTGGAGGGGGAAGCGCTTCTCGTCGGAATGACTGGCCGACAGAGCTGGTTGAATTGCGAGCACGAGTTTTCACCATTTTTTTATTTAGTGTGCTTCTATCTCCTTCCTGGCATGCCAATATATTACAGCCAATCCACCTACGTCTACGATCAAATGCTAAAAAATCTGCAAACATAAGTCCACACTAATCGGAGTCAGCTCCGGTGGAGATCCTCCAATACTAAAGTTAGTGGATGGATTGGTCGAATAGAAAATGAAGAGCAAAGTAGCAGGATTTGCTCTTAGAATAACTTGAAATCTCTTTCTAATTGATCAGTTTATCTTTCTTTTATAGACGTTGGGATAGTAACTGCTTAGCACATGGATTCCTCTTTTTTCGGTATAGCATGATCGTGGGTTTGTAATTAAACCATCCATTAATTATTGTTGCTCGCTCTTCTCATGAATGGTTTCGTAGAGTCGATCAAAAATCAGATAAATTATTTGGAGAGCTCCCATTGGTCAGTCAGCAAATTTGGGACTGACCGATTATTGGTCGATCGACTTTGTATCGATGATTCATCGATCGACTAAATTTATACCGATCGATTATCGATCAACTAACTTTGCATCGATTGACCGTCGATAAGATTATTTGGAATTGACTGATCATTGATCGATCAGCCAATCGGATATCAGTCGATTGGCTTGAAATTCGATTGCCATTCATCGTGATGACTATCCATCGGATAATCATGCATCAGTGAGCATTGATTTTTCGATAGTCCTTTTCCATCATTTATCGTTAGTCAATTGATGACTATTGCCAATCGATGATCGATCGATTCTTGATTGATAGATTGGGCGGTAGATCAGTATTCTCCAACAAGCGTAATTGACAAGAGAGTGGCATATTTGCAAAGCATCACTTCACCATCACAATAGAAATAAGTCAGGACTGACTTTGTAGCATTTATTTTTCTTTGATGAGTTAGCATAATTTTTTCATCATTGTCAAGCAATTAGTAGTTCTTTTATTTTCCCGCACATTTTGAAACAGTAAATTTCATGTCTTCTCACAAAATGGCAACAACTTCATAACTATTCTGGATATGTTCTTTCGCGTTCGAGACCCATATAATATGATGGATCATCTTGTATGCAAGATTCTGGAATTGTGACCTCACCAACAAGACGAGATTGGAGCAATCGGCTTGGGAATTCGCATTCAAACATTATGAACTTTAATCATAACGAATTGTAGTTTTGTTCAAAGTTTACCTAGTTGATATTTAAGGTTATTGCAGCCAATCCATCTACGTCTACGATTGAACGCTGAGAAACCTGCAAGATAAGTCTGTACTAATCAGAGTTGGCTCCGATGGAGACCCTCCGATGCTTAAGTTAATAGGATGGACTGGTCGAACAGAAATTTGAGAGTAAAATGATAGAGATTGTTCTAAAAATATTAAATATGTTCCCTAAACTGACTAGGTTACCTTCCTTTTATAGATATCGAAGTAATAACCGCTGAGCATGTGGGTTCCTCTTTTCTTGGTGTAGCATGATCGTGGGTTGGTAATTAAGCCACCCATTAATTGTTATCGTTCGCTCTTCTCGAGAATGGTTTCATAGAGTCAATCGAGAATCAGATAAATTATTTGAAGAGCTTCCATTAGTCAGTCGGCTGATTTGGGACTGATCGATCGTTGATCGATCAGCTTTATATCGATGATTCGTCGATCGACTGAATTTATATCGATTGATTATCGATCAACTAACTCCACGTGAATTGACCGTCGGTACCGAGTGACCATCAACAGAATTATTTTGGGATCGACTGATCATCAATTTATTGACCAATCGGATATTAGTCAATTGGCTTGAAATCCAATTGCCATTCGTCATGATGATAATCCATCGGATAATAATGCATCGGTGAGCATTGATTTTTCGACAGTCCTTTTACATCATTGATCGTTAGTTGACTGATGATAATTATCGATCGATGATCAGTCGATTTCTGACTGACGGATCGATATTCTCCAACAGTTGCCCCCCACACCCAAGTTCGATGTGATGATATGATGATTTAACATTTTATTTTGATGCACCGAACGCAGGGAGAAAGTATGCGATGTTGCTTTGAATTTTGTTTCACCGTCTGCAATTAATGATCATCATTCCTTTCGATAAAGCTGTTGTCCGACGCGTCGGGGATTGCAATGATCATCATTAACTAACGCACGATCGTGAAGCCCGAGGGATTTGATGTTCAGTCGTTCTCCAATCAATACATGTCAGTATCTAGGATGCTTTTATGCATCTCGACCGTCAGTGGGTCCTATATATACTGGTCTCCTCCGAAGGTTTTTCTTTCATCGCTTTTAACAGTAGTAGCTTTTGAGAACTTTGTTTATCCTTTTGTTCTTTAGCCCTCAGGTTCAAAGTTCGAACCTTCCCTTTCACATCTTTATTTCTTTCTTTTTGTTTTATTGTCGCTTGCATGGCTGATCGTAGTAGTTTGTTGCGAGGTCCGACATCCAAAACTTCTACATTATCGACATCGATTGTTGAGCGACTTTGGGATCAGTATCGGATCTTGGAGGGCTTTCGATTGTTGGCTTCTGACCCCGACGGTCAGATGAACTCGCCTCCATCGGGCTTTATAGCCTTTTATTTAGAAAACCTTAGGTCATGCCTTAGGTTTTCCATTTTATAGTTTCTTTGAAATATTTTTGACTATTATAGAGTATGTCCGGTCTAATTAGCGCCGTACTCTATCCGGCTTTTAATTTTTTTTGCTTTGCTATGTCGATTAATTCCAACGAACCCTCGACTTTTCTTATTCAGACCTTTCTTCGCCCTCCAACTCCATTCGAAGGCCAACGAATGATGGTATTTTACCCTAAGGAGGGAACTTTCTTTTATCACTGGTCTTCCATCATCTATCTACAATTGGAAGATCTAGTTCTTCTTTATTTCTTCCTCTGCTCCTTGGGATTTTCCATCAATGTGGGGGAAGTCGAATATCCTTTCGAATAAAAATAGTCGGGTGGACTCGACTGATCGGGAGGATTTTCTTAAGCTGAAAGACATGAAAGTTCCTCCTCAGAAAAGCCTGATTACCAAAGCATCATTGTATGATGCCAAACTTGGTCCGGTGCCATCTGTAGGTATATATAGTGTCTGTAGTTTTGAATTTTCTTTTCTTCGGTTGGTTTCCAATATTAACTTGATTTTGTTGATTGATTTTGTAGGGATGCATTTTTTTGTTGGACTTTCCAAAGATGAAGTTTGTCGATTCACCACTCGAAAAAGGGTGGCACCCGACGTCGGTTCATCACATGCGGTGAAGAAGAGTCAGGCAACTGATCCTTCAGTTGTCTTCGATTCCACCGACAGTTCCTCCCATCATCATCTTGCGTGCTCCGACAGCTACCGTGACTTTCGAAGCCCCTCCGATCGTCACATGGTCAGAGGAAGACATCGTCATCATCGACGTTCAGGCTGTTGTTCCTGTGGCAGGAGCTCAGCTGGCTGTTGCTGCACCTGCTTTGCGACCAACTTTGGTTCATTTGGGGTGCTTGCCATCTCCGTCCACACCTGAGTGGATGTCGGCGCTTCCAGAACAATCATCCACTAGAAGAAAAGGAAAAGCACCAATTTTTTCTGTGCTGATTGGGAGCGATGCTTCCAGCCATGGATATACGAACTCTGAACGAATCGATGTTCAGGTCCCAGAAGGTGGGCCAGCACTTTCTGACCCTCAGTTGGCGAGTAACTCGGTCCGCTCCATTCTTCTTCTGACTGATCGGGAGTCTAGAAGGAGTCGAATTTTGGTCGAATTGTTTGGCTCATTCTATCCGACTTTTATTGGGATAAGTCGGCCATCCATTTTGCCTTTTTCTCTATTTTTTTTGACTAATTTATTTTATTTTCTTTGAATAGTGGGCTCACAATATAGTCGAACATGAGTCAGCCTATCGTAAAATGGCTGCTCTTCGGCATGCATGTTCCGACTCTGTATCGACTGCAAACACTGAACGTGATTCGGTGGTCCTTGGATTGGAGCAATTACAAAAGGATGTCGCCGCTCGGGAGAACACTCTGTCCGAGGAAGTCTCCCATCTTAGGGTTGAGCTTGGATCGGCCAGGTCCGAACTTGAGTCAATTCTGTCTAATCTTAAGTCAGCTCAAGAGGTGGTGAAGGCCCAAAAGAGTCGCATCAAGAAGAAGAAGCGCGCAGTGAACAAGTTGGAGAAGGACCGCGATAATTAGACCAAGAAGACAGTGAACTTGCATCAAAAGTGGCAGACTGTCGATGGAGAGTTATCTTCAGTTAGGATAGAAATCTAGGTTCTGCGGTAGGATCTCAGTCGAGCAAAGGAGCTGGGAATCGAAGAATTCAAGGCCTTGTCCGATCTGAAGACCCTGATCCTTCAAGAAAGTGAGGCTTTCTATTGGATTGGGTTCAATGATGGTCGGAATGTTGTCCAACAGCTCTTTCCTGATCTTGACCTCAGCAACATCGTCATCCCAGACGTTGAAGAAGAGGAAGAGGGAGGCGACGATGGAACACCCATGGGCCCGATGGACGATGGTGCCCCTGACACTGCCTTTTTTCCAATTGAGTCAGCTGTTCTCACAGCTCCCATGGCTTTGATTGAGGGTACATCGGATCTTTCTGCATTGATGGGTTCGGCTCTCCCATCGACTGTTGAAGCTCCATCGAAGGGTCAAGAAACTACTCCGACTGAACTCATTCTACCGATGGACACTGTACCGACGATTGAAGTTGTGACCATTCTCGATCAACCTCCAGAGCAGTCAGTCGTCGAGTAGATTTATATTTTGCTTTCTTTTGAAACTGATAGTTCAAATTTTGTAAGGACCAACAATCTATTTTATAACTTCTCCTTCATAGTAATGAAAGCTTTGTTTGCATTTGTCTTTTGTTGTGCAAATTTATCTTCCATTATAACTGAAAATACTTTGATTGAGTGATTGTTAGCTGTTCTTTTGTCGGTTTTATTTAACCAACCATTGGCTAGCTTTTAAACCGATTTAGAGTCAGATTTTCTAACTAGCCAATACTTAGTCATTCGTTAAAATACTCATAGGTAGGGGACAAGCTGACCTTGAGTCGATTTTTAACCAACTTTTAGTCAATTTTTTATCAACTCATATTGAATTGAAGTGCTTGATGATTGGGTATAAGCCCACCATGGATCGATTTCTAATTGACCTTTGGTCATTTTTTTTATCATCCGACACTTGATCAATTTGTAGAAGTATTTGTCGATCGGGTGTAAGTCGATCTTTGGTCGGTTTCTAACTAACTTTTAGTCGATTTTTCACCATCCAATATTTGATCATGTTGAGATATTCATAGGTCGAAGATAAACCAATCCTTGGTCAGTTTTCAACCAATTTTTAGTTAGTTTTTTATCAATCAATATCTGATCATGTTGAGATATTCATAAGTCGGGGATAAGCCAACCCTTGGTTGGTTTCTAACCAACTTTTAGTCAATTTTTTACCACCCAATATTTGATCATGACGATCGGATGCAAGCCAATCGTCCTTCGATTTGGTCATGGCCAAATCGGTATAGGTCACGTTCTTTACTAGTTGGAGCAAACTAACTAGTTTACAACCAGTAGATTGACGCTTTTCTTCTTTCGTTGTTTTGTAAAGAAGTTACGCATCAGCATTGCTTATTGGGTGTCGAATCATCGCTTTTCAGTTGATTCATCTTCGGATGTTGCCCTCTAGCTCTTGATCACCTAAAGATCTTGTTGATCACCCTGGCCGTTAGTCAATTTTGACGAATTTTCTCTGACGTCGGTGGTTGATCGGCTTGTGGCTCGATCGGGCGACTGAGCCAAAACTTGACAAGAAATCCCTACTGGATGAGTGCTTTGATCTCATCCTTCAGCTAGAAGCACCGTTCGGTATTGTGATCGTAGTCGCGGTAGAATCGATAGTACTTTCTTTTGTCCTTGCTCGGATGTTTCGTTATGGGGTTGGTGAAGGTACTTCTCTCCTTCAATCTCCATCAAGATTTGCGCACGTAGAATGGAGAGGAGAGTATAGTTATTATACCGATCCTTCGGATGAGTCGGTATTGGGCTCAGTCGGGAGGACGTTGCTTTTGGAATGGATTGATTGGGTCCGGTCGAAGCATCGTTCTTTCATTGTTTCTTCTTTTGATCCTTTTTATTTTGATTAGCACTGGCCAGAAGTGCCTTTTTTTGCACGAATATATTTGTTCGTGTGCCCGAGAAGTTTGGCATAAGTCGGGAGAGGATTCTTATCTAGTGAGTAAGTGAACCAGGAACCCTGTAGATTCTACCTTATGGTCGAAATGGCCATTTTCTCGTTAAGATTTTGGACCTCTGGTGTAGCGGTGTTAAAATATGCTACGAAAGTCTGAAGAGTCTCTTCCTCGTTCTGCTTGATCGAGAAGAGATTGTTTAAAGTTCGTGGCTTCACTCGGCTGGTACTGAAATGAGCCATAAAGGAGTCTTCGAGTTGCTCGAAAAAGTCGATACTTTTTAGCAGAAGCCTGAAATACCAGGCTTGGATAGATTTTCGAAGGGTGGTCGGAAAGCCGATACACATAAGGGTGTTGTTCATCCCCTGGATCATCATGATAGCTTTGTAGCTCTAGAGATGATCGACTGAGTCGGTGGAGCCATCGTACGACTCCACTTGAGGCATCTTGAATCGCGACGGGATCGGCACGTTCAAGATATGTAAGGAGAAGGGAGGAGTTGTTTGGACTTGGAGACCATCGAAGGATCCTCCCTTCATGTCCTCTTGGATCTGGGCCAATCGACGATCGATCTCTTTGAACTTTTGTTCATAGTCGTTGAGTCGTCGCTGGCAGGATGTCTCCGACATTGATCCTTCGAAAGAACTAGAGGAGGGAGAAGTTGTCGGGTTGCACGATCGTTTTCTCTCATACCGACTTCGATGAGAAGATGGAAAGATGAACCGTCGTGACCGACGAGCAATTCCTCATGAATGGCGAGGAGATGGAGATTTCATCAAGTGCGAGCATCGAGACGATCATTTCGATGAGGGGGTGGTAGAGCATCTTGAGATGTGACGGTCGTGCCTAGATGGTACAGCTTGCATTGTTGGGCCTTTCGCCACCGTCTGCGGTTACTGTTGGAGGCTGTGAACAACTTACATCAGCATTTGGATCGGCTACGTCAATGCAGCCAGTTGCTGGGCTTGCGCATCCATCATAATTGCTGGATGCGAAGAACTTGGTTTCGCCACTAACAACTATGGAGGGGGAAGTGCTTCTCATCGGGATGACTGGCCGACGAAGCTGGTTGAATTACGAGCACGAGTTTTCGCCATTTTTCAATTTAGTGTGCTTCTGCCCCCTTCCTAGCACGCCAATCTATTACGGCCAATCTACCTGCACCTATGATTGAATGCCGAAAAATCTAAAAGATAAGTTTACACTGACCGGAGTTAGCTCCGACGGAGATCCTTCGATGCTTAAGTTAGTAGGATGGACTAGTCGAAAAGAAATTTGAGAGCAAAGTGATAGAGATTACTTTAAAAATATTAGATGTGTCTCCTAAACTGACTAGGTTATCTTTCTTTTATAGGTGTCGAAGTAATAACCACTGAGCATATGGGTCTCTCTTTTTCTGGTGTAGCGTGATCGTGGGTTGGTAATTAAGTCATCCATTAATTATTATCGTCCGCTCTTCTCGGAAATGATTTCGTAGAATCGATCGGAAACCAGATAAGTTGTTTGGGGAGCTTTCATTAGTCAGTCGGCTGATTTGGGACTGATCAATCATTAATCGATTGGTTTTGTACCGATAGTTTATCGATTGGCTGAATTTATATCGATCGATTGTCGATCAACTAATTTCACACCAATTGACCATCGATACCGAGTGACCATCAGCAGGATTATTTGCGACCGACTGATCATCGATCAATTGATCAATCGGATATCAGTTGATCGGTTTGAAATTCAATTATCGTTCATCATAATGACAATCCATCGGATAATAATATATTGATGAATATTAATTTTTTAATATTTTTTTTTACATCATCAATTGTTAGTCGATTGATGATAATTGACTATCTTATGGCAGATATCATGGGTGGCCTCATGAACGAGGCAAGAGGTCATTTTTTTCCAACAAATGGTGCATGTGCTGAGCTAATATGGATTGCTGGTTCAGCATTCCATAACGCGATTAGCCGAGTCCATATTTTCCGCAGATGTTTTCTCACGTGAACAATCGGCCTACGGAAAGTTTTTTCTTTATTATTATTTTTGCTCGGAATCTGGTCTTTGGTTGGTCGCTTCTTGCGATGCTTTGAAGAAGTATCTCCCGGTTTTCAGCGTCAAGGGGCTCCCACTTTTACCCCTGGTCAATTTTTTTTAGCATTTAATAATTTCACCTTATTAAAAAAATTAATATTTTGACGAACAAAAAAAAGATATTAACATTTTCAAGTTTTTAATTTCAAACAAACTAAATTATTCTTGCAAATGTTTGAGATTCTCCTGTACTCATTAGGAGGTTAACCAATCCCAAACGGGTCACGCTTTTCCACTTTTTGCCAAGGTTTTCACAAATCAGCCCAAAGAGTAGTTGGGTTTGCATGCACAATCCATTAGTAATCAACAAGGTTAACAAAAAATGTAAAATAGCCAACAGATGGGCAACCTCTTCCCGATCTCATTCAGAGAAATTACGCCCATTCATTGAATGCAACGTCTGCATATCTTAATATCTTTGGATCCGTTTGATATATATTAACTTGATGGGAAATAAATAATAGAAAGAACGATAGAGAGAGCATTTAACCCAGCATCTAATATCCACCGTCGATTGGATGATTCCTTTAAATTTGCCGTCCACCCCAAAACATAATCCAGCAACCGTCCAAGTTCCAACCAACGATTCCGTGAGCAAGAGACAAAATGCTCGACATCACGTCGCGTCCCAAACAAAGAAAGAAATACAGAACTCCGGGATATATTGCATGCTGATGCTGATGCTTGTATTTACGCCAGGAGCCCAGGATGATACGATCCGCTGTTTTTCGTCAAAAAAGTAAAAATAAAAAATAAAGAGAGAGAGAGAGAGAGAGAGAGAGAGAGAGGCAGGGACACTTTCACTTTGAATTAAGTAAAAATATCTCCACAGCCCAACGATCGTACAACTAAGACGCCACCAACAACATAACGGAGATAAATATCAAACGTTGAATTACCGTGGAACCGACGGTATTTACCACCGTGCCCTTCTTTTCTTCACGCATGCGGAAGGCGTTGCGTCTCCGCTCCAACTAACCTTGCCTGAATGGCCTTTCCGTAATTTTCCATGAAATGGAACCACCGAGCAATGGACCAGCTCGCCCCTTCCTGGATTCCATCTATAAATCATCCGCCAGGAATCCGCCTCAGAATCTGTACCTTTCCTCGCCTTCTGCACTCCCTCCTTTCTATCCGTCCGCCCTCGCGCCCATCGATGGCCGCGCACGATGACATCGAATCTACCCTCCTCGGCTATCCTGCGCCCCCCCGGACCACCTCCAGCCGGCGGATCGCCGCCGTCGTAGCATCTCTCCTCGGTAACAACAGTCCTAATTTCTCTCTCTCTCTCGCCCTCATATCCCGGCCGATTTTTTTTTCCCGAATCTTTTTTTCTCTCGATCTCTCTCTCACACGATCTTTTTTCTGACACTTGGCAGCTGTGGGGCTACTTCTCGTCGTGGTCGTCGACGAATTTGGGGGGGATCGGGTGCAGGTGAGCTTCGAGGGAAGACGGCAGCGGTTGGGGAGCACGGACGGGCCGGAGGTGGTGGAATCGGAAGTGGGTGTGGTGGCGGCGGACGACGGGAGGTGCTCGGAGATCGGAGTGGGGGCGCTGAGGGCCGGGGGGCACGCGGTGGACGCGGCAGTGGCGACAGCGCTTTGCCTGGGGGTAGTGCACCCGGTGTCGAGTGGCCTCGGCGGCGGGGCATTCATGATCGTGCGATCGTCGGACTCCGGCACGGCCGATGCCTTCGATTCCCGGGAGACCGCTCCCTCCGCTGCGTCCAAGGTAGCACCTTAGCCCACAACCAGGCCTTTTCCACCGGCTCTGCTCTTTTTCTTGACCCCATTTTGCCCCTAGATCTTTTGACCTTTTAGCGTCGGAGCCGGATTAGCTCCTCCGATGGGAGGCAGGAGCTTTTTGTTCCACCGCACGGGCAAACATCCACGTCGGACTTTAGGAATCGTGTTTCACGATTTTTTCGTCTAGGCACGAATTTTTTCGTTTCCGCTTTTCAGCAGGCGTACCGAACGGCAGTGGCGCATTTGCCTTACGCTACCTTGCGGCCTTTCTTCCCCTCTCGCTGCCATTTACTCCAGGCCGACGGTGGTGCTTTTTCCTTTTATATTATTTTTTTTGGAAACACGTTTGGCCCAACCCGATGAGGGAAACGATCCCTACGGCCACTTGTCACGAGGGGATTGGCTTTTTGTGACAACGCCCACGTGTAGTTGTTTCTTTAGCTTCCAAACAAATTGACAGTGATTATTTTCCCACAATAGGGGATGCTTGGAAACGTCATGGGCGCTCCAGTGACTCTGGATAAGGGGAGAAATTCTTATTACACCGCGCGCGGTCATTGGCGCGCACGGAAGCCCCACGCGGCCTCCCACCCCGCTTTTTTTTTTTTTTTTTTTTTTGTGCGCCGGTTGTGCACCGCACGCGCTGCACAAAGAATTCCTCGAGTGATAAGTAGGTAGTGTAGGACATCATTGGTGGACAGGGTAGCGGGGTGATCGCAGCCTCGTTGCATTTTTGCACTCCATCTTCTTGGTGCGGCTGGGCGAACAACATACTCAATTAATCGGCCACAGCCGGCCTGCCAACAGGATGTTGATTACGTCAGCTTAGGATTTCTGTGATATGAAATATTTTGTGCTTTGATACACAACAAAATCTGCTTCATGATACCAAGTGATAAAAGGGAAATGGAAAATTCTTTCTACACCATGCATGGTGTAGCTCCACAAACACCGTTCACCGTGATTGGCTTTACAAGACGGAGCATGGTGCCCAAAAAAAAAATTTTTTTTATTCATGTAACTACAGGCGGTGTTAAGGGAGCTACACAACCCGTGGTATAGAAAATATTTTTCAAAGAAAAATTGGTGCCTTTCATGCCCTGGCGTAAAATACCAACACGTCCCAGAACAATTTTGCTAATATAATTGCATTTGCTTGTTGTTGATAACGTATACTGAGAAGATCTAAAATTGTGAAAAATCAATGCTTTTTTGAAGTAGCTAAAGATTTTTAAAAATTATCATGTGCACAATGGATCGTGTAGTCATGTCTTAGCATGATTGGTGGCTTGCCCATAAACCTGAGCAAACACGCCCCACCACGTCTATGTATAAGTTAGCACAACATTGCTTGTTCTAAATCAGCCCGATTAGCTTGGACCTCTTATTTAGTCATGGTTAGCTGCAGAACATCCATATTCTAAAAGCTCTCTGGGGCTTTGAATTTGTGTTCCAGGTCCAACCTGAAAGGTAGAATTTCTAGCATATTTCTCACAGAAACAAAAAAAGAAACAAACAATATTTTGATTAGTTTATTTTCCTTTTCTTTTATAAACTAATGGGTATAACAGGGAGACCTTCCAGCACAAATTGTGGTAGAATATATTTTAACAAGTATTTATCATCCTCAAAATTATACACACACAGATATATATATTCAGATTGCAAGTCTAGAATTTATTTCAAAAATCTCGTGGTTAGCCACCATCCGTCTTTGAAGTGCTCATATTACGTTGCCATTTTCTTCTGCTACTGAAACAGAACATGTATGAGAGGAACCCATCATTTAAGGAAAAGGGTGCGCTCTCGATGGGAATCCCTGGAGAACTAGCCGGCCTCCATGCAGCTTGGCTGAAATATGGGAGGCTTCCGTGGAAGGCTCTCTTCCAACCTTCTATTGAACTTGCGAGAGAGGGTTTTGAGGTGGTACCGTTTCTAGCACGAGCCATTGAGTCGTCCAAGGATGACATATTGGCTGACCCTGGCTTGCGAGGAGTGTTGGCGCCTGACGGGAAGCTGCTGCGGACCAATGACACTTGCTACAATCCTGCACTTGCCCATACGTTGGAGGTGATATCCACCGAAGGACCACAAGCATTCTACAATGGAAGCATTGGAGAGAAATTCGTCGAGGATGTAAGGAATGCTGGCGGTGTTGCAACAATGGAGGATATGGGGAATTATAAAATTGAGGTCAAGGAGCCAGTGGCAGCAAATGTTATGGGTTACACGATCCTTGGTATGCCCCCACCATCCAGTGGAACTGTGGGAATGTCCCTGGTGAGTTTTTTTGTTAAAGAATGTCCTATCATTATGCCGCTTCCTTGGTTTATTTCATGAGACACGAACTGTTATATGCATAGCTTAATAAAGCTATAATGTGGTCGACAATGACTGGACTCATTTGTGCTGTTGCCATTATCTCAGTTGTTCCTGGGATAGAAGTGCCTGTTATTTTGTCTGTCTATTGATTCATGCATAAATTGAGAGCATTTTAACCAAGATGTATCAAAGCATTGTTTATAATCTAATCTGGAAATTTATTGCCTGTTAAGTAGGTTCTGAACATTTTAGATAGCTACAAGTCAATGAAAGCTGTGAAAGGCTTGCTTGGACTCCATCATCTTATTGAAGCAATGAAGCACATGTTTGCCATGCGGATGAATCTCGGGGACCCTGATTTTGTTAACATTACACAATATGTTTCCGACATGTTGTCGCCCTCCTTCGCTGAAAAACTTCAGCAAAAGATACTCGACAATACAACATTTAGTCCAGGCTACTATATGGCAAGGTACCGCTTTTCTTGTCCTTTTTTTGGCTGTCATCGCTTCTGCTGCTGCTGCTGCTTGTATTCAATTTTGTTACGGTGTGGCTTGAACACTTCCATAAGTTGTGGAAAGTCTTGAAAGGACTAGCTTAGCATGTTAGAACAAGCATACAGATTTAAATCATATCCATATACATGACTCAGCTTACACCATAGTAAGTTCTGGGTAACCTTTGGCCTCGATCTCTATCTCACATAGATTCCACGAACTCTTTCTCGCCTCTTCCAATCATGTAATTTTATCTCTTCCCTCAATGGCACAGACCCCTCAAGTCCTCCCATTTCCAGTTCAAGGGCCTTCTAACATCTTCACTATAAATTCGACACAATTTCTGATCCACATAGATTGTTAATCTTTCCATCAAGAACTGTAATAAGGTATGACACGACCACCATAAGTATTATCGCTAATATATTTTTTTCAATTAGATGGAGTCAGCTAAGGGACCATGGAACCAGTCATTTCTGCATCGTGGATGCTGAGCGTAACGCGGTTGCTATGACAAGTACTGTTAATTGGTACTTTGGAGCAGGGGTGCTCTCACCATCAACAGGAATTGTGTTGAATAATGAGATGGCTGATTTCTCTACACCAACAGAATCAACTCCTGATCATCTTCCACCAGCACCAGCAAACTTTATTGAGCCAGGCAAGAGACCGTTGTCTTCCATGACACCTATTATTGTCCTCAAGGTAATGCTTCTTGCCATGTGGCTTTTAAATTAGTCTGCACATTCTTCCCCCAAGGCTTATAATGATTCTTCCAAGACATGTCATTCTTTGTACAAACTACCCCATTTGCGAACTAAGCCCTCGTAGTTCCCTGTTGTTCATCTTGCTATGCACTTGATGGATTCTACCATCTTCCTTTCGGTGCAAAGGATGCAAGGCTGGCTGCAAATTAACCATTTTTCAACAAGCAGGCCTTTTTCCATGCTGACAGTTCAAAGGGAGTATGGGAAATTTTTAACAGCCATTGCATGCATCGGTTATAGGAAAAGATGGAAAGATTCCACAATGATTGCTTTGTTAATCCTAAGATAATACTTTAGATCTGCAATCAAGCTATCTGGATTATTATTCTAGAAGTAGTCTGTTCACTTCCAGTCTATCCTATTAATACAAGAGGAGTTTGTTTACGTCCATGCAGGACAATCAGCTTGCAGGAGTTGTAGGGGCTAGCGGTGGAATGAAAATAATTCCAGCAGTCATTGAAGTCTTCATGAACCATTTTATATTGGGAATGGAACCTCTGGCAGCCGTTCAACAACCAAGGGTCTACCATGAGGTAATTTTTAATTTTGTTGTGCTTTTGTTTTGAGTAGGGTGTCTCCTTAAAATATTCTCGTTTCAAGTGGACATCACAGAACTGTGGATTGTCTCTCTTTTTTTTTGCATTAAGTGGGTCCTCTACCGGTCTCATAATTTTTCCCTGAAGAAAAATCACTGTTTTTCTGGAGTCCTTATCATGCATGCCTCTGAAACCAGATCACCTAGCCTTTTCATTCCAAATATGGATGGAGCCATAGTTATTTATGAACAAAAAACCAAGCATTTCATCCCCGCAAACCAGAATCTGCTCATCCCGGAGAACCGACACGTTAAATTTCTTCTGTCAATATTGTATGGCATCCGCAGCCATCTCAAATAATCCAGCCTCTTTGTATTATTATGTGAATAAAAAAGCTCTTGGCAATAAAAAGTTGGAGATGAAACAGTGTTTGGTTGCAAAACCACCATGAGAATTAGGGTTCACACCCTAAGCAGACCTTTCATCTCAAAGCTCTTGGCTTGAGGTAGATACTTTTGAAGTTAGGACTTGGACCGTCCTTTGATTCAATTTAGAGGACTATTTTTCGGTTTAATTGTTATGTTAAAGTACCATGAAATTCAAAACCTTGGAGTAACACCAGCACTGTCCGTGTGACATCTAACCATGCAGCTGATACCAAATGTGGTGCTTTATGAGAACTGGACAGCGATCGATGGAGAGGTTATAGAGTTCGAGGAGGCGGCAAAGGTGTTCTTGGAGCAGAGAGGTCATCACCTTCAAAGTATTTCAGGAGGGGCAGTGTGCCAGCTTGTGGTACATGACCTCCAGGAGTCGGTCCTTAAACAAATAGGGGGTAGGAAGGTGGAAATAAATGATGTTGGTGTCTTCCACGGAATGCTTACCGCAGTCAGTGACCCAAGGAAAGATGGAAGGCCTGCAGGACTGTCGCTCCGAGGACAATTCTCAGAAAACCATTTTCCCCACTGAATTTATTGAGCTGCCTTTCCCTTGTCAGATTAAATGTAACAAATGAAGCGTACATGCTTTTATCATTGTGCATACCTTGGTTATGTTAATAGCAAAGTGATTAAATGTTTTCATACCTATTTTGTCAGCAAATGACTCCTACCATAGCTTAGCTTGGCCGCATCGAGGTTCTTTAATCAAGTTTCTTTAGATGGAACGTGCATTAATTCCAGCCGCTTATCTCATCATTGAACCTTGGAAATAAATATTGATCGATCTTATTGCTTCACCCCTTGTGCAATTTATCGGGTGTACATGGGTTTCTAAATTATTCTATCCAACTTTCTTAGTTCCTTATGAATTTATATCATGAGAAGAGAAATTCCCAATATAACCAATTAAATGATAATGGAGGCCTCATGATTAACCACATTCATGACAATACCACAAAGGCCACTCAATTTGGTGCAATATTTGACATAAAAGAAGAGCTAAACCCAGATTGGACTCAAATGGACTGGACCAAGCACAAATTAGGTCGATCCAACACAGCTTTGTTGGTGATTCATCCTACTCCAGAGCGAGTTACTCTTGACTATGCCTTAATAAAGAAAAACTCAGGCTCAAAAAAATTAAAGCTTCAAAGCTAAGGCAAATCAGAATTGTTACCCAAGTGACATGAGATCACTTTGTAGCCCCGCATTTCTAAGGTGCTGGTGGAAGGAATTTAAACACGGCAGTTGAGAACGAGGATAAAGTGATGGCAAGGGCAACTAAACTATGAGAGAGAGGGGTTAACTATGATGACCTATATTTAATCTTATATTAATTATTCATCGAAAAGATTTTAAATATTTATATAGGACTAAAATGCTCAAATAATACATTCCAACTAGTGTTTATGAATGAATGCATAGTCTCTTAGCCTAGCAAAAAATCTAAGATTTAAATAGAGGAAGTATGTGAGAATCCGTGCAGATGTGTAGTTAATCCTGCATCGATTATTCATTAGAAAGATCTTGAATATTTATACACTATTAAAAAATTAAAATAATATCTTTCGACTAGTCTTTTCGAAGAAAGTTCTACATTGTTGCATTAACCATCAACCGATTCAAGCCATAATAAAAAAAGATGGGTGCCTATCGACACCATTTAAATGAGAGTGAAGCATTATATGTTTGAACTGGGTGAAAATAGGTCTTAGAGCCTACATGATTTCTGCTTTGTTTTCTTACATGAAGTTTTGGTAGGCATTCCGTAGGAAATCAAAGGACATAAAACAATCAAGGTTTTCCATGACGAGAATATGGAGATTCTCAGGAATCACGTTCTTCACTCCCCTTCACATGAAATAGTGGGCCAAGGATGTCTGAATCAGGCATCATGCGTTTTAATGAACTTGGACAAGATAAGGTAATGACGAATGAAAGCAATACAATCAAGGAAGAAATATTATTTCTCTACAGAAGGCGCGCACATAAAAAGTTGCGAACTTGATCTAATTATGACAGTCATTTCTCGGATATATGAGCAAATAGGGCAGAAGATGAACAAGCACATTTGTGTCTGTAGTGCGTTATATCCTTTTACTTGTTGGAACATGACAAGACGTACAATGGATCCAGGGTGGTTTGAAATGCTCGGCAATTCTTTTAGGAATTAACCAAGTAGTATACAGAGTGTCTTTAAGTGAATGCGCGCAGGATGAGCGCGAGGTTAAAAAGCCAAACATAGAAATATTGAAATTTTATCACTTGCTGGCCTAATCAATCTACGGAGCGTCAAGACAGGAAATATTGAAATCGAATTGCTCCACAGCCTCTCGCTCATTTAAGATCTTATTCTCTGTTGATGGCATAGCTTGGATGATCCACAACCTTGTGGCTCACCGCAGTTCCGCAATGAAACGTCCTACGAGTCTGACTTTAGTTGCAGTTGGTGGACGAAGAACAATCATACCAGCCAGAATCATATATTATAGAAGTCATCCGCGTCGGTTTAAGCCAACCTCGTCCCCCGCAGGGCTAATATAAATTTGATAAGAACCGTAGAAAACCAAAATTTAGAAGAAATCTGATCTATAAGCAGCGCTTAGATAGTCTAAGTTATCCCTGTTCCAATACATTTTGTGTCGAAATATCCAATGAACTAAAGATAACAGAACAGAAAGGGGGAGATAATCCAAGAAAAATGGAAGTTAGGAGTTAAGGTTTGAGCGGGGAGGAAAGAGGGCAGCAGAGATGTGCTCGACGTGTTGTGCTCCTGGACGAAGCGGGACTTCTTGGCGGCGTCCTCTACAACGCGGTCCGGCTTCCAGCAGCTTCTCAACGAGCCAATTTAATGCCGTTTAGACGTGTATGGGCCGGCCGAGAACGTGATCCATGAATGTTCTAATGCGGCCGGTCCGATTCTGGCTCAGCCCAGAGCGACCAGAGAAGCCCTAGTACCAGATGGCAACTGGATCAAACAAATCCAACCGGACCCCTACCTAGCATGATCCACTGATTCATGGGTAGGACCAGCAAATGAGCAAGCTGTTTACGAACTGGCTCGTGTTTGACCCAAAATTTGGTTCAACTGCAACCAGCTTGGATAAGAAATAAGCCAACCTAGAGCTAGGCTTAGCTTGCTCAAGTTGTTGCTCGAAATACCAATCTATAAATAGTTTATATATAGTATATTGTTTGTATACGTGTAGACACACGCGCACATATATATAATAGTATTCCAATTCTTTCTATAATTATTTATTATACTTATATCGATTAATATAGGTTATATAGAATAGCACATGTCACAACTATAAGATTAGGAGACAATCCAGATTATTACTTCAACTCATGTTTGGCTCATTTATGCCACTAGTATTTATTTTGTTATTTGGATTACATACAATTAAAAAAGGTAAAGCAAACTAAAGGAAGACAGCTTCTCGTCTCAAAGTTTATTAGCTTATCCTTGCAAGTGTAAAGGATTTTGATGAATTATGTTGAGAATAGGTTAACCTGGGTAGCATCACTAGATATCACTATTCTCCAAACAATTATCAACCAAATATATATTGGCTAAAAAATTAATGAATAATTGAGCATCTATGATTTAATGGACATGTTATTTATCAGAGTTATCTAATTTCAGAATGAGTACAATATAAAGAGGTCACATTATAATTCTGGATACATGTAATTTGAATGTGCGGCTCATTTCATTTGAAAGGTTGCTTCTTTGCTCCACAAGTTCAAGAATTTTAACTTGAAGAAAAGTTGGTTCAAAAGCCACTAATTGGCCTCACAAGTTTTTTGGTCAGCATATCTCTAGCTAAACTTTCACCTAAATTCGACACAAATAATTTCTATGGATCAAAAAAGAGTTTCTCAATATTTTATTGAATATTCTTATGTAATTATACTCTTATTTTATATGATCTCATATCCCATGAAAAACATCTGGATTGTAACTGTACTGATATTTGTTATATTTATTCTTCGCATAATGAGTTGCATCAATCCCACCAATTTATCATGCACGACATCAGCAATTAGCATGGCTCAGGGCTTTTCTGCCTAGATTAGAATAAAATTTGGTAGGCTTCTAGTTTATCAGAGCCATTGCTAAATTAACATTATTTGAAATAAGTCATCCTAGCGAAGACATCCTGTAGGCGAAAGTTTCTGGGCTTAACCTTGATGTTTTAAAAAAAGTTTATGATGGATTTTCTAAGCCCGTGCTAGTTTAAAGTTGCCCAACAAAAATAATGTCGTGCAGTAAATAGTGCTTCAATTACCTATACGGACCGAACATATCCTTCTTTATTCCCTCAGGCCTTCATACAACGATTTCGAGAGAGATGAGAACCGGTGCATCCACAAAGACAGATTATTTCAATCACAATGCTCGAATATGAAGTACTTGATAACAAAATTATCATTCTCTTTCCAAAGAGCATTTCAACGGTATATATTGGAGATTAATATGTGAGAGATTTCAAAAAATGCATCAGATCCATCCCACGAATATCACATCATGTAGAACCCCACATAGATTTCGTTGTCTGAAATCTAAATCCTCATGTACACGCATTCGAATAGCCAAAATCATTTTGGGATCCATCCGATGTACATGTTGCACTTGCGTGAGGTCATTCTCTTAGTGAGTGCCCAACCATATTCCAATAAGGGTGCCTCGCGTTTTTTTTCAACTCCTAGTCTTTCTAAAATAAACGATGATGATTAGAAGGTCACAAGGAGGACGACGTCGTGCATCTGGCTGCTAGAGGATTCCAACATCACATGAAAAAAGTGACAACACAATAAATGTGGTACACATTACTCTAAAAAATAATAATAATATACAGTAATAAATAATTGAAAAATAAATCTTTGCCACCATGAACTGACACAACCACAACTTATGGCTTATTAGATGACCACATGTTGATGTCCAAATCTCTCTTGAGGGTGTGGTGGAAATGATGCGCCAAACGTCCCCATCCCCCACCAAATCTCCATAAAAAACACCAATCCTTCGCTCGTCGCTTTCTGCGTGTCGTGGCTCTCGAGCTTAACCTAGAGAGCAGCATCTCTTTGCCCTTGCAAGAGGTCAGGAGCCGGCCCATCTCACTTTTTAAAAGAAATATATCAAAGATTGATGGCCAACAATTATTTTAATTTTTTTTGATAATATTTTTTTTTTTTTTTTTTGATAAACATGTAAGTACATAAGATTCATCGTATCACTCAATGCACCGAATTTAGTTTTTGAAGGATATAGGGAGGAAGTGAAAAGCTTCCCCCAACTTTTGTTGAAAAGAGAAAATGCACGAGGTTAACGTATAAACGGAGATATAGCAAGCAGAGTTTCAGAAAAGCAGGGAAAAAAAAGGAAACTCAGTTACGGGTCAAAGAGAGAAACCGAAGATTCATGCAAATAGAGTTTTTTTTATCATACTAATATTAATTTAAAAATTATTTATATAATTAATATAAATTTCAAATTATTTATCAAAGTAATATAAGAAAAAACATCATCCAAAAAAGATAAACTTTTCAGGCATAAAACATCATCTTGAATAGTATTTTTTAGGTAGAACCAGTCCCTCCCCTCAAAAAAAATGAAAAAAAATACTATTTTAAATGACATTTTTAAAAATACTATTTCAAAGAATTTTTTCTTTCTTTATTTTGTATTTCATGGACGAAAAGAGGTGCGGAGGCCGATGGTGACCAATGGAGACCCAACCTGAGGTATTTTATTTATTTATTTATTTCATGAATGGAGAGAAGCGTCAGGGTCGGTGGTGATCGACGGAAATTCGATCGAAGGAGATTGGTGGTCAGAAGGGGGAGAGGGGACATGGCGGTGGTAAGCGAAGAGGGCCAAAAGGGTGGGGTGGCATAGGCTAGTGGGCGAAGAGCGCTAGCCGAGGTGGGGAAGGAGGAAGGGCCGCCTACGGGGGCAGTAGTGGGTGGAGAGGATCGGAGGAGGTAGGAGGGCTGGGGTTAGGGCGGAGGGGGATTTTTTTTTCTTTTGGTGCAACAAACGAAGGGGTGGAGGGCACGAGAGATGGTGGTGACCGATAGGGGATGCGGAGACGGTGGTGATAAGTATCCGAAAGAGAGGGTAGGCTATAGGGATAGAGGGGAGGGGGGCACAGGGGATGCTGGTGACCGATAGGAATTCAGTCGAGTGGGAGTGGGGGGTGGGTAGAGAGGGCCGACTGGGGTGAGGGCTGCCCGACGGGGGGCCGGGGTTTGGGCGGAGAGGGCCGAGGGTGGGGCACAGGGGACCAGGGTGTGTGTGGGGGGGGGTAGGGAGTTTTTTTCTTTCCTTTTCTTTTTTCTTTCTTTTAAATAAAAAATAAAAATAAAATAATTAAAAATAATTAATAAAAAAATAAAAATAATAATAATAAAGTAAATAAAATTTAAAAATTTAAAAATAATTAATTAAATTTTTAAAATAATAATAAAATATTATTTTTAAAAAAATAAATTTGTAAAAAATATGGATGGGCATTAAGGAGTGGGATAGCGCAGAGGTAGAGAAAGGTGTGGGTATTCAACGCAGGTCCATAGAAGAAGATGAATGAAATAAAATATATATATATATTTAAAATAATAATAAATTATTTTTAAAAAATAATTTAGAAAAAAATGTTTAAGGTCCGAGAACTTATTCGGCTCTTGAGCGCACTTCTCGACGGAGTTGAAAGGTGCTTATTTTTAAATTATTTTTTAAATTATTTTTAAATTAAAATTTTTTATTATTTTTATTATTTTTCTTCTTTTTAGAATTATTTTTTAAAATTATTATTATTAAAATAATAATAAAAATCTATTGAGGAAGAAGAAATCTAAATAATAATAATAATAATTTTAAAAAATAATTTTAAATAATAATAATAATAATAAAATATTAATAAATAAATTTTAAAAATAAGCACCTTCCAACTCTGTTGAGGAGTATGCTCGAGAGCCGAACGAGTTCTCTATATCTTAAATATTTTTTAAAATTATTATTAAAAATAATTTATTATTATTTTAAAAATATATTTTTTATTTCGTTCTTCTCCTTTCATAGACCTATGTCGAATACCCACATCCTCCTCCGACACCATTCACGACTCCTCTGACTATGGTTTTGCGCCGAACACCCAGACCCTCCACCAATACTGCCCATGACTCCATGCTGTCCCCACTCTTCAATGCCCATCCACTTTTTTTTAAATTTATTTTTTAAAAAATAATATCTTATCATTAATTTAAAATTTTAATTAATTATTTTTAAATATTTTATTTATTATTTTATTTTATTTACTTTATTTTTTATTTTTATTTTTTCTTATTAATTATTTTTAATTATTTTATTTTTATTTTTTATTTAAAAGAAAGAAAAGAAAAGAAAAAAACTCCCTACCTGCCCTCTCGGTCTCCTGCGCTCCACCCCTGGCCCTCTCCGCCCACCCCCCCAACCTCCTTCCGGGCGGCCCTCATCTTGATCGGCCTTCTCCACCCCCCACCGCCGCCCAGCTAGATCCTCGTCGGTCACCTGCGCCCCTCTCCTTTGCTCTCATACCCCACCCCCTTCTGGGTATCCGTCACCACCGCCTCCGCCCCATCGATCACCACCACAGCCGCCGTCCCCATCATCTGCTGTGCTAAAAGAAAAAAAATCTTCCTTCCCCTAACCCCAGCCCTCCTGCCCTCGGTCTCTCCGCCCATTACCATCCCCACGGGTGGCCCCCCTCCTTCCCCCCCGGTTGGCCCTCTCCATCCACCAGCTCACACCATCCCACCCCCTAGCCCTCTCCGCCTACTATCGCCGCTCCACCCCACCACCAACCCCCTTCGGTCGGATTTTCACCAATCACCATCGGCCCCACACTCCTCTTCATCCATAAAATAAATAAATAAATAAATAAATAAATAAAAATATCTCTAGCTGGGTCTCCATCGGCCCCCGCACCTCTCTCCATCTATAAAATTAAAAATAAAAAAAAGCCCTTTGGAATAGTTTTTTTTTTTTGGGAGGGGGGGGGGCTGGTTCCATATGGACGCTGGCTTAAAAAATGCCATTCAAAATAATATTTTATATCTAAAAAATTATTATTTATTTTTTTATATTATTTTAATAAATAAGTTGAAATTTATATCATACATAATTTTTAAATTAATATTAGTATGATAAAGAAATCCATGTTAAAAGGGATGGAATCTCAACCAAATTGGATTCTTGCTATGGAAGAATCCATAGATGACTATCGGCAGCTAGAGTTTAAGTAGAGTTGAGTGAATGGATGAAGTCCGAAGAAAAGTGCGGGTGTTCCTTTCCGAGCAAATATGTCAGCAATCGACAAACAAAGTTGATCCCATTCCACCCATTGACTTTTAGTCGTGGTTTTAGAGGGAACATGGGCTTTTGGCAAAGAAATACTTCTTTTTATGTTTTTTTTTACTGAAATCGGATGTAGCAGGATGCTACCCTCTTTTTATATTATTGATAAAAAAAAGTTATAAAAAAATAAAATAAAAAAACTATATTAGATATAGAAAAAAGAAAAGAAAAATTATTTATAATTTATTATAGTAATAGCTAAAATTTCAAGCTTCATCTAAAGTCTTCTATGATTATCTTCATTCTTCAAAGAACAAAGATGTTTTCGGCCATGAAAAATCTAAAGAATATTCTGCAAAACAAAAAAAATAGAGTTTTTTAGAAATATTTGATTATTTCTTTTCCTCCAAATTTTTTAACATATCGAAGCCAATAATTGATCACCTACCTTGCTCTCAAGTTTGTGAAGGAAAAATCCTAATTTTTCGAACCAAGTTCATTCAGATCTGATCGGATCAAGAGATATATTTTAAAATTTTTTTTCTTTAATCCAAATCAGATCTGAAATATTTTAGATCTGATTTTTATTATTATAATAATAAAAATAAAATATAAATAAATTAAATTATATTTAATTTATCTTGATGTAGGATAATCTTATTACCCGTTGATGATCCTGTATACAGCAGAAGGTTCTGGATCTAGCCACGCAAGTGCCTAGCCTCTACCGGTATCTACTCGGGCTAGATCTGGAGATCCTCTTCTTCTCTATCACGTCTTCAAAAATCAGATCTGGATCTGATCTAGAGGATCTTCAAAACACCTTTCGAAGATCAGCAATTGTCCTTTGCAGTAGTGCAGTCTTCTAGTTTTCTGTCGCCTTTTTCTCATCAGGATTGCACCGAAAAGATGCCAACCATGTCTATTAGGCATTAGATGCTATGGACTGGAGGATGAGTTTGGGCTCAATATTTTGGATACGATGAGAGACTCAATTAGAAATTCAGTCTGTGCAAATGGTGGGTCTGACTTAACTAAGGAGTGGATCAATATTCCGGATATGGTGAGATTCATGAATTAAAGATCAAGTTTGGGTGCACCATGATTAGAGAATCATTGAACAAGAGTTGTTCACTCATTGGCTAATCCATCACCAATAATTGTTAGGTGAGGTGATGAGTCAGTTGGTGAGACCGCACCACCCACTAGAAATCATTAATCATGAAGATTTTCGCATCTCTACAGAGAAAGTGTAGGGATCCAAAAAAATAGTTGGAGCTAATTTATTTAAAAATAAAATTCTTAAATAAATTGGTCAAGTCATAATTACAGTATCTAACTAGAATCTTTGACTCTCTACAGAAAAATATCTGCGTCCAACCCATTAGCACGTATCCTGGACACATATAGACTGATCGGACCCAATTATAAAGACTGGCTCAAGAACTACAAAATCATTTTGAGTTCCAAAAAGTTAACCCATGTATTAGATCAGGATCCTCCCATCTTATCAGTCCGTCCATCCACTGAACAGAGAGCGTTTCTGAAAAAATGGATAGATGAAGATAATAAGGTCAGATATTACATGTTGGACTCGATGTCTGATGAGCTCCAGCACCAACATGAAGATATCGGGACTGCCTCATCAAATGTTGGCTCACCTGCAGGAGGAT
>QRFJ01000032.1:1806315-1843761 GCA_006176705.1 Cocos nucifera | reverse complement strand
ACGGGCGCACGCCACCCTTGGCGTGTGCCCAAGCTGGAGATGCTCAGGAGTCCCTATTAGACAAGAACTCCATCTCCTTTTTGGATTCCGATTAGACTTCTTCTAAGAACCAAGTTTGACTGATCTTAGGCACCATCTAAGGAGGAATCCAAGGGACTCTATTTTCACCAATCAGATTTAGGTCTGATTTCATAAAGAGTTGTAATTGGTTGGGAAGAAGAGGAGTTGGATCACACATAGTCTATAAATAAGACCCTGCACCCAACTCAAAGAGCAATTGAAATTCCCACGCCCCAAGATTGCCTCTCCTCTCCTCCTCCATGCCAAGTCCACCTTCTCCCTCTCCTCTCTACGCTCAAAGGAGTTTGGGATCTTAGTTGATGCAATCCATGAGCCACTGTATCCAGCCGAGAACAATCAACCCCGGGAAGGGCCCGCACATCTACAATGGTGGAAGACCTCAGACTTAATCTTTTCTTAGGGAGAATTGATTCAGGTCTCATTAAACTAGACTTGTCATAGTCATAACAATTATGACTAACCTAGTGGCATGGGTTAGCTCGGATTATTGACCACCTCAAGATCAGAACTGTGTCAATAGATATGGCCAGGTAAGTGAGACCGGTGGAAGGAATATGCCATTAACTCGTACAAGAATGCATTCAGGTCGAGTAGCTTCCAATTAAAAACCAGTCGGTCGTATGTGCCAAACTTACCTTAGACACCAAATTGTTGAGTCAGAACCAATTGGGTTAGCCTACAATCCAGACTCTAACCTCTGAGCCTAATTAGGTCTTGCTTGATCGTGACTCGATCTTGACCCAGACTTAATCCTATTAGGCTGGTCAATTTAAGCATTGTTGATCCCATCTAACCAACTCTTGATTCGGTTTGATCAACCGCTTAGACCTAATTGAGCTACCCAAGCCCGAACCCAGTATTATGAATATGTCTTAGATCTAAAATTCTCAATTTTAGACCTAATTAATATTCCATAATCTTAATTTTTAATTAAGTAGGGTTCATAAATAAAATATGCACAATAAATCCTAGGGTTTCAGGATCTAGGGTTTTGCAGAAAGTAAGTTTTGGATTTCTGATTAAGGACGAACACGCAGCACCCCTACACATCATAAGAACACCCCATCGGAATGGGAAGAGAGGGCCTTTAAACCCTTCTTCATTCTTATGACCGGACGGCCAAGAGGAATGCCTTAATCAGGAACATGTAATACTACAAAACAGTTTTAGATCTATATCATATATCTCATATACAAATTAGATCTAATCATGGCATATTTTGCATACATCTCATGTATCGAATCATGCATATTTTTAGATCTAAATTATCTCATAATAATCTAAAAAATTAGATTTAAATTGATCTTATCAAAATAAATTCTAATCTAGATAACTATGTAGAACTATTCTACAACTAGTCTAGACATGCATCAATCATATCTCATATGATATTTAAAATTAAATAATTTTTATTTACTATTTTTTAGATATTATTATAATAATTATAATATCAAAAAATAGTAAATAAATAGATCTAAAATATGATTTAATCAAATTAAATTAAAAACATGCAAGACTATTCTATAGAACTATTCTATTTTAGAACTAGTCATGCATATTTTCTAATCTTAGATCCAAATCATTTAATTTTAATTTTTTCTAATTTTCAGATCTGATCACATCTCATGTGACATCTAAAATCACTTATTTTTTAATTAAAATAAATTTAAAATTCAGATCTAAATACTTTTAGAACCTTGGCTCTGATACCAGTTGAAGGAAAATCCTGATTTTTCGGACCAGGTTCGTTCAGATCTGATCGGATCAAGAGATATATTTTAAAAATTTTTTCTCTTTGATTCAAATTAGATCTAGAATATTTTAGATCTAATTCTTATTATTTTAATAATAAAATAAAATATAAATAAATTAAATCAAATTTAATTTACCTTGATGTAGGGTAATCCTATTACCCATTGATGATCCTGTAAGCAGCGGAAGGTTCTGGATCTAGCCACGCAAGTGCCTGGCCTCTACCGGTATCCACTCAGGACTGGATCTGAAGATCCTCTTCTTCTCTATCACATCTCCAAAAATTAGATCTGGAATCTGATCTGGAGGATCTTCAAAACTCTTTTCGAAGATCAGCAGTTGTCCTTTGCAGCAGCGCAGCCTTCTAGCTTTCTGATCGCCTTTCTCTCGATCTGGATTGCACCAACCTAAGATCCCAAACTCCTTTTGGGCATGGAGAGGAGAGGGAGAAGGTGGACTTGGCATGGAGGAGGAGAGGAGAGGCAGCCTTGGGGCATGGAAATTTTCAATTGCTCTTTGAGTTGGGCAGGGTCTTATTTATAGACTATGCGTGATCCAACTCCTCTTCTTCCCAACCAATCACAACCCTTTGTGAAATCAGATCTAAATCTGATTGGTGGGAAATAGAGTCCCTTGGATTCCTCCTTAGATGGTGCCTAAGACCAGTCAAAGTTGGTTCTTAGGAGAACTCTAATTCGGAATCCAAAAAGGAGATGGAGTCCCTGTCCAACAAGGACTCCTGGGCGCCTCCAGCTTGGGCACACGCCAAGGGTGGCGTGTGGCGTGCGCCCTCCTCCTTGCCAGGTTCTGGCAGGGGGACAAGCCCCCACCAGCTCTCCAATAGGTGCATGACACATGTGGATCAAAAGTCAAAGTGTCAATGGTCAACATTTGACCAGTCAAAGGTCAGACTTTTGACCAAAGTCAAAGGATGAGAAATGGCAGGTGACCAAAAATGGCAGGTAATTGTCTTACAAAATAAGACAACCTTTTCTGACTTGGACAACCTCCAGTCAGACCATAGTGAAGGCCTCTGATTGAGCACAAACTCCTTTGGCTCAGTCAGGACAACTATTTATGATAGTAAAAGAAGAACGTTAGGTTCAATCGAGTGCTAGCACGATTTTCTTGAACCTAATTGAATCTCATTCAGATCAATTGAACTAGATCAGTTCAATTGATGATCACCAGATTCAAACCCTTATTTGTGTGATCCAGTTAGGTTCAGTTCTGTATGGTAATGGGATATGTCATGATCTCTATCATCGACATCATCGAAACTCCTTTCGATGGATCAGAACTCTTCTGATTCGAACAGCTAGAATGATCGATCATCTAAATCATTCTAATTGCTCCCAAAATCCACCAGTGACACCTAGCAGTATATGGTGGCAACCCATCAGAGCTGAATGCGAACCTCTTGGTGCAGCTACCTGTGTGATTAAGTTCTTCTATCTTGAGCTCCGATCAGATTAGGGTTAAGGTGAACTCGTCAAACCCTAGTTTCTGTCATATGATGTAATCATTCGATTCAAGTCCGATGTGAAAATCTAAATAGAAACTCTTTCTATTATTTCACTCTGCCATGGCCATGGGCTTCTGGACTTGATTCTCATGATCATCATAGGGCTGCTCCTCTACCACCGAGGTAGATAGATTCCATCTTGATGCAATCCAGTTCCTACAATGAACATGCTATAGCCAACATACACCTCAGGATTTCGATATGGCTAGGAGACCGAGTTATGGTGTAGTCAAACTATAACACCCTCAAGGTGAACTGCCGATGCACCTCAGGTCAAAGAACCAGACACACCACTGCAGCATCGAGTCAGTCATTGATGAGAAGGTAGACTTCCTAATGACTACTCGAGGTGGTCACGCTCAGTGCCCTCATTCTCTAACGAGTATCTATACTCTCACTCTGGTGTCTCCACACCGTAGACTCAAGACTCATCTACTAAAGAGAAACGATTGTATACCAACCTTCCGAATCAATCACCATCCTCGTGATGATCCTATGATCGAAAGTATTTTATGAATTAATAATGATTATTCATGTCTTAAATTTTTAACTCTTAAAAATATGAATTATCATTATCATTAACTCAAAAGATGTATCACAGACATTAAATACACATATGTGATAGAAAATAATCCATTTTATTGATTTTAGTCAAAATTATAATTTTGCTCCTAGAAGTGTATTACAAGTGTCAACCAATTCTGACTTTTAGAGCACATATATCTAACAGTTTGTTCTTGTTTTTCTTCTCTAAGAAGTCTACATATTAAGAAACGAAGAAGGTTTATCTCTTAAATTTTGCTGCAAATTTGTTATTGTCCACAAACTTCTTACAAGAGAATATCTAAAAAATAAGTGGATGCCCGACTCTGAACTCGAGGTACATAGTACACACCTGAGCTGATATTTCAACCTTTTCTCATAAGAACTTCTCCTGTATATAGCTTATTCCTTATTGCTAACCACAAGAAATTCTTTATCTTTTTAGGTGTTGGCGCCTTCCAAAGAATTTTTGAGAAGAGACATTTAAGACCACCATAATTAAGAAACTTGTAGGAGTCAACAATAAATAAGCTATTCTGTGTAAGCTTCCAAAGCAATACATCCGCAATACGAGATGGCCTAAGAGGAACAAGAATGGATAGCAAGGCAGACAACTTGCTCTCTTGAAGTACAGTCAATGGCCTTCAAACTTTGATACACCATCTCAAATTTATCCAGCTCCAATATGATGAAATCGGCCTATTCAATTTCAATATACAATCATATAGCTTTTTGAAATGAGAACAAAGAGGAATCATGTCAATCTAAACATCCTCTCAAAAATGGATCAAGCTGCCATTCCGCATCTTAAAAGCTATAGAATTTCAGAAAGTAGAAGTTTTTGAACAAACATCTTTCCATATGGATGACAAGCCTAACAAGCTCCTTCTCGATCTTATTTCCAACTTCCTTCATAAATAATAGGCCTGTGCCACCTATTTCCACCAAGGATTTGGTGACCCCAATGAAAATTTTCAAACCCATTTAGCTAAAAGTGACTGATTCATTTGAATAAGATTCTTACACTCCCAAACCTTCCTGGTCCTTGAATCTACTCTCAATTAGCTAAGCAATGAAATCCTGTGATATTGTCTGTCCCTTTTCATAAGAAAGCTTTTCTCAACTTATCCATTCTTCTTATGACCCAGCTAGGCAATTTAAAAACAAATATATAGTAAGAAGGGAGTGCTGTCAAAATCGAGTTTATCAAAATTAGCCTACTGTCTGGAGAAAATAATCTTCCCTTCCATAAAGAAAGCAAAGGAATATTTTACCAATAGAGATGAGAGATGGTCTCACTCCTTGATCCACAGAGAAGGCAGCCTGATCCCTCTTCCCTGATCTTTTCTTTCCAAAACCTCCCCCGTGCAATTTGTTTTTGGGGACCAACCATATGAAGCCTGATTAATTTTCTGCAGCATTGCTGATTTCTAAATGCATTTATAGATTGGCCAAAGCATGCCTTGCTGATTGATGAACTTGTAGAAGGAGCGAACCGAGTAATTACCATTACATGTCAACTTCCAAACCGGCACATCCATAATTCTAAAGGGTCTTATAGTCTCGAGGGTTTGCATATGATTCTGCAACTGTCCACCTTCAAGCTGCCAACTTGGATTATTAGTAAAATTAACAAGATGAGAAGATCTTTTTATGGAAAGATTCTAACAATGTCAATAGTTTTTACTGCCTAGTGAACTAGAAGGTTGTTTGTAACTTCAAAGAATCAGGGAGTTTAGGTATCAAAAACTTATCCTAATTGAATAAATCTTTGCTTGCGAAGTGGTCTTGAAGGTTCCTTCGTAGGGCAAAAAGTCTTTGGTAGCACTAAATTGCAAGAGCTTACCACTCAAAAAAAAAAAAAAGTTTGGGATGTGAACTAGAAAGTCGACTTTGGGATTTTCTTCCAGTTGGAAGGATATCAACTTGAAGAATGATACTTTTTGGAACCATATGGCTTTTAAACATGGCAACGGGAGGTCAATTAGATTCTAGAAAGATGCTTGGATTGATGCAATTCCATTTTGTTATAGATTTGATGATCTTCATTCACGGATGGTGAAGTCTGACTTGCCGGTTGCATCATTTTGGAATATGAGCATGTTGAGGTGGTGTGTCCCATTGATGGATCCTTTGACAACCATGAGACATATCAGCTTCAATTGTTATATGACCTTCTCTCTTCTATGGTGTCATCTCGTATCATGGATGTTTCTATTTAGAAGCTAGCACATCATGGCCTTTTTTATGTTGGTTTTTTTTTATAGGTTCCTAAATTTTGGTGGTTTGAGATGCCCTTTCCAAAATGCAATTTGAAAAATGTCGAGTCCAGAGAAAGATAAAATATTTTTATGGTTGGCAGCCAAGAATAAATTATACACTGGTGAAGTGCTTGCTAGGAAGAGTTGGAACGTTAGTACAAGTTGATGTTTTTATGGTGCTAACTTAGAGTCTATTAATCATCTTTTTTTCACTACTTGTTTACAAGGAGTATATGAGAAACCATTAAATTACAACTGAATTTTAAAGGAAGACCGATGAACTTTCTTGATCTTTGGACAAGCTAGAGAGGGAAGAACAAAGATAAGTTGGTAAAGAGTGTGGGACATCAACTTTTTGTAGCTACTTATTGGGAGATTTGGAAGGAGAGAAATGCTCATATCTTCCTAAATAAAAAGAATTCAATATTCTCAGGCCTACAAAAGTTGCTTCAATCTTTTTTTGATTGGAGGAATCTAGGTTCTCTTTAGTTTCAAGTACAACATCAAGAGCTATGGAATGGGTTGCAGTCCTTCACCATACTTCCCACCCTCTAAAGTTGTTTCTTTGGATGAGATTTGGGTTTTATTTTTTTTTTGCCTCTAAAGCTTCTTCTTTGGATAGTTTGTTAGGTGCTTTGTTGTTCATAACTTCCTCTTTATTTCTCTTCTATATAAAGTATATTACTGGATGTTTTAGTCCGACTTTAATTAGAGCTCATTGCTCTATAGAATAATTTTTGTTGATGCAGAATCTGGTTGACGCCAAATCAAATTGGAGTTGGAGAAGAAGAGATCACCGTCGGTGATCTGCAAAATAAAGTTTCATCCGGAGCCGATGGTGGTGGCTTCAATAGGACCCTCTGACGATCAAGTCAGCTCTTCTGATCAACAGAAATGGAGTACTCAGGCAAAAATTTAGCAAAATTTTAGGAAAAAAAAGAGAGGTTAGAGAAAATATATCTGGAGGATTTTTTTTATAGACAGAGCCTATTGTAATCATCCGATAGTGGGGTCACCTATAGCAGACTGATAAATGACAGTCATAATCGTTCGATAGTGGGGTCGTCTATAGCAGACTGATAAATGACAGTTATAACCATCTTGATAAATAACAATCGTAACCGTCCAGTAGTGGGATCGCCTATAGAAATTCGTCTGAAGGAGAGATCTATAAAAAGTTCAGCTCCTAGAGAAATCTGACTGAACGAGAAGTTTGAAAGAAGTTCTACAAGAGAAATCCGACTGAAGAAGAAGTTCGGAAGGAGTTTGGCTTCTGTAGAAATCCGATTGAAGGAGGGTCCGAAAGGAGTTCGGCTCCTGTAGAAATCCGACTGAATAAGAAGTTCGAAAGAAGTTCGGCTCTTGGAGGAATCCGTCTGAAGGAGAGCTTCGAAAAAAGTTTGGCTCCTGAAAGAATTCGACTGAAGAAGACGTCCAGAAGGAGTTTGGCTCCTAGAGGAGTCCGTCTGAAGGAGGTCCGAAAGGAATTTGGCTCCTGAAAAAATCTGACTGAAGGAGAAGTCTGGAAAGAGTTCAACTTCTATAGGAATCCAACTGAAGGAGGATCTAGAAGGAGTTTGGCTTCTGTAGAAATTCGACTGAAAGAGAAGTTTGGAAGAAATTTGGCTCCTAGAGGAATTCGTCTGAAGGAAAGATCTGAAAAAAGTTTGACTCCTAGAGGAATTTGACTGAAGGAGACATCCGAAAGAAGTTCGACTCCTGAAGAAATTCATCTGAAGGAGAGGTTTGAAAGGAGTTCGGCTTCTGAAGGAATCCGACTGAAGGAGAATCATGAAGGAGTTTGGCTCCTGAAGAAATTCGACTGAAGGAGGGATCCGAAAGGAGTTCGACTCCTGTAAGAATCTGATTGAAGGAGGGATCCGAAAGAAGTTTGACTCATGTAGAAATTTGACTGAAGAAGAGGTCCGAAAGGAGTTTAGCTCCTATAGAAATTTGACTGAAGGAGAAGTTCGGAAAGAGTTAGGCTCTTGGAAGAATTTGATTGAAGTAGAAGTTTGGAAGAAGTTCGACTCCTGTAGGAATCCGATTGAAGGAGGGTCTGGAAGGAGTTCGGCTTCTATAGAAATTCGATTGAAGAAAAAGTTTAGAAGAAGTTTGGCTCCTGAAGAAATTCGTCTGAAGGAAAAATTCGAAAAAAATTTGGCTCCTGAAGGAATCCGACTGAAGGAGACGTTCAGAAGTAGTTTGGCTCCTGGAGAAATCTGATTGAAGAAGAAATTCAGAAGAAGTTTGGCTCCTAGAGGAATCCATCTGAAGGAGAGGTCCGGAAGAAGATCGACTCCTAAAGGAATCCAACTAAAAGAGAAGTCTGGAAGGAGGGCTTCTGAAGGAATCCGACTGAAGGAGGGGTCCAGAAGAAGTTCGGCCCCTGTAGGAATTCGACTGAAGGAGGGGTCCAGAAAGAATTTAGCTCCTATAGAAATTCGACTGAAAGAAAAGTCCGAAAGGAGTTTGGCTCCTAGAAAAATTTGACTAAAGCAGAAGTTCGGAAGGAGTTCGGCTCCTGTAGGAATCCGATTGAAAGAGGATCCGGAAGGAGTTTGACTCCTATAAAAATTTGACTAAAGGAGTAGTTCGGAAAGAGTTCGACTTCTAGAGAAATCCATCTAAAGGAGAGGTCCAAAAAAAATTCGACTTCTGAAGGAATTCAACTGAGGGAGACGTCCGAAAGAAGTTTGGCTCCTGAAGGAATCTGACTGAAGGAGAAGTCCGAAAGAAGTTTGGCTCATGGAGGAATCCATCTGAAGAAGAGATCTTGAAATAGTTCGGCTCCTGAAGGAATTCGTCTGAAGGAGAGGTCCGAAAGAAGTTCGACCCTTGGAGGAATTTGATTGAAAAAGGGGTCCGGAAGGAGGTCGGCTCCTGTAGGAATCCGACTGAAGGAGGGGTCCGAAAGAAGTTTGGCTTCTGTAGAAATCTGACTAAAGGAGAAGTTCGAAAGAAATTCAGCTCCTGAAAGAATTTGATTGAAAGAGGATCCGAAAGGAATTTGGCTCATGTAAAAATTTGACTGAAGGAGAAGTTCGGAAGGAGTTCGGCTCCTGAAGGAATCTGTCTGAAGGAGAGGTCCGAAAAAAGTTTGGCTTCTGGAGGAATCCGACTGAAGGAGATATTCGGAAGGAGTTCGGCTCCTGGAGAAATCCAACTGAAGAAGACATTCGGAAGGAGTTTGGCTCTTGGAGGAATCCGTCTGAAGAAGAAGTCCAAAAGGAGTTCGACTCCTGGGGGAATCTGACTAAAGGAGAAGTTCGAAAGAAGTTCGGCTCCTGAAGGAATCCGACTGAATGAGAGGTCTGGAAGGAGTTCGGCTCTTATAGGAATCCGACTGAAGGATGGTTCGGAAGGAGTTTGGCTACTATAGAAATTTGACTGAAGAAAAAGTTCGAAAGGAGTTCGGCTTCTGGAGGAATCCGTTTGAAGGAGAGGTTCGGAAGGAGTTTGGTTCCTGAAGGAATCTGATTGAAGAAGTGTCCGGAAGAAGTTTGGCTCCTGTAGAAATCCGACTGAAGTAGCGGTCCGAAAAGAGTTCGGCTCCTAAAGAAATCCGACTGAAGGAGACGTCCGGAAGAAGTTCGGCTCCTGTAGAAATCCGACTAAAGGAGAGATTTGGAAGGGGTTCGGCTGTTGGAGGAAGAATTCTCAATCGAAATTTTTCATGATTACCACTCGCATTAGGCTAAGCATTAAATCGAACTTCGATGGGAGCGGGGTTTATCCCCAATAATAGTCTTCCCACTTTCGAGTTCGAAATTCAAAAGAAGGGAGTACAAAAAGACGACTGCCGAAGTCCTTTTCTAGGCTCTACGTCTGTTGAGGTTGAAGTTGAAGCTCGGAGGAGATCTTATCTCTAACCGAGGTTGAAGAAGATCTTATCTTCTGTTGACGTTGAAGTTGAAGATCAAGGAAGATCTTATCTTCAGCCGAGGTTAAAGGAGATCTTATCTCCTATTAAAGTTGAAGGAGATCTTGTCGAGGTCTCTCCTCTTACCTCGTCTAAAATGAACGAGTTCTTCGATTTTGCTTATGTTAGGACGAGGTTCTTCTCCTGTTCCTAATAGGCTATAGAGGCACATAAGGATCGTTGTCAAGACCTCTCCCCTCATCTCGTCTAAAATGAATGAGGCCTTCGATTTTGCTCACGTTAGGATGAGGTTCTCCTCCTATTCTTAACGAGCTGTAGGAGCACTTAAGAAGTATTGTTAGAGCATCTCTCCTCATCTCATCTAAAATGAATGAGGTCTTCAATTTTGCTCATGTTAGGATGAGATTTTTCTCCTGCTCCTAACGAACTATAGGGGCACTTAAGGGCCGTTGTCAGGATCTCTTTCCTCATCTCGTCTAAAATGAATGAGGCTTTCAATTTGTCAAGATTAACATGGCCATTTTTTATTGCTTCTTTCTTAGCATCATACAGTTTTTGCACCAAGAAATAATAATGTTGAAATGGAAGAGTTTTATTGAAAGAAAATTACTGATAGTACATTCTCAAATTTTCTGAATTCCAAGGTCGTGGGAGCGTTGTTCCTTTGAGTTCCTTCAGGTGATAAGTTTTGGGCCGGACGACCTCCTCTATTTCGTATGGGCTTTTTTAATTTGGAACGAGCTTCTCCTGGTTCTGAGGCTGAGAGATGGCGGCTCATCGAAGCACTAAGTCTCCCACTTTGAATATTTTATCTTTGACTTTGGAGTTAAAGTATCGAACCACCCTTCACCTGTAGGCCGCCATCCGAACCTGGGCTTTCTCTCTTTTTTCTTTCAATAGATCGAGGTTGATTCTAAGATCCTATGAGTTATGCTGCTCATTGAAGGCCACGACCCACGTTGGTGGAAGTTTAAGCTCGATTGGAATGACTGCCTCCATTCTAAAGGCTAAGACGAATGGTATTTTTTCAGTCGATAGCCTTTGAGTAGTTCAGTACACCTAGAGGACATGGTAAAGTTCGTCCATCTAGATCTTTTTTGCTCTATCGAGCCTTGTCTTGATGCCTTGCAATAGGATCCGGTTGGTCATCTCAACTTTTTCATTTGCCTATGGGTGAGCTACCGACGTGAAGTGATGGAAGATGTTTAGATTTTCACAGAACTCAGCGAACCTCATCCCAGTAAACTATCATCCGTTATCTATTATGAGAGTTCGGGACAGACCAAATCGACAGACGAATGATTTCTAGATGAAGTCCTGTACCTTGGTTTTAGTAATTTTTGCTAGTGGTTCGTCTTCGATCCATTTGGTGAAGTAGTCGATCGCAATCAGGAGGAACTTCCATTGTCCAGATGTCGTTGAAAAAAGGCTAAGTATATCCATTCCCTACTATACAAATGGCCAATGTGCGCTTAGTAAAGTAAGCTCGGAAGTTGGTTGTTTTTGTATGTTTGCATTTCTCTGACAACGGTCATATTTCTTGATATATTCCATAGAATTATGGTACAAAGTCGGCCAATAGTACCCTTGCTGAAGTAGTTTTTTATAACAGAGATCTGGCTCCTATATGACTTTCATAAACTTCCTCGTGCACTTTCTATAATGCAAAGTCGGCCTTAAAGGTCGAGGACATCTCAACAACGGTAGCGAATACGACCTTTTATACAACTTGTCCTCATACAAAACATATCGGAAGGCTTGATTTCTAAATTTTTGAGCTTCTTTTGGATCACGAGGAAGATGTCCCTCTTTGAGATAAGCAACTAATTGATCAATCCAGCTCGACTCGAGCTCTATTTGCATAACGAGCTGTGATTCCTCTGAGCTTAGGCATTTTAGAGTTTTAAAAAATACTTCTTTGGACAGTTCGACTAGGACTGAAGTGGCCAATTTAGAGAGAAGGTCAGCTCTCATATTTTCTGCCCTCGGAATCTATCGAATGCCAAAACTGTTGAAGGTCGGAGTCAAATTCTTTACTTTTTCAAGATATTTCATCATATTTTTCTCTCGTGCTTTATAGTTACCACTAACTTGGCTGACCACTAATTAAAAATTACTAAAGACTTGAAGCTGATTTACTTTTAATTTTTTTGCTATTTTTAATCTGACGATCAGCGCTTCATATTCGGCCTCATTATTAGTTGCAGAAAATTCAAAATGTAATGCATACTTGATGACAACTCTCTCGGGGTTGACTAAGACTAACCTCGTACCTGCCCCAGTGGAGTTGGATGAACCATCCATGTATAGGGCCCAAAAACCTTCGAAAAGATCGGCACTTTCTTCGGAGAGGCTCGGTTGCAACCACGGGATGTCGGTCCCATTCTGTTCAAGCTCGGCTTCATCTGAAATGGTATATTCAACTATGAAGTCGGTCAGTGCTTAAGCCTTGATTGCTGACCGAGGTCGATTGTTGATGTCGAATTTCGTTAATTCAATGATCCATTTTGTAATTCTTTCGGAAGAATCTATTTGATAAAGGATTGCTCTGATCGGTTGGTCAGTAAGGAGCATTATAGCATGTCCCTGAAAATAAAGTCAAAGTCTTCTTGCTACAATTAGAAGAGTATAAGTTAATTTTTCTAACTTTGTATATCTAGTCTCGGCATCCCATAGGATCTGACTTATGTAGTAGACTGGTCGTTGTACTTTCACCTTTTTTTTGACTAGGACTGTCGCTAGCGCCGTAGGGAAAGCCACAAGATAGAGAAACAACTCCTCTCTAGATTCGGGTTTGGCTAATAGGGGGATGAGCCAAGATAGTTCTTGAGTTCGTCGAATGTCTTTTGGCATTTCTGAGTCCAGTAAAATTCTTTCGACTTTCTGAGGATTTGGAAGAAGGACATGTAGCATTTGGCCGATCTAAAGATAAAATAATTTAAAAATGCCACCTTCCCGATCAGGTGCTAAACTTCTTTAATAGACTTCAGAGCAGTCATCTCTTGGATAGTTTGAATTTTTTCCGAGTTGGCCTTGATCCCTTATCTCGAGACTATGAATCCCAAAAATTTTCTTGAGGTTACCCCAAAAGCGCACTTGGTTGGGTTTAGCTTTATCTTGTATTTTCTGAGCATATCGAAAGCTTCTTCAAAGTCGGTGACATGATTGACAGTCCTTCGACTTTTGACCAGCATGTCATCGACGTAAACCTCCATATTGCGGCCGATCTACTCTTTGAAGATTTTATTGATCAAGCGCTAATAAGTCGTGCCTGCATTTTTTAATCCGAAGGGCATGATCTTATAACAGTAAAGGCCACGATTAGTAATAAAAGCAGTCTTCTCCTCGTCCTTCGGTGCCATCCGAATTTGGTTGTAGCCAGAGAAGGCGTCCATGAAGGTGAGGAGCTCATAGCCTGAAGTCGCATCCATCAGTTGATCAATTCTGGATAAAGGATAGCTTTCTTTTGGGCAAGCCTTATTAAACTTCTTAAAGTCGATGCACATCCTCCACTTATCATTGGCTTTCTTGATCAGGACCACATTAGAGATCCAAGTCAAATAGCTGACTTCTCGGATAAATCTAGCATTGAGAAGCTTGTCAACTTCTTCTACTATTACCTTCTGCCTTTCGGTGCTTGGGGTCAATGGCCAGTCGATGTTCCATAATCTCGGCATCAATCCCAAGCATATCCATCGAAACCCAGGCGAAGACGTCGGTATTTCTCCGTAAGAAGGTGATGAGCTGCTTTCGAACTTCATCTTTCAAATTGGAGTCAATTTGCACCATATACTCCGCATTTCCATCATTCAGGGGATGGTCATAAGATCTTCTATGGACTCATCCCATTCTTCAGTAAAGTCATCATGGACATCTAGCCCATCAACAGAACAAGGGTCGGACTATGCTTCCTTCCGCAGGGCAATTGAGTAGTAGTGCCTTGCAAGAGCTTGATCTCCCCTGACCTTTTCGATTCCGTAACTTATCGAAAACTTCATCTTATAATAAGTGGACATCACTGTCCGAAGTGCATTTAAATCAGATCGGCCAAGAATTATATTGTAAGCGGAGAGAGCTTTTACTATCAGAAAATCCACCTATGCTCTAAATTATTTTGGATATTGTCCGACAACAACAGCTAGAGTCATTACACCTTCAACTGGTACTGTAGCACCAGCGAAGCCTACTAGGAGGAGTTTATTGGTCTAAACTGACTATTAGATTTTGACATTTTGGAAAAAGCATCATAAAACAAGACATCAGCCGAACTTCCATTATCAACTAGGATGCGACGTCCATCATAGTCTGCTATATTTAAAGAGATTACAACCACATCATTATGTAGAAACTATACTCTCCATGTATCTTCCTCAGTGAAGGTTATGGATTCTTCAGCCCTCCATCTTTTCACTGATCCCTCAGAGCCGCTGGCCTCTTCTCGTCGAAATCTCCTAGAAATAGTGTTGATGATGCCGAGAGACAGCCGATTTTCTTGTTATTCCTCCCTCCTTGGTGGTTCAGGCTATGGCAGTTTCCTTGGCTGATCTTCTCTCGCTTCAGACTAGCATCTGAGGAATCAACCCAGCCGATCTCTCCTGATGAGCTCCTCGATCTCGTCTTGGAGCTAAATATATTCTTCAGTATCGTAGCCATGGTCATGATGATAGAGACAATATTTATTAGAATTATACTAGCCAGGATGAGTGCATATCCTTTCTGACCTCAGGAGTTGCTCCTTGATCTCCATCAATACTTGCATTTTTGGAACATTGAGGGGGGCATAGTTGTGAAATCTTCTGGAAGGAGAACTTCGTCGTGCCCTTCTATCGGGGCTTCTTTGACGACGAGCTCGAGGAGGAGTTCGAGCTCGATTGCGCTCGGAGGGAGTTCGTGAGCGCGACCGAACTTCATTCGGCCCTTCATCAGTTGTGGGTTTATTAGATTTGTCCGTCTGCCGCTCTTCTGCAGCTTCCTCATCCTTCAATTTGAAGGTTTCTTTCGCTCGGGCATATCCTTTAGCCTGAGCTAGTAGATCGGCAAAGTCCCTAGGATACTTTTTTTTCTAGGAAGAACAACAAATAATTCTTTTAAAGGCCGTCCTTGAGTGCGGCCATTGCAACAAACTGATCCAGATTTTGGACTTTCAATGCAGCGGCATTAAACTAGATGATATAAGTCTGGATAGATTTTCTCTCTTTCTACTTGATATGCATCAAAAAATCCGAACCTCGACGTGAACGTCGGCTACTGACGAAGTGAACCATAAACTGATGGCTCATCTGATAAAAAAAAGATCGTATCCGGCTTCAATATCGAATATCAGTTTCTTGCTGCTCCCTTTAAGATAGACGAAAAAGTTTGGCATAAGATGGCGTCTGGTGCGCCATGGAGCGGCATCATGGTTCGGAAGACCTCTAGATGATCGATCGGATCAGAGGTTCCATCGTAGCTTTCAAATTGAAAAAGTTTGAAGTTCGGCAAAATGGACTTTTGCATAATCCTCTGAGAAAATGGAGGGTCAGTGCAAATATTATTACCGTATGAGAAGGGAGTATGACGAAGTTCTTTAATTTGTCGACTCATTTCTTGGAGCTTTTGATTCAGAAGATCTTCACGATCGTTGATCTCCAGAGTTTTCTAGTAAGATGGGGGCAAAGCTTCCTCCGGAGTCGAATCATGATCCGAGCAATGGATCTTTGCCCTCTGTTTTTTTTTCGAAGGTCATCAACCGGCTAGCCAGAGTCGGCCATCCTCCGATCGGATCATGGAGCTCAGAAAAAGCCTGCTCCAATCGAATTGACGTCGGAGTCTGCCGATGTATGGCCTGCACTGCCTCCGTGAGACCACGAACCTGCTGGACTAGCAGGTTGAACTACTTCGCATCCACCATGGCTATAAGTGGAGTTTGAATTGCCAGAGTTGGAGCGGGAACAGATGGATTTGGATGGAATCTAGCTACAGAGGTCGCTGATCGTCGAGTTGAAGCTTTCCTGAGAGGTATCTTTTTCAACAAGAACTCTAGAGAGAAAAAAGAGAGATTGCTGCTGAGCACTCCTTTAAGAATAAGAAAACCTCAGGAATAAAGGTGCCCTTCCTCTAGCGCCAATTCTGTTGGTACAAAATCTGGTTGATGTCGGATCGAGCTAGAGTTGGCGAAGAAAAGGTCGCCGTCGATGACCTACAAAATAAAGTTTCATCCAGAGTCGATAGTGGTGGCTCCGACAGAATCCTCCGACGATCAAGTCAGCTCTTCTAGCCAATAAAAATGGAGTGCTTAGGCAAGAATTCAGCAAAATTTTAGAAAGAAGAAGAGAGCTTAGAGAAAATATATCTAGAGGATCTCTTTTTATAGATAGAGCCTGTTGTAACCATCGGATAGTGGGATCGCATGTAGCAAACTATTAAATGACAGTCGTAACCATCTGGTAGTGGGGTTGCCTGTAGCAGACTGATAAATGATAGTCGTAACCATACAACGTCCAACTCTAGGCTTGGACTAACCTAAGTTTCTCACCCCAAGAAACTTAAAATAAAAAAAAAGAATATAAAATAAAATAAACTCTTGAAGCTTAAGAAAAAAAAATCTAGGCTGCTTTGCTTGTAGGCTTGATTTTTTTCTTTGAATGCTTGAGGAAAGTAGAAGATGATCTTCGAAAATAATGGTCTGACTTCTCTCGGATTAAGGATATTGGAAGGATAGAAGTATGTCTGAAAATCACTCTTCTTTCACTTGTTCAACTCAAATACTCGAATATTCTGAAGAATAGCTTAGAAGCTTTCTAGTGTAAGTTCAAAAGATGTTCTTTTTATTCCAAAATATTTTCTTAAATATTTCTGAGATTTTTCACTACTACAAATCATTTAGGTGGACTTCTAAAAATGATCTAACCATTAAAAAACTAAAAATTATCATTGGAAGACGTGTGGTGTGAAAAGCTATAAAATCATAAACTAGCCATTATAGTCACTAGGCCAGCTCAGTTTTTGACTGGGTTGGCTCAATCCAAACTAGATCGACTTAGTTTTTAGGTGGAGTGGCTCAATCTCAGTGATCCCAAAATACCTATTATTGGGGATAAATCCCGCTCCCACCGAAGTCCAGTCTAATGCTTAGCCTAATATAACTAGTAATCACGAAAGAGCTTCGATCGAAAATTCTTCCTCCAGCGGTCGAACCCCACCCAGACTCCTTCAGCAACCAAACTTCTAGAGCGGCCGAACTCCTTCCAGACTCCTTCAGTAGTCGAACTCCTCCAGCGGTCGAACCCCTTCCGAACTCCTTCAACAGTCGAACTCCTTTAGGGGCGAACCCCTTTCGGACTCCTCCAACGGTCGAACTTTTTCAGTGGATGAATCCCTCCCAGACTTTTTTAGCAATCGAACTCCTTTCGGACTTCTCCTTCAACTGAACTTCTTCCAGACTTCTCCTTCAGCCGAACTTCTCAATCAGTCAGACTCCTTTCGAACTTCTCCATCAGTCGAACTCCATCCAGATTCCTCTAGTGGATTACTTTCAGATTTCAACTAGCATTTCTGTCGGATGATCCCCTCTAGCCGTATTTCCTTTAGAAGTCCGAACTTATTTGAAATTGATGTATGTCAAAGCTTTTCACCAACCAACACCTATATTAGGGATAAACCCCGCTCCCGCTGAAGTTCAGTCTGATACTTAGCATAATATAACTAATAATCATAGAAGAGCTTCGATCGAAAATTCTCAAGCAGCCAAACTCCTTTCGGACTTCTCCTTCAGTTGGATTCCTCGAGGAGCCGAACTTCTTTCAGACTTCTCCTTCAGTCGGATTCCACCAGCAGTCGGATTCCTCCAAAACTTCTTCTTCAGTCGAATTCCTTCAAGAGCCGAACTTCTTTCGAATTTCTTCTTCAGTCGGATTCCTCCAGAACTTCTCCTTCAGTTGGATTCCTCCAGGAGCTGAACTTCTTTCGGACTTCTCCTTCAGTCGGATTCCTCCAGGAGCTAAACTTTTTTAGGACTTTTCCTTCAGTCAAACTTCTCCACCAGTCGTACTCTTTCTGGACTTCTTCATCAATCAAACTTCATCCAGATTTCTCCAGCGGGTTACTTCCAGATTTTAAGTAGTATTCCTTCCGGATGATCTCCTCTAGTCATATTTTCTTTAGGAGTCCGAACTCCTCTGGAATTGACATATGTCAAAGCTCTTCAACCAATGCTTGCTTCCTCCGAACTTCGACTATTAAATTTCAACGAACGGACATCTCTCTTCATAATAAATTCCACGTGACCCCGAGTGGTCCACTACCGGATGGTTACAACAGGCTATGTCTATAAAAAGGGACCTTCTACATACATTTTCTCTAAGCTCTCTTCTTCTTCTCAAAACTCTGCTGAATTCTTGTCTGAGCACTTCATTTTCATTGGTCAGAAGAGCTGACTTGGTCGTTGGAGGGTCCTGTCGGAGCCACCACCACCGACTCCGGACGGGACTTTGTTCTGCAGGTCACCAACGGTGATCTTTTTTTCTCCAACTTTAGTTCGATCTGGCATCAACCAGATTCTGCACCAATAATTTTTATAAATTCTGATCTTTTATTTTAATAAAATGAGAGTAGCTCTGCTACCTTTTTCTCACATCAAAAAAAAAATATGTAACTGTCTAGATTTAGAGAAAGAGAGAGAGAGAGAGAGAGAGAGAGAGAGAGAGAGAGAGAGAGAGAGAGAGAAGACTATATAGCTTGATACAGCAACTTTTGTTTCTTCCAATTCCGTTGAGAAGCCATCGATACACTAGGTTTCATTGCTCTTTAAAAGAGCTCAACAAAGAGAGATGCAAATAGAATAACGTCCACCCAAGTATCCTTTCAAAATATTATATTATCTGCACTGCTAAGTTTGAATGAGGTATGGTTGGAGAAGACTTTCAGATCTCTACTAAAATCTTTCCAAACATGCGATAGCTTCGTGAAGGGTTTTTTAACTCTTATATTGAATCTCTTTTTGAGGTATACGTAGGAGCTATTCATAACTTGGGAGCTCCAAGGAGTGTTGGGACCTTTCAAGAGCTTCCATGTCCATTTTGCCAACAAGGGGGAGATACTCTTGATGCCTAGCCCTCCTTTATCCTAGCAAACAATATTCCGATTCGCTTGGCAGCTACTCAAAACATTGTTATGACCCTCAAGGCGCCAATATAAATTACTGCCTAGGGGTCATGCAAATGGATCAAGGCAAATGGACACTATATTTCGGGATATTTATTGCTACTAATCTTCGGGATGAGATTAAGGTTAGTTGGATCAAGTTAAACTGAGGTTGGTGAGTGGTCCCGACTCCAGGGCAGGAGGCTAGACATGCAAATAAAGTTTCTTGTTGGAGATTTTCTAATAGAGATCATCTAATGCTTAAATTAGCTGAAAATCAAAGAATTAATACTAGAAGAAAGAATGGAAGAGAGTGAAAGAACGAGAGGAATTGAGACTTACTGGGGAGCTCCTGCCCACAAAAACCGCATGGGCGATGATCATGCCCCATTTTTAACATGTGGCCCAGTTGGGTTGTAGCGGCCAGTCAAGCCATCCAACGATTTCGGATGCCTTATTTGTGAGACAATGATCAGATAAAAATTCAGGACGTAACCACTACCAAGTATCATAAGCTAGTACAACCATTAGTTTAGGTCATCCGTTATTGAGGTGACTGGATCGGCTGTCCTGAACTTTGCTTCTTCTTATCGTAGAAAGGTTAGATGGAATATTCCCTTCATCAATATCCACTTGAAACTAAATAATTCTCTTTGATGAAGTTAAGGTGTTGTCATATTGGTAGGATTGAGAGCATCTTGGGAATAGCTTGATGATAAGTATAAATATTGGCGAACAATTTGATATTAATAATTCTTTAATTGCAATCCATTTATGTATGTTTGAATAGACATCAATCATCAGCATATAATATACATAATAAAAAAACTATGAACCATGAAGTAGGTCTCTGTTCCTACAAATCAAACATTATTTTACATGAAGGTGTGATAAAAAGAATCGCCCATCAAGAAAATAATTAGAGTAATTATTATAAGGGAAGATGCCAAGCGCCATCAATTTCATGTTCTTTAGCTTAACCTGAAAAACTAGCGCGAATTGGTGTGAGCGGCAAATTGCAAAGCTAAAACTAGCAGCCATGATCGCCCTACTCAATAAATCCGAGGAAACATTAGCTGTATACCTCAACGTAGGGCGTACAGATGGATAGGCTCCGAGCAAGTTGCCGGCCCAAACAAAATTAATTCCATCACGAAAAGATCAAATATTATATTCCGTCAGAATTCGGACAGGATTAAATGTTAAATAATGTGTCCAGTGGTCCCCGACACATATACCGCGATCTGCGGATCTTCGTGGACCATGGTCAATACGGTGGTCGTTTGCGGCTTGCCCCACCATCGCTAACAGACATCACGAGCCACCCATCTTAATCAGAGCGGTCCACATAAGGAGGAACAAATTGTCTCTGGATGAGGACGCCGAACCAGCCAGGCGGCCTTCCAACCGAAAAGCTGCTCTCCAACCCATCCATCCATCAATCATCTATCGTATGGCCGAAGCAACCACAGGATCCCTACCGGCACATGTTCACCGTTAACAGAGTCATCATGTCGGCCAACATTATTTTCAATTACACCGTCCGATTGAAATCAAACGTATATGAATTCCCAACGTGGAGGACGGCTAACAAGGAAGCTCTCCACCACCCAATCGAGTTCTCTTTGAATTGGGTCCCACGAGAGTCTGACGCACAGGTAACTCTCTGCAACGTGGAAACTAAGGCGCCGTAAGCCACGCTGACGTGCCCTAGGCGTCGAGGCGGCAGGCCCCACCACGGTATGTGGTATATACAGCGCACCGCCACCGAGGGAGGCGAGGGCCGCGAGAGATTGAGAGAGAGGGAGAGATTTATACGGTGGCCGGAAGGGAAGGGGAATCTAGAGGGAATATTCCGTTCCCCGTCGCGGGAGGTGTTGGATATAGTGGGGGCGTCGGGGACGTGGGATCGGTATCGACGGCTTGGGGATGGGGGTGGCGAGCGAGGACGTGGTGGTGGTACAGTTGGGAAAGGGAGCCGGAGAACCGAGCGTGATTACCGTCAATTGCCCGGACCAGACCGGCCTCAGCTGCGATCTCTGCTGGATTATTCTCGAGTTCGGCCTCAGCATTACCCGAGCAGGTAAGAGGTATTCCTGGAATCGTCCCGTCGGTTCTTCTGTAGTGCGCTTATCTTTTATTTTTATTTTTTTAAGAAGACAAGTGTCCTTATTTTTCTAAAAACAGAATTACTGTCTTCAATCCTCATTGATTCAAGCTCTTTGAGATATCGCTGATTAGGGTTTAGTTTTGCTGAGAGATTTTTTTTTCGATTCCTTCTTGCGTTTGTTTTGCCAATGATTTTGTTTATGAGATTTGCTCTTTCCATGCTCTTTTTGCGTTAAAAATCTTCAGGAAACAACAATAATAAGTGCTGAAATAAGGATCCAAGACGGCAACGGCGGCATCCCACTTGAGCATTTCTCCATTCATGATTTTTCTTTATTTTAATTCTAAATTTCTAACTATTAGGGTTGGGTTTTTTTTTCATGAGTGGAGGTCTTTTATCAAAATCAATCCTTGTTACTGGTTTTAATCACATTATTTGTTAGATGTGTTCTCTTTTTTTCCCCTTGAAAGACAAAAGCCTTGGGACTTCCGTCTGGGATTGGAAAATAACTTGACTTCCTGTTTATGTTTTATTTTTCTGTATAAATGCAGCTCAAATCGTTAATGTTGGCTGTTTAGTTAGATCGATTAATTCAAATCTGTGCTATTTATGCCGTGTTGGTGAAGATATCTCGAGGGATGGACAGTGGTGCTACTTGGTGTTCTGGGTCGTTCCATACTTTGCCTCCATTAACATCCAGTGGACGAGCTTGAAGGACAGGCTGCTATCTGTGTGCCCAGTCTGTTCCATACCCTTCTACTTTGATTTGGGGAATCAGCCAACAACTTCTCAGATGTACCTTCTGAAGCTGTTCTCCGTGGATCGGAAAGGATTACTACATGGTAATTAAATTCTGTCATTTTTAGCGGCATTTCAGATTGGACAGTTGAGTTCTTGTCTGCGGGTACGATGGATTTGTACGATTTGATGCAGATGTCACTCATGTTCTTTGTGAACTTGAGCTTTTGCTTCATAGAGTTAAGGTGTCGACAACCCCCGATGGTAGAGTCATGGACCTTTTCTTCATTACAGACGGAATGTGAGTATGGATCTATTGGTTTTAGCTTATCAATCTTCTTCTTAGTTCATCTATGATTCATTTTTCGCATATTCTTTCCTAGTTCCTTGCCTCATGCTTGGAAACTTATGGGCCTTTATTTTCTGTGATTGAACCTTTTTTTCACCTCTAGTTACTTTACAAGTTAAATCTACCAATTCTAATCTGGTGCAGAGTCAGATTGTCTATTATGGATTTATTGTCTGTGCCTTTTAATAGTTATTAATCATAAAGGCTGGCCTATCATACCTTGTCACACCTATACAGATTGTTTAAAACTGGGTTTTTTTGGCAGTGGGTCTAGCAATCATTAGTTCAGGTTTGCCATTTGATTTGTTTGAATATATGATGTGATGATTGTTTATTTGGTGACCTTTTTGTTATGGATTCTTATAGAAGACTACTTTTGTCATGAAGGTTTAATACAACACTTTTTTTATTGCAAAGAACAGATGACAGATAGCTCTGGGATTATTTTTTGTTCTCCCATTGTACGACAGGTTTCCACATTGATTTCTGGATTGAAGGACAAGAGTTCATGTAGATTATTATATCTTAAATATTATTAGCATCAGTTGGCAGGACTCCATTTTTTTGTGATCTGACTCCTTGTATTGTTCTTTAGGGAGCTCTTGCACACTAAAAAGAGACAGGATGAGATGTGTGAAAGACTGAATGCTGTTCTGGGAGAGTCATGCATCAGCTGTGAGATTCAATTAGCTGAAGATTTTCAACATGGCGTCTCTTCTCTTCCACCGGCAGTTGCTGAAGAATTATTTAGCTTGGAGCTTTCAGATATTGAAGTCTGTTCACAGGCACTTAGTCTAGATATGAAAAAGCTGAAGAAGGCTAATGTAAACATTGACAATTCGTTGAGCCCTGCCCACACTTTGCTCCAGATTCATTGTGTTGATCAGAAGGGTCTCCTTTATGACATTGTGAGGACCTTGAAGGATAGCAACATTCAGGTAGTCCAAAATTCTTCATTTTCTATTGGCACTTGTAAACTTAGGTTGATGATCTCCATGTTAGGATGTGCGTGCTTTCAGAAGGGTGTCAGAAAATTGTACCGACTCGGTCAATATGATATTTGTTTCCATGATGACTATTAGGAAGGGGTACAATAGGTAAACTGTTTTCTTTTTTCTTTTTTCTTTTTTAATGATGCCAACCTAGACACGTGATTAATGCCAGGCTTGAGCAGGAGTATGAACAGTTGTTGCCCTGCACCTGCGAAATGAATAAGTATAAATCCTTCAAAAATGTGCCAAATAAGTGAATGGGTTGAGATCTGGTATGGCACGATCTAAGGAAGGCATAAAACATATAATACTTGTCAGTCCAATGCATTTGTCTGACAGTTCATATTTTAAAAGTATGCTATTTGCTTTTGTATAGACTGGGTTTGTAGCTGGCCTTGTCTGATGGTATACAATTTAAATGTGATTTGCTGATTTCTTACCTGTTTGCTGAATGTTGTAACTTTTTTACTTTGGTTGAGTCTTGCAGCAGTTCTCCTTTGTTAATTGACATTCAGTTCCGCATTGGCTGCAGTTACTCATTCTAGCTTACCACTGCTGGAAAGTCTGAAATATTCTGTTCTATTATTATTATATCGTGTTAGAATGTTAAATTGGAAGCCACGGTGTTCTAGCTGTATGGATCAATTACAATTATTCTTGACATTTAATCCGTATATATACTGCAGCCAGGTCAATTTGCTTCTGATACATTTCTTTTTATCCTTTATTTTAGATAGCTTATGGGCGATTTCTGTCGGACAAGAAAGGCTACCGTGAGGTTGATCTTTTTATCCAGCAAACTGATGGAAAGAAGGTGGTGGATCCTGAGAAGCAGGAAGCGCTATGTTCCCGTTTGAAGTTGGAGATGCTTCATCCATTACGAGTGATGATTGTGAACCGTGGTCCTGACACTGAACTCCTTGTTGCGAACCCAGTTGAGTTGTCTGGAAAGGGAAGGCCTCGTGTATTTTATGATGTCACGCTTGCTCTAAAAGTGCTTGGTATCTGCATTTTCTCAGTAAGATATTGCAACTTTGATTCGGTTTTTGCTGAATATCTGGAAATAAGGAGTTCAAAACCCAGATGGATCATCGTTTCTCTGGTTTATTTGCAGGCTGAAATCTGTAGGCATACCACATGTGATAGGCAATGGGAGGTCTACAGGTTTCTCTTGGATGAAACCAGACGGTTTCCACTCGTAAATAGCAGAGCTAGAAGTCAGATTGTGGATCGAGTGAGGAGAACACTGATGGGTTGGTAAGCAAGAATACTTTCAGAAAGTTCAGCTGGGCTCTAAATCCCATGACTCTTTTAGATTTTCTTCTATGCATCTTGTATGGCTAGTGGTGGTTGTAAACGGCCCAGTCTTCTGCTGTACAGCAAAGTCACCATATATGTAATAGTCATTATAGCAAAATGCTATAATAAAGTATTTTTATGATTTAATTTCTTGTTGCATGCGAGCTTTTTATACTTTATCTTTGTTTCCAATGACCAGATTGTTCTATCTTACTTGCTGCCATGACACTTCTGAAATTATTTGGACACGTTGGAAACTAGAGTTTACCATGAACCTGTCTTGCTGTTTTATTTTTTTTCAACATATAAAGAAATTTGTCTGACTGTAGATTCTTCGAACCGGCTTCAGATATTTTAACCTTGATTTCTAGGTAGGTGAGAAGCTTTTTGTCTTGTCAAATTCAGTTGCTTCTTAGCCATCTCTATCTTTCTGTGATCCCATCTCAGCTCCCTCCAAATTCCCTTAATCTTGGAATTCTGCTGGTTATTGCCGTCATCATCTTCATCATTCATCATTCATCATCTTCGCTTTAGAACAAACATGCTTCGATTGGTGTTGCACAAGTGACTGAAACAGTATTGCGCACATCCTCACCAAATAAACAAGGTTTACTTTAGTTTGTTGTGTTGTATTATTGTGAAGGAGACAAGGAATAGTATTTTTCAATGCAAAATGGATCGAACCCCGGGTGGTTGTTGAGGTCTTTTTGTTGGAGAAAAAGCCAGGGCTTTGGTTTGGACACCGCTTGCTACCCAAACAGACGCCAAGCATACCACCCACCCATCATCGACTGGCTACGGCTTGCTCAACACCGGACGCTTCGCCACATCATATCGTTGCGGGTCCCCGTGAGTGGGGGGAAAGGCGACCAAACGTGGGGGCCACCTAATCCCATTGCTCCACTTGTTCGTCCATGTGACACGAGAGCAGTTAGCTGTCTTTCTTGACCGGATTAATAAAATGCGGGAACTGATGGGCGGAGCAACGAATCGACGAGCGGCAGCGGCAATAATGCCGCTGGCGGCGACGTATCCGGTCCCTGTACTTGATTAATCTGCTTCCCTCTCCTGACGTGGCTTCTGATTTCTTTACCACCTTTCCATCTTGTCGCCAGAGAATTATTAGTTAGATCGGCCCACTAGAAGCTATCCTATCACTAGCAAGTTTTGTCGTCTTGTCGCCTTCTGTGGATGCGAGTTTTGCTTAGCAGGCATGCGCTGGTTCGCTGGCAGTGACGGGCGACTGACGAGTGCTCCGGCCAAGGCTGGACTCCGGAGCCCGAAGGGCTACCAAGCTGTCCAGCTTCTCGTCCTAGTTATATTACCCATTCTTTCTTTTCCCCTCTTTCCGCGTTGTGTTGCGCCGGTTCTTATTGTGGTGATATATTGGCTAGACCAGTGTGACACCAGATTCATATGAAAACTTGCATACCACGTGAATTTCTTCAGCTCCTCTGAAATCAGGGTTTTAAAACATGAAATCCCTGCCATTCCCCAAACCGAGAGATCTTGATTGATTTGTTGAAAATCCTCGTCGCAGAGAGAGATTCTTCAATGCCACAGAAACTAGGATATCAACATGGTCGATATCGTTGATCTTAGATTAATTTCAAAGTTTTGATTTGAATATTTAATAAATAACTTTCTTAAGAGTTGCAGAGGATCGGTTAGACAATCTTATTTGATATATTCTTTTGAAGATACATCAATTTATTTTGGAGGATAGTGCCGCAGACGACACCATTATATTCAGCAAGGCTTCAAAACACCACATCAGAAATCTTAAGTTCGTTTCCTTCTCCTTCGAGTTAGCATGTGGTTTGAAGATTAACTTCACAAAACGCCCGGAATATGATTGGATCAAAACAGATGCTTATCTTTATTTTTATAGATAAAATAGGTTTTGAAAGACCACCTGATTTTTATTAATCAAGTATGTACAAAGAGAAGATGAGAAAATCAAAACACAAATAGCAAAATAGAAAAAAGAATAGAATAAAAAAGAATAAAAATTCTACCAAAAGTATCAACAGCACTCACACTCTCCTCTATGACTATAAGGCTAATGGGATGCTCTCTATTTCACAAAGGCGAAATAAAAACAGATGCTTATCTAGGATAATGGGATGCTCTCAATCAACGTTGCCTATGATATATTTGGGATTCTCCCTGCATCACAATAAACCGCGAAGAGTTGACTGGGTCTTCTCGGAACAGAAGGTAGAAAAGGAACTAGAGGCTTGGAAAGGTTGCTTGCTGTCCTTGGCCGGAAAATTGGCTCTTGTCAATGCAGTCTTGGGTGCAATTCTCATGTCCACATTTGAGATTCCTTCATCCATCATTGAAAAGATCGAAGCTATGAGAAGAAGATTCCTGTGGTGAGCAAATAAAAAGTATAAAGGTGGACACAGCCTCGTTAGATGGGACAAAATATGCAGACCTAAACTATATGGTGGGCTGAGCATTATTAACATTAAACTCTTGAATCACAGTCTTCTAACCAAATAGTGGTGGCGGTATTACAACGAACCACAAAGGCTTTGGCAGAAACTCACTCTTGATCTCTATTTCGTAAAGAAGCCACCAAGCCAGGGTGCAAAAGATGCAAGTACAAAAGCTGCGCTTTCCTGAAGGAGCATCATGAAAACCAGCAGCTGGTTCTTCCAAATCACTTCCTTCAACCAGCCAAAAGATGATCAAATCGTCTTTTGGCGTGACTATTGGTTACTACAGGTTCCTCTAAACAAGCTCTTCCCAACCCTCTTCAGTCTAAATGATAAAACGGAATTAAGCTTCAATTGCCACCTTCATGGAAAGCATTACCGACAGCAATCAATGGGCACACAGCCTGACCGCCCAAGGCAAAGAAGAAACATCATTCAACCCTTGATGCAGACAATAGCGGAAGATGAAGAATTTTGGAAATGGTCATCAAATCGAAAGTTCTTTGTCAAAGTCTATTATCAGTTCCTAAGCCACAGTGGAGTAGTATGCTAGTTTGCCACCATTAATTAGAAGCCCCCGATCCCAAGAAAAAAAATTAAGCTCTTCAACTGGCTAAGCTCCAATGATAATATCTTGACAGAAGAAAATATGAGGAAAAGGAACTAGTCAGCACCTACATCATGCCCAGACTGTAGCGAATTAAACGGAAGAAACCATGGCTCACCTTCTGTTAACTTGCCCATTTGCATTGTTGATTTGGCAATAACATCTAAACCTGCTATCTCTCCCAGGCCTTCCTCAAAATGTTGTGGAGGTCTGGACTTCTTGGAGATCAAGGATATTCCATAACAAAGACAAAAGAACGACGTGGGACTGCTGTTCTCTGTAATATGTGTCTGGGTGCATGTGGAAGGAAAGGAACGGTACCCGGAATAATCAGTAGACCACACTCTATGAAGGAAGAGTAAAGACGACAATCTCTAAGTCCCGCGACATCATCCTCTCCACGACTCCTCGTATCTGAAAGCTTGCTCATGCAAAGGCATGCACGTTGAGCTCTAGATGTTCGGTCCACGGATATATAAGCCAGTTCCCAACAGCAACTCGGCCTAACTTCCTTCATCTCCAATCTCTATAATCATTCTTGTCTGGAAACTGACCAAGTTTCCACGGTAGAAATTAACCTGGTCCACCATGTCACCCTCCGTTTGGCCTTCATCTCCAATCTCTATAATCATTCTTGTCTGGAAACTGACCAAGTTTCCACTGTAGAAATTAACCTGGTCCACCATGTCACCCGCCGTTTGGCCTTCACCTCAATCTTGCAATCTTGTAGTCTTTCTTGGCAACTAACCACTTGTGTAAATACCATGTCAAATAATCTAAGAGTGGGCCGTCCTCCCATATGAAATATGTTTGAGCAAGAATTATAATCTCAACTCCACTCTTTGATAGTTTTTTCTTTTTTTTTAAAAAAAAGGTGGGGGTGGCCTCATGCAAAAAAAAGAGAAAGAAAGCTAAGCTCTAACCAAAAAAGAAAAATCAGCATACAGCAAGGCTGCCAACTCTTGAGGATGGCATAATGTCGGTTCCTCCTCCAGAATGTATGATTGGATATATATTTTAAAAGCAACTTGTTCATTTCTTTGCCATTTGCTGAGTCTTGTAAGATTGTTTTTCGTATGTTAATTGACAATAAGATCGATCCAACTCGTCCTGGCCTGCTTGCTTAGTTGAAATCTCAGATGTACTGTTCTGTTATTATCATGCCAACCTTGGATGTCATCAATTTAGATGACATCCAAGCCTCATGCAAGAAAAAGAGAGAAAGCTAAGCTCTAACAAAAAAAAATCAGCATACAGCAAGGCTGCCAAATCGTGAGAATGGCATAATGTTGGTTCCTTCTCCAGATATATGGTTGGATATATATTTTAAAAGCAACTTGTTCATTTCTTTGCCATTTGCCGAGTCTTGTAAGATTGTTTTCCTACGTTAATTGACAATGAGATCCAACTCGTCCCTGCTTGCTTAATCTGGCTTTCTATTGCTAGAAATCTCAGATGTATTGTTCTGTTATTATCATGCCAACCTTGGATGTCATCAATTCATATAGATGGTATGGTGTTGTATCCATAACAACAACACTGCCATAGCCAGTCGGAAGCTTGGATGAAAAAGATGCATGGTTGACTTCAGTTTGACAGCCAGTCATGGAAACATGTCAATAATTATGAAAACGGTCCATGTCCAAATTTAGTTGGAAAGAGGTTAGATGATTGTGATTATAGTCTTGTACCTATAATCTAAATCGATCCTCTACAATTATTCATGTCATCTAGATTGTAGAGACATTCAATCCAGGCCATTTTGTTTCTCATGCATTGCTTCTGTTCCTTTAATTTAGATAGCTGACGGGCAATTCCTGTAGGAAGAAAGGTTACTGCAACGGGGACCTTATGAGCCAACAAACTGATGGAAAGGGTATTGTGGATCCTGGGAAGCAGCAAGCCTATGTTTCCATATGAGGAGGGAGATGCTCTGCCCATCCCATCGTGAGCGATGATTGTAAAATGTCGCGCGATGTGCATCTTCTCACTGAGAAATTGGAAATTTAAATCGCTTTTTGCTGATCCTCCGAAGTTTAGGGTTCGAATTAAACGCAAATGATTTGTTGCTGCTTAAAGTTTGCTGCAGGTTGAAGTCGCTAGACAAATGAGACCTTATAAATAAATGGGAGGTCCATAAATTTCTCGTGGGTGAATGCTGAGCATTTCCGCAAGTAGCCGAACTAGATATCATATTGTGAATAGAGTGAGAAAACTGATAAGTGTTGATGTTGGAGTAAATATGAACTTTCTTAAGAGTTCCACTCCTATTCTTCTGGATGAAAACAGAGTATTGAGAATTGGATAATAAATTTTCACTCTATGAAAACGATTACAAATGTGAATATTTATAGAAACATGTAGACATAAATAGATGCATCTTTTCACGTAGAGTTGCAATGCTTCAATCATAGGTGCATCTCTTCATATAGCGTTGCATCTTTTTACGTAGAGTTGCAATGCTTCAATCATAGGTACATCTCTTCATATAGAGTTGCATCTTTTCATGAACTGATGTCTCTCTTCCTGAACAGTCACGATGCTTTACTTTTGAATCTCATTAACTTTTAACACTCTCCCCTTAATGAGATTGGCGGATATAATTCCGAGCTTCTCTCTAAACTCGAAAAATCTATCCCGAGGTAGTGCCTTTGTAAAGATATCTGCAAGTTGTTCTTCTGACTTGCAGTACTTTAGTTTCACTTCACCTTTCTGCACAGCTTCACGAATAAAATGATATTTGAGTTTGATATGCTTGGTACACTCATGATGAACTGGATTCTCAGTAATGGCTATTGCCTGATCGATTATCACAATGAAGAATAGTAGCTTCAGTTTGTGGTAACCCAATATCAGAAAGCATTCTCCTCATCCATATAGCTTGTGATGTAGCTTTTGCTGCTGCTATATATTCAGCTTCCATAAGAGAATTGAGCAACAACACTCTGCTTCTTTGAAAGCCACGAACAAGCTCCCGAACTTAGCATGAACAAGTATCCTGATGTGCTTTTTGAATCATTCAATGCTTCCCCCCTAATCACTGTCTGTGAAACCAGAGAGAGAAGTATGCTCCTTCTTGTTGTAGAAAATTCCAAGCTTGAGGGTCCCTTTTAAGTAACGTAGAACTCATTTAGCTGCCCCAAAATGCATACTACTTGGATTCTGCATAAATCGAGAAAGTAAGCCAGTAACAAACATCAAGTCTGGCCTTGTTGCAGTCAAGTAAGAGAAGACTCCCAACAAGTCTTCTATACTGTGTGGCATCTACAAGTAGAGCTCCATCTGATTTACTCAATTTCTTTCCAACTACAAAAGGAATGTCCACTGGTTTACAATCATGCATGTTAAACTTATTAAGAAGTTTTCTTGCATAGCTAGTTTGTGACCAGAAATATTCCTGCAGGTATCTGATCTATCTCCATGCCAAGAAAATATCTGAGATGTCCAAGGTCAGTCATCTCATACTTTGAGTTCATCTCTTTCTTGAATCTTTCAATTTTTTGTTTATTGTTGCCTGTAATAATAAGGTCATCAACATAAACAGCAATCAATATGATAGAATTACCTTCCTCTTTCAAGTATAAAGTTGGTTCGTTCTCACTCCTTCTGAACTTGTTCTTGCGAAAAGTAACTGTCTAACTCAGAATACCAGGCTCGTGGAGCCTGTTTTAGGCCGTATAATGCCTTACTCAATTTACAAACTTTCTTCTCTGCTCCAAGAACTTCAAATCCGGGGGGTTGTTGTACATAGACCTCTTCTTTGATCTCTCCATTCAAAAAAGCTGATTTCACATCCATTTTGTGAACTTGCCAATTCCTATGAGCTGCTGAAGCCAATACAAGTCTCACTGTCTCAAAACGAGCAACCAAAGCAAAAGTGTCAGTATAATCAACTCCAGCCTTTTGTGTGAAACCCCGAGCAACCAATCTGGCTTTATGTCTCTGAACAGTGCCATCTGGATTTAATTTAAGCTTATAAATTTCCATTTGACACTCACCACTGCTCGATCTTCTGGTTTATCAACCAAAGTCCAAGTTTGATTTTTGTTGATCATATTGATCTCTTCTTCCATGGCATGCTGCCAAACTTGCTCCTTCACAGCTTCTTCAAATGTGGTAGGTTCAATCAACATCATTTGACATTGCTCATAAATCTCATATAGTGATCTGAACCTTCTAGGAGAAGATTTCTGAGCTTGAGTCCTTTGTAGATGATCTAAGAGAACCCATTTGCAAGCCTGCTCTAACAGGGGTTCCTGCAGGAGTTCCAGTAGGTGACCTCGCATAAATATTATCACCCTCCTGGTCTTCAAAAAATTATGACATATACTCTGATGATGGTCTTGCTGTGTCATCACTCCAGAAGTGATCTTCATCAAAAGATCACCATCTCGGCTTACCACAACCTTTTTGTTTTCAGGATCAATCAGTCGATAGGCCTTAGACTCATTTGAATAACCAACAAACATCATCTTCTTACTTTTTGGATCTAACTTGGTTCTCTTCTCTGTTGGAACCTGCACAAAAGCAACACATCCGAATACCTTCAAGTGCTCCACACTTGGTTTCTGATTGCTCCAAGCCTCCAAAGGTGTTCTGTCATATACAGCCTTCATTGGACATCGATTCAGAATGTAAACTGCAGTGTTGACAGCCTCTCTCCAGTAACTCTTTGGTAATTTAGCTTGATTAAGCATGGAGGAAGCCATTTCAATAATGGTTCTGTTCCTCCTCTCTGCTACACCGTTCTGCTGCGGTGAATATGCAGTTGTCAGTTGCCTCCTTATGCCTTCTTTTTTGTAGAATTCATTGAATTCTGTTGATGTAAACTCGCCTCCTCGATCTGATCTTAGAGTCTGAATTTTGCATCCACTTTCTGCTTCAACTGCTGCTTTAAAGATCATAAACTTTTGGAAAGCTTTTGACTTCTCCTTAAGTAAATAAACCCAGCATTTTCGGGAAAAAAATCATCAATAAAGGTTAAGAAATAGAAATGACCTCCAAGGGAAGGAATTGACATCTTGAACATTGACATCTTGCCACAAATGTCAGTATGTACCAATTGAAGACGGGCTTTTGCACGCCATTTTGCTTTGACAGGAAAAAGATGCTCTTGAATGCTTGCCCATAACACAGCTCTCACAGACTGCCTTCAGGTCATCAATATAAGAAAGTCCTTGCACAAAATTTTTCTCCTTCAAAAGCTTCAAAGATTTGTAATTTAGATGGCCAAATCTTCTATGCCATAGTTCGGATTCATTTTCAGATGCTACTAATCCAGAGTTGTTTGTTGTAACTTGGAGAGGAAAACATCTCTTCTCTGTCATTTGAATAGAAACCAGCAACCTTTGATGCTTGTCATATATCAAGCACTTATTTTGGGCAAAAGAAAGAGAATATCCATTTTGCACAAGTTGTCCCACACTGAGCAAATCTGCTGCCAGTTTAGGAACATATAAGACTTCTCTGATATGCCTGCTTTCTTGTTTGGTTTGAATATTGATTGTACCTTTTTCCATTTGCTGTTAAGAAAGTTCCATCTCCAATTTGTATTTTTGGCTTGATGGATTCGTCTAGCTCCACAAACAGACTTCTTTTACCGCTCATATGATTGCTACAGGCACTGTCTAATTGCCATTGTCCTATAGATTCTACTTCGGCTGTCATGGCAGCAACAAAGAGGAAGTTTTCTTCTTCTGCTTCTATCATTTTGGCCTGTTGTTCTTCTCCTCTTTTCTTCTTTCTACAGTCACGTTCTATGTGACCAAATTTTTGGCAAAACCGACACTGAGGTTTACCCTTGTACCAGCAATCCTCAGTTTTATGATTGCTTCTTCTACAAATTTTACAAGTCAACTGCTTGCCTTCTGATGCCGGACCACTTCTATCTTGTTTTGCAGAGTTCTTTTTCCATGAAGACTCTGGCTTCTTCCCTTTGTTTTGTATTCTTGATGAGAAAACACTTTCTGCTGATTTGCTTTCTCTTCTAAGTTTTCTTTGCTCATGCATATGCAAAGAATGCATGAGTTGTTGGACTGTGAGGGTTGTCAGGTCTTTAGTCTCTTCAATCAAGATTACTGAATCATCATAATTTGGAGGAAGGCTTACAAGGATCTTCTCCACAATACGTTGTTCAGTAATATTATCTCCTGCAGCCTTCATTTGGTTTATGAGCACAAATGCTCGAGAAAAGAATTCGAACATAGATTCTGTCTCCTTCATCTGCAGCATTTCAAACTCTCTACGTAAATTTTGTAATCTAAGCGCAGATTGTCTCTCATCTCCTTGGTATTCAAGGCAAAGACGATCCCAAGCTTCCTTTGCTGTAGGTGCATACATAATTCGAGGAAAAATTGTGGAAGAAACTCCAGCTTGAATACGAGCCAACGCCCGAGCATCTACCATTCTACTCTTGTCTAATTGCTTCTTCGCTTCTTCTGTGAGTTGCATGCCTTCTTCTGGTTCTTGGAAATTTAACCTTCACGGCATTCCACACACCCTCTGCCAACAGTAGAGTTCTCATCTTAATGCGCCAGAACTCATAGTTTTCTCCATCAAAAATTGGATAGAGAGAATTTAATGAGTTTGACGTTGATAGCTTCTCCATTGTAGATGAAAACCTGCTCTGATACCACTTTGTTGGAGTAAATATGAACTTTCTTAAGAGTTCCACTCCTATTCTTCTGGATGAAAACAGAGTATTGAGAATTGGATAATAAATTTTCACTCTATGAAAACGATTACAAATGTGAGTATTTATAGAAACATGTAGACATGAATAGATGCATCTTTTCACGTAGAGTTGCAATGCTTCAATCATAGGTGCATCTCTTCATATAGAGTTGCATCTTTTCATGAACTGATGTCTCACTTTCCTGAACAGTCACGATGCTTTACTTTTGAATCTCATTAACTTTTAACATAAATATCTTTAATCCTTCAAAAGCTCCTTCATTCTTTGTCCATCAAAAATCAATAAAGATATATAGAATTTTTAGAAGAAACTAGAAAGATTAGCTTTGTCCTCTGGAATCTGATTATCTTTTACCTTTTTCGTTATCTATTGGAGATAAACTCCGCTCCTGCCAAAGTCTAATCTGATGCTCAGCCTAATGCAACCGGTAGTCACGGAAGAGCTTCAGCGGACGAGTCTTAGCCGAACTTTTTCAACCGATCGAACTCCTCAGCGGCCGAGCCCCTTTCGAACTCTCCGGCGATCGAGTCTTAGCCGATCCCTTCAATCGGCCGAACTTCTCAGCGGCCGACCTTCAGTCGGACTCCCACAAGAGTCGAACTTCCTTCGTGCTCCTCCAGTCGGACGCCTACGAGAACCGAACTTCTTCCGCACTCCTTCAGTCGGACGTCCACGAGAGCCGAACTTCCTCTATACTCCTCTAGTCGGATGCTTACGGGAGCCGAACTCCTTCCAAACTTTTCCTTCGATCGAACTTCTAAAGAAGCCGAATCCTTTCCGAACTTTTTTTTCGGCCGAACTACTCTCGGACTTCTCCCTCAATCAGACTCCTCCAGCGGATTACTCCCGGATAATCTCCACCAGACGTATTTCCTTAAGGAGTCCGAACTTCTTTGGAATTGATATATGTCGAAGTCCACCAACCAACGCCTGCTCCCTCGAACTACGGCTGTTGAACCTCGGCCGTATGACCGCCACTACCAGTCTGGCGACACCGCTCTCTCCGTAACAAGCCCCATACGGCCCATGATCGGACGACATGGCTGTCATTACCAGTCTGATGACACCGCTCTTTCCATAACAAGTCACATACGGTCCGCGATCGGACGATATGGCTGCCACTACCAGTCTGATGATACCTCTCTCTCTCCGTACCGAGCCCCACACGGTCTTAAGCGGTCCGCTACTAAACGGCATGGTCATCACCATCATTCAAGCTCCGTCTATAAAAGAAATCCTCTACGTATATTTTCTCTAAGCTCTCCTCTCCCCTCTAAAGCTCAAAGCTTGCTTCTCATTCTTGAGCACTCTATTTCTGTTGGCCAAAAGAGCTGACTTGATCATCGGAGATCCTGTCGGAGCCTCCACCATCGACTTCAGATAGAACTTTATTTTGCAGGTCCCCAACGGCGACCTCATCCTCCTCTACTCTAACTTGATCTGACGTCAACCAGATTTTACACCAATAGAATTGACACTAGAAGAAGGGCGCCTCTATTCTTGAGGTATTCTTGAGATTTTCTTATTCTTAAAGAAGTGCTCAACAATGATTTATCTCTTTCCTTTTCAGAGATATCTCTTCTTCCTCTCTAGAGTTCTTTTTCGAGAGAGAATGTCTCCCAGGAGAGCTTCGACCCGACAATCGACGGCCTCCGCGGTTCGATCCCATCCAGATCCATCTGCTCCTGCTTCAGTTCCAGCAATTTAGATTCCATCTGTAGCCGTGGTAGATGCAGAGCAGCTCAACCTACTGGTCCAGCAGGTTCATAGCCTCACCGAGATGATGCAAGCCATGCAGCAGCCTCCGACGGTGACTCCACCAAACCCGCCATCAGGATGTCGAAAATTGGCCCTAAGAAAGAGTATTCAGGCTAGCGTACCCATCACCCCTAAGAAGAAAAAATAGAGAGCAGAGGATCCATGTTTGGATCGTGATTCTCCTCTCGAGGAGATCTTTTCCATCTGTAGTCGAAAGCCCTCCAAGGCCTACGACCGAGATGACGTCCTCAATCACAAACTGCGGAAGATGGACCGATGGATCGAAGAGCTTGGCCACATCGCCCCAGCTCACCTTGACGATATCTGCACTGATCCTCCTTTATCCTCTCGAATCATGCAAGAGCCCGTCTCGCCAAACTTTGAGCTCCCTCAGTTTGAAAACTACAATCGAACCTCTAATCCAGTTGATCATCTAGAGGCCTTCCGGACCATGATGCTACTCTATGGTGCACCAGACGCCATATTGTATCGAGCCTTCTCATCTACCTTAAAGGAAGCAGTGAGAAATTGGTACTCGACGTTGAAGTCAGGTACGATCTTCTCTTTTGATCAGATGAGCCATCAGTTCGTGGCTCACTTCGTCAGTAGCCGAGGTTCGGATTCTCTGATGAATGTCAAGCAGAAGAAGGAAGAATCCATCTGGGCTTATGTCATCCAATTTATTGCCATGGCATTGGAGGTCCGAAACCTGGACCAGTCTGTTGCGATGGCCGCACTTAAGGACGGCCTTCAGAAGAATGATTTGCTATTTTCTTTGGAGAAGAAGTACCCCAAGGACTTTGCTGACATGCTAGCTCAAGCTGAAAGTTATGCCCGGGCTGAAGAAGCCCTCAAGACCAAGGATGATGAAGCCTATAGTGAGCGGTGAATTGACGGACCGAGCAGGCCTACCGAAGGGATGCCGAGTGAAGCTAGACTGCATTCCCGGACTCCTTTCGGGTGCAAGCGAGCCTGAACTCCCCCCAGGCTCGGAGGCAGGGAAGCTCTAACGGAAGGGCGCGCCGAGGTTCTCTAACGAGATTTCACAACTATGCCCTCCTTAACGCCCCAAAAATTTAAGTGTTGATAGAAATCAGGGAACAACTTTTGAGACCGAAAAGGATACGTTTCCATCCCAGTAAGTATAATCCCAACAAGTACTGTCTCTACCATCGTGACCATAGCCATGATACTTAAGAAATGCGTTCAGTCCAAGACGAAATTGAGGAGCTCAATCAGGAAAGGCTGGCTGGGTCGTTCTCATACGCACAGCCTGAAGTAGAAGAAGAT